>CM053787.1:524973291-525433291 GCA_028749045.1 Cupressus sempervirens
TATTTCTGATTGTTTCTCCTTTCTTTGTTTTCTATCTCTTTTTAGCCTTTCGGGTCTCCTCGACCCTTCAACCTTCTCCCTCATTCCTTTCTTCCTTTTGCTATATCATCAGGCCCCTTCTTGTGTCGTAGCTTTCAACCTTTTGGTTCTCCTCTTGTTTTCATTTAGTTGAGTGTTTGATGTTGTGCTATATATATATATATATATATATATATATATATATATATATATATATATATATATATATATATATATATATATGTATGTATGTATGTTCGTCTTCTTATAATTGCAAATTTCTTTTAGGTTCTTGACCTTTTCCATTTGAGCATATCTATAGATTCATCTATACTCTTGCCTAGTTTTATAGATATTTCTCTTATTCCTAATTAGTTTTTATATATTGGTATTTGTGTGTGTGTGTGTGTTCTCATATGTATATATATATGGACACACACACACACACACACACACACTTATGTATTTAGATGCACATATGCATATGTATGTATGTATGCATGCATGCATGCATACATACATACATACATACATACATACATACACACACACACACACACACACACATATATATATATATATATATATATATATGTATGTATGTATATTTGTGTGTGTGTGTGTGCGCGCGCGCATATACATTTGCATATATATATATATATATATATATATATATATATATATATATTTATACATATATATACACACACATATATATATATATATAGATATATTTATACATATATATACACATATGTATATTTATATATATATAGATATATTTATACATATATATACACACATATATATATATATACATATACATATATTTATATATATGCTTATATTTTGATTCTTTTATATATATATATGTATGTATGTATATGTGTGTATATATATACATATACATATACATATATATATATACACACATATACATACATATACACATACACATACACATACACATACATACATACATACATACATACATATATATATTCTATTTTTTTTTTCTCTTTAAATTTTTTACGCTTTTTCCTTATTTTATATATATGTATATATATGTGTGTGTGTGTGTGTGTGTGTGTGTGTGTGTGTGTATGTATGTATATGTATATATATATGTATGTATATATGTATATATATAGTTATTTTTATCCTTATTTTTATTATTTTTATTGGTATATAGACCTATTTCCTTTTAGCATACTCATAGTTATTTCCATGGACTTGCCTACTTTCTTAGTTGTTTCGCTTATTCCTTTTTAGTATTTTTATATAGGTTTGCATATTTTATATATATATATATATATATATATATATATATGTATGTATGTATGTATGTATGTATGTATGTATGTATGTATGTATGTATGTATGTATGTATGTATGTATGTATGTATGTATGTATGTATGTATGTATGTATGTATGTATGTATGTATGTGTATTTAGACTCACATATTCATATATATATTCTTGCATTTACTAAAGATAGGTGTATCGCCTAATTTAGTAGTGTAAAATGAATACTAATACTAACAAAAGCATTCACAAGACTAAATAAGCTAACACTTAAGATAGAACGGGGTTATCACCAAAAAAGAAGGCAAACCAAGAATGGTAGGCTCCTTATAGTATAACCTACGATGACGTAGATATGTCCCTGATGGGTGGAGATGTGTGCTCAAGCTTCCAATTGATGGATGATGATCAAGTATGGGGTTGGATGGATGATTCGACAATGGAGGTATGGAAGGGTTTTAGCATTATGATGGTATTTTGGTAGTTTTTAGGCTCTCAAAATAGCATGATACCTTTGCATGGAAGGTGGATGATATTTGTGAAAGGAGAGAGTTTCATTTATAGGCCAAGGGGTAGAGAGATGGATGTTCAGGATGCAAGGATGACAAAATGGTGAGGGTGGGTCAAGATGCACTCAAAGGGGAGCACATGGATTGTGCTTCTCCAAAGCTCTAACTTTGTGACAAGTGTTGCAAGGGGATTGGATAGGGAAGAGGGTCAAGATAGGTGGCCAGAGGGAGTTATGAGGGAGGAAAAGGGAGAATGAGTGTGGAAAATAGGTGTAAAAGGCTTTAAAGAGCCTTCAAGTCATGTAAGAGTCTTTATGGCTCTTGGATAGGAATGTAAGAGGGATAGGATAAAACTTTGACTTTGGTTTGGTTTAAGACTTCCTTAACCCTTGGTTAAAGTTGTACACATGCTTAGGAGAGGGATTAGGCTTTTCTTAGGAGGGCATTAGGGTGCAAGTGGCATGTTAGAGGGATGCAAGTGGGTTAGCATTTATAAGGTAGGTTAATTAGTTGGTTAAGCGGGGTTAGCATGGGTCAATGGGTTGGATTTAGCTAATGGTAGGGATTTGGGTATAGTTAGGGGTTGAGAATTGATTTAAAATGATTTATTAAATCAAGGGGGATTTTTGAGATTAAATTAAATAGTTTTATGCATTTATTTAATTTAATATGAGAATAGGGATTTAATTGATAATTAGACTTTGGATTTGTCATTTGATTTTATCAATTGGGCTATAATTGATGAATTGAATTAATTAACTAGGAGATGACAATAAATTAATTAAATATTAAATTTTTAATTAATGATGCCTTAGGAGATGACTAAATAGGATTACTTAAGTGATGTAATTAGATTTAGGTGTCTACATTTTGCCACTCTTTGAGATAGTGTTGGAACAATACTATTTCAGAGAAGTTTGAATATAAACGACGCGAAGAAAACTTTGAAAGAAACATGGTTGCCCCAGTCTCAAATAGAAGAGGAGAGAATGGACTGTATGATGCCCCCTCAAGAAGGTGGCGGGGAGAGAAAGGAAGGCTCGACAACTTCTTGAAAGGTACAAGAATCTAAGACGGGCAGGAGGATTGAGAGTGGCTAAGAGAGGGGGTTGAAGGAAACTCATACTCTCACTATTGGAGAATGATATAAAGGAAAAACTTGTGCACAAGGATAACCAATGGTTAAGAACATTGGTTATAGGGGGAGGGGGGAGGGTGATTGGTTGTTCTAAATTGAACCCATGGAAATGATTTGGAAGATGGTAGGGTTGGGGAGGTTATGATTCTAGGATTGTGATTGGTGATGACTAAGATTATGATTGATGCAAGAGCTATGATTATGACTGATGTAGGAGCTATGATTTATGATTGATATAGGATTGGATATTATTGGATTGATGCAGGAGATATGATTATGATATGGATAAAACCGTTGGATCATGATTGTAGGACTAATTGGATGGGATGCTCGGATAGGATGGGATGTTTTGATAGGATGGGATGCTTAGGTAGGGTGGGAGGCTTTGATAGGATGGGAGGCTTGGAGAGGATGGGATGTTTTGATAGGATGGGAGTGCGAAGTAATCTGTCGAAGCTTGAGCATGGAGGTGTTCCAAAGGGGAGCACCACCATGTAGTTGAGCACTTATTTTGATATAGGAATATTGGGGATATGGCAAGGTTACTAAGAACATCAAAGCCTTTGTACCAATATTACATAGGACTGACACAAAACAAACACACAAGGATTGCCCCAACATCACACATGAATCCCAGAGGAATCAGAGTCGAAATGATACTGAGTAACCCACAAACAAACGATATTTCCCAAGTGCACCACATAACCACAAGTGATCACATGTTTGGACTATGCAAGGGTCATATCCGACTGACTCACAAGTAGAAAAGAAGATGAAAAAGACCTGATCAAAACCTTGCTTTTGAGTTGCCACAATCAAAGCACACCATCATATAGATGACCATGGCGACCGTGAGGAGGGAACAACTGGATCACCTGGAAAAAACTTATTCAAACAAAATTATACAACAAACTTAAATCAAAAGAAAAAAAAATCCATGATAAAGTAACCTTTTGCCAAATAGATTAGGGATAACTGGATACTGACAGGCCAATGTTAAGGACAAGGAAGGATGCATCCTATAAGGACCTAGCAACAGTATGTTTGGGATGAGGACAAATTGGAAACTGTATCTATCTACAGACAACAGACTAGCGACACAGGGTTTCACTATAAGACTCAAAAAATGTACAAGAATGACTATACATTGGACGGATGACTCAAGAACTTATGATAGACTACAAATTCGGGTGTGTGTATGATGGGGAAAAGCTCAGGATGAGGAGATAGTATTGATACAATACAGTTAATGTTACATTGATATGATACATATAATACTGCTATTGTTACAACAATATGATACACTGGATAGGACATATGTGGTAGGGTATAAGGATAGGATAGCTACGTCAAAATATGATAGAATACATGATCTAGGTGGGGGTGCTACAAAATATGGCGTGAGGTTGTGGAGTGTGAGGATGAAACTCTTGGAACACCTTGGAAAATGGGAAGATGGGTGATGAGGTGCGAAGGGGTGATGGGGGAGATGCAGGTCATTGAAAGATAATGAAAAGGCTAAGTACACCTAGGGCCTAATTGCTAGGTTTTCACTAGGCTACCTATCCAAGATGCTTGAATTGCCAAGTTTTTAGCAGTGGACGCTTATTTTCCTTTACTATTTCTTTTCTTTTCTCATTTCTAGTTTTGAGGGAGCAGGATACATTGAGGATTTTTAGGCATAGAATTTCTTGAGGTGAATGATGTTGTTGGGATCATTTAGTACTTCATCCTGAAGTATGGATAACTGATAGCCCCCAGAGCTAAAAGATGTTGTGACCACGTAAGGACCTAGCCATGTGGGCTTGAACTTGCCTTTCTTTTCTTGATCAGCTTAGACCTTCATGTTTTCTTTGAGGACCATGTCTCCTTCTTGAAATTGGTACAGATGGACCTTCCTGTTGAAGTTGTGCTTGAGGCGATTTTGGTAGACCATTAGGTGGTCATAGGTTCATTACCTTTTTTCATCAAGTAAATCTAACTGGGTAAGTCTAACCACTCTATAGTCTTCATTTGATATTTGGCCTCACAAAGAAATGTGCAGGGATGGGAGTTTGACTTCAATAGGTAATACTACTTCAACACCATAGACCAGCGAGTATGGGGTTGTGCCAGTGGATGTATGGAATGAGGTGCGGTAGGCCCATAGGGCAAGGTTAATTTGTAAATGCCAATTATAGCTAGAATCATTGATAACTTTCTTTAGGATTTTGAGTAGGGTTTTATTAGTTGCCTCCACCTGACCGTTACCTTATGGGAAGTATGGGCTAGAAAAATGGTGATGGATATGAAGGGAAGTGCATAATTCGTCCATATTGAGATTTTCAAAATTACCTCCATGGTCAATAAGAATGGTAGTTGGGATGCCGAAGTGACATATGATATGATAGAGGATAAATTTGGATACTTGAACTCCTGTGGCAGTAACAAGAGGGACTACCTCTACCCACTTAGTGAAATAATCGGTGGTGATGATTATCCACTTGAGTCCTTCTAAAGAGAGAGGTGTTATAACACCAACAAGGTCAAACCCCCAACATGCAAATGGCCATGGCAGTGCAATAGGTTGTAGATCTTGAGTTGGGGCTTGGATTAAATTAGCATGTTGTTGATAGGGTAGACACCTTTTACAAAGTCGCATGCATCATGCTCTAGAGTAGGCCAATAATATCTAGCC
Organism: Cupressus sempervirens; assembly: GCA_028749045.1. Lineage (NCBI taxonomy): Eukaryota > Viridiplantae > Streptophyta > Pinopsida > Cupressales > Cupressaceae > Cupressus > Cupressus sempervirens. The sequence continues at coordinate 524,978,940 of CM053787.1, forward strand.
CGAAGGATTTGCTTAGGTAGAATTATTCTGCTCGTGTGAGCACCACAAAATTTGGCATGTACCTCTTTAAGGGCCATTGCAGCTTTATTTTGGTCTAAACATCAAGAGAGAGTATTGTGATACCCATGATGATATAGGGTTTGAGCTATGATAGTATAACAGAATGCTCTACGAAGGTTCTGGCATTGGGTTCATGTGAGATGGGGAGATATGATACCATTTTGTAGGTAAGCTTAAATTTCATGGTACTATGGGAATTGGGGACCAACCAAGACACAGACCCGTGTTGATTCATCATTCTTGTTTGTAGGCTCATGTAGTTGCTCAACTAAGAATCCATGTTGTTTAGCCTTCCACGAGATCTCTAAAAGTGAGCCAATAGTGGCCATGGCATCCACAACTTTATTTTGCAACCTGGGTATTTGTATGAACTATATTTGAGTAAAATGTTCCCTCAATTGATCGACAAACTCTTTGTAAGGTTGCAACTTGTCATCTTTGGTCTGATATTCATCCAGAACTTATTTGATAATGAGTTGTGAATCTCCAAAGACTTGTAGCTCTATGATGTTCCATTTGATTGTTATTTTGAGTCCTGCAATAAGGGCCTCATACTCTGAGATGTTGTTGGTACACTGGAACTATAGTTTAAAAGATTTAGGAATGGAATCACCCTAAGGTGTGTCTGAGAGTATGCTGGCATCGAAGCCATGGGATGTGTAAGATCCATCAAAGTATAGCTTCTAGGATGGTTGTTCTTCTATTAAACAGAGGTGTTCATCTGGGAATTCCATAATGAGAGGGTGATCCGCAACCAAAGGTGCATCTGCCAAGTGATCTGCTATAACTTGGCCTTTGATGACCTTTCTATCGACATATTGGATGTCAAATTTGCTGAGAAGCATGACCTATTTAGCCAGGTACCCAGTGAGTACTATGTGTGAGAACATATACTTCAATGGACCGATTTTGGATATTAGTTGCATAATGTGGCTCAACATGTAATGACACAACTTCTGAGTGGCAAATACCATGGCTAAGCAAGCCTTTTCCATTGGTGTGTAATTGAGCTCATATCCAACTAGAGTACGACTGATGTAGTAAATAGCCCTTTCCTTTTCGGTATCATCAAGTTATGCTAGAAGAGCACCCAGTGCTATGGGGGTAGTTGTGATGTATAATATGAGCAGACGACCTAAAATTCTAATCTTTTCTTGAGTAAATGTGTGAATGGTTGGCACTTGTCAGTGAGCTGTGAGATAAATCGCTTGACTGATTGCAGCTTTCCTTGGAGAGAGCAGAGTTGTCTGAGTGCCTTAGGAGGAGCCATATCCATGATGTTCTTGACCTTATTAGGATCAATCTCAATACCATGCCATGATACAATGATTTTGAGGAGTTTTCTTGAGGTAACATCGAAGACATATTTCTTAGGATTGAGCATGAGACGATATTTAGCCAATCAATCAAACACTTCCTTGAGATGAGACAAGTAATCAAGGGCATTAAGAGATTTGACTAAAATATCATCCACATAGTCCTCAAGAGTTTTATGGATGAGGTCATGGAAGATGACCATCATGGCACATTGATATGTTGCCTCAGTGTTCTTTAACTCAAATGGCATCATGTTATAACAGAATGTCCCCCAAGGGGTGGTAAATGCTATCGTATGTTGGTCTTCCTCCACTATTTGATTGTATTCAGAGAAACCATCCATGAGTGGTAAGAGTTTGTGGCCTACGGTGAGATCAACAATCATGTCTATGTTTGGTATGGGAAATCATTCTTTAGACAAGCCTTGTTGAGATCTTTGAAGCTTGTGCAAATTTTGATATCACCAGAAAGTTTTGTGGTGGGTACCATGTTGGAGATCCAATCTGAATAGTCAATTAGACAAATGATCTTTGACATTTATAACATTGATAGAAGGCTCAACTTGTGATATGCATCTAATGAGGCTCCCATAGTCCAAGTACACTAAGGTATAGCTTTGAGACTGTTCTTGATTATCTCCTCATTTGTTTTGAGTGGTATTGGGTTTATTGGTAGGAGTGTTTGTAGGTGCTTTACCTGCATTTGTATTGTGAGGAGGAAAATCATTTTGGTACATCAATAATCCAATGTTGGGTGAGGCTTGTGCTCCCACTGTGATCTCCTTCTGGTCAATAAGGTCTTGGAGATAGTCCTTGAGTTGCATGCACTTGAGGGTGGCATGTCCTTTGACATGATGGAATTTGCAAAACTCATTATCCTTATACCAAGATGCCCTAGATTGGTTTGATTCCAAGGGTTGTTTTTTGTGGATATCAAACAAGGTTGTCCTTGGCCAATTTTTCAAAGATTGCATCAAGGGACTCCCCCAATAGGGTGTATATGCATGGTTGTCTTTGAATACATGGTTTAGGTCTAGCCGAAAGTGTGATGGCATTAGTTTGATTTTGATGGGCAAGTACTTGTTGATTGTTCTGCATAGGTAGTTGTTGATATACAGGTGGTTGTTGCTGATAAAGTTGTTATTGACAAAATGTGGTGGGAATGTTGGCTGCAGCCCTGACAATACGAACATGTTGAGTGTTGGTGATGCCATTAGTTACTATGTTCTTATTTTTATTGATATAGCATGGTTTTTCATTGCTTAGACCTCATTCTTGGGTGTTTTCTTTGTAAATTTTGATGACACCATCTTTGATGAGCCCTTGCTCGAGTCCCATACATTTTTCCTTAATTTCTTTGTATGTTTTTAAACAATTCATAATCATATGATGAGCAAGACTAGGATGTGCATTGTTAATGAACATTTTGACAAGGTGATGTTTGGGGATGGTGCATGAGATCCTAGTTGTGAGGGTTTGCCAATGTTGTAAGTATTCTATAAGGCTTTCTCCTCCTTTTTGCTTGGTATGTACTAGGTCCACTGTAGATAACTCGGTCTTGACTAGATGAGCATATTGAGCCACAAAGGCCTCAGAAAGATCAGTAAAGGTCTTAATGGTACCCTAGGGTATGCAACAGAACCATTCAAGGGTAGGCCCCCCTAAGCTTTTCGAAAAAATTCACATGAGGAACACATCATTATAGGCCACTTCTTGGTAGTGCATATCGAATTCCTTAACATGTGTAACTAGGTCATTTTTTCCTCTAAATTTATCAAACTTGAGGATCTCAAAATGTTTAGGAAAAGGTGTCATTGTGATGGTTTTGTCAAACAGATATGGACAATCATTTTTGAATTTGAAAGTTTTTGAGTCTATCCCATCCTTGAGGGCCTTAAGAGCATTTTTCATCTCTTCTCATTCATAGTTTACAGTTGGGGTAATGGGTGCCCCCGGTCTAGGTACCCTCGACATAGAATATGTAGTATATGTTGAAGGTTGATATGGAAAACCATGACTACCATATGGTAGTGGCTAAAAAATAGGTTGTACTACTATTGGGATGGATGTTATGGGTTGTTGGAATGTAGTTTGGGCATACTACTACATATGTTGGGTAGATTGTTGTTGAGGAATATAGGTGTGAGGTTGTTGCCCTACTAGATAATTCTGCGGGGATGCCTAGGCATACTGCTGGTGTGATAATTGTGGCTGAAGAGAAGGTAATGTTAGTAATACTTGGGCCATGCTTTGGGAGTGCCATGCCTAATATATGTAGGTTGTGCTCCTACTTGAGAAAACAACTAAGTAGTAACAGGTGCCAGGTAATTGATGTGAGGAAGAGCGTTCACAACTGTGTATTGCAATAGAGGGGTGATTTGGCTATTGCTTAGGGGTGGCATAGAAAAATAGTTGGTAATGGGTGGTAATAAATAGCCTTGAGGAGGAAGGGATGAATGTGATTGAGGTATGGGCATGGTAGTAGTGTTGAAGGGGATACTAGTGGCAAGCCCTCGTGTCGTACCAAAACTCCAAAGTCCTAAAGGAAATGAGGCCGAAGTACTTTGGCTAGCGAGAAATGGATTAATAGTGATGTTGGGTGGGATGGAAGATGAAGTATTTGACCCTAATGGAGACATTCCTGTAGTGTATTGGGATGTAGGTTGAATGTTTATAGTAGTAGTAAATGGATTGGAGGTGTTTTGAGATGGTAAGGAAAATGTCATTTTACTAAGTGAAAAAGGAGTATATTGTGAAGCAGGGACATGGGTGGTGGAAGCAGATGTAGATGATACACTTGTGGTTAGCTGGGATGTGGTATGAACTAAGGGTTGAGTGAGGATGGGTTGAGTGTTTTGTGGAATGGGAGCATTGACCTGTGTTGAGGGGATATTTGGGTCTGCTAGTTCTACTTGTGCTGGTTGGTACCCATTGTTTGGTGAAAAGAAAGGATCATGAGGAACAGATGACCCTGCAGATGGTGGGTTCCATCCAAATAGAGGATGTGATGGATCTATAATGTTGGTGGGCGGTGGTTGCCCAAAATCAAAGGCACCAACTTTGTCTCTTAAGAAGTTTTCCATGATGGTCTCCCTATTTCGATCTACGATGGCATTACCAATGGTTGCGTGTCTAGGTTGGTTCATGAAAGCATCAATATCTATTGAAGAACTTGTTTCTTTGGGAGTTTGTGGTGGGGGATCCGGTGGTGTCATGGAAACTGTGGGGTACGGTTGAGCCCTAGCTATGCTACTACTAAGACGAGGATCCATATCCTTCTCTTTCCATTTATTCTTACTGAAACATGTGGTAGGTGGCATGAAATGCTAATTTTCCTAAGGATGGAATGCAAAAAGGATGATGATAAGTGTATGTGCAAAGATGATTTATCTAGGTGTGACTGGAATGGAGGGATTTCCTAATATGCAAAGGAAGATGTGTGAAAATGTTTTTAGTGATATCTAGGAAGCCTAAATGGTATGGTACTAAGTGAAAGAGATTGTGTTTCCCTTAAGTGTGAGCTTGAGAATATGTTGGTGATATCAAACCCTAAAGTAGCCTTGTGACCTTGTGGAGGACAAAATGGGATCAAGTATGTAGCCCAACCTTTTTCTCAAGGTGATGTGGGACACAAGTGACAATTTATCCTAAACAATGCTTAGTTTAGAGACAACTACAATAGTGAGATGGATGGAGATTTCTTTAGGGAAGAAAATCCTAATGAGGTGATGCTACATGTTTCTAAGTGTGGGGTAAAATAATGGAGGATACTAGGGCTTAATGATGCTTAGTTTGGAGTATTCCTAAAGACCTTGGTTTGGTGACAAAAGGGGAAGAAGATGATCCTATCAACTGCTTAAATGGGATAGTGGATCTATGTGAAAGACTAAGCCTATGAGGAGATAAGTGTGCAAGTGTGTGTGGAAAAAGAAGGACCTAATTGGAGTAAGCAACACTAGAGTTATTGATAAGGCTATGGTTGACACCTTGTTGGAGGGTTAGGTTCTGAATTTTGTAATCCCACTTAGTTTGTAGTGCAACGTTCACATCGTCTGTCTCAACTTGGTCTAGTTTAGTGATCCTTGGGTTGGGGGTATACTTCTTGTGTTCTGCTTCTATTTCCTTGTAAACTACTATTTGTGGAAGTTTAGCTTTTCTAAACTTGGTCTTGGTTTGGCCTGACATGAGATAACTCAAGGAGATTTGCTCACAACTATGGGATTTTATAGGCAGTGACTATGCTAAGTATACCTTTTAACCTTGGGTTGGAAACATGAATAAGTTGAGGAATAACTAGGTGTCCAGAAATGATAAAGTGGTAAAGTGGGGAAAAGTAGGCTTAGGATTTGTTGCGAATAGACTTGCTAACAATCCTTTTGAAGAAAGGTAAGGAGGACCTGTTTTGAAGACAAAAGTGTTGTTTTTGGTCAAGTAGGATAGGTAACAAGGATATATTTTTAAAAGAGACAAATTTGGACCAAGGAGAAAAAAGGTTTTTCTTTGTAATTGGATTTGGTTAATAGTTGTTTTTGAGATAACAAGGATAGTTTTGATAAAGGTAAAGTTGAACCAATGAGACAAAAATTGTTGCAAATGGACTTGTTAACAACCATTTTTTGAAATAACAAGGATGGAATCTTTTTGACATGATGAATAATGAGCAAACAATTTCTCAAAGGACAAAGCAACTTTGAGAAAGAAAAATAAGTGATCTCTTTAGCAAAAGGATTTGATAGTAACCATAGAAATTGTGTATGTTTTTACAAATGTTTTTCATGGATCTTGAGCACAAATAAGACAATTCAAATACATTTTTTATCCGTAAGGTCAAATTTTGTTTGCAACATGCTATTCAATGGCCCACAACTTGATGTCTCCTGATTCTAGTGCAATATGTCCTTCTAATCGAAGAGGTGAGTCAATACAAGAGTCGATTGACAAATGATACACATCAAAGAATCTTCAAGGCATGGCAAATAGAAGTTCCCCTTCTGTAGGAACAATGACCCTTGGAGATGAAACCCGAGTGTCCTTATGCCTCTACCAGGGGAGCACAATGGTGAGTAATCTTAAGGGATGCTATTTCCCTTGCACTGTGAATGAACATACCATGGATAAAATTGAGAATGACTAAAATAGGGTTGTAAATGGGTCTGTGCCGTCTCACCAAATGGTTGTTATGTATGTGATCCACTTAAGAATCTACTCTAGACATGCTGAAATCATGGAAAAGTTTTCCCACCTTAGGGTATCCCCAGAAACACACTACCCGAACTTGGATGATAGAGCGAGAAAATTTACCTTTGCCCTCATTTATATACTAGCCAGACTTTTTACCAGTTTGAGCTTCTCACCAAAGGGGACACACTTCCCAAAGGTGGATGAACTCGCTAGAAGCACTCCTAGGTTGTTGCAGATGATCTTGCTAACAAATTTCGGTGAATGCGTCATGTACTCTAAGGTCTTGAGTTGCAAAAAATAGAGAAGACCAAGATGTGCTAGAAGACACAATCTCAAAACACGCAAGGCACTTGATTCATTTCTATTTGTGAAGCTTTTAGATGCACTATTTTATGACTTGAAGACACATGTGATTAGCATTCAAAGGTTCTTTCCAACTTGACAATGTCGCCAACAAAATAAATTGAGTCAATAAAAGTAAATCATGTGTGAAAGCTTTGAAAAGGAGGTAATAAGAATGTTTTCACTTTAGAGCATTCGAGATTGAATGAAGTTCATGTTAAGCACCAAAGTTGACGTGTGTTGATTTTCAATGTTCTTTAATACCCAAAATCAAATGTTTATCACATTCATTCTTTTTAACCTTTAGCATTCAAGAGTGTGTTTATCATGCATTGCAATGAAAACATTAGATTTTAGTCCATGACATTCAAGATTGATTTTAGCAACATGCATTCAAACACAAAATTTAAATATTTAAGTTCATTCTAAAAAAAGAACCTACAAAAAATATGGTTAGTTAAGTTTTCAAGATGCACCAATCTGCAATGCTATAGAAAAAAAATCAAGTTGGTTAGTCACCCAAAAAAAAAATTCCAATATAGAAGGTTAACTATGGGAATTTTTTTAAAGATTTTTTTGTTTCTTTTTTACATGTGTAAAAATGCTTAGAAAAACCCCAATTTCACAAAACCACCAAAAGTTAAAATTTGATTTATACTTTTTTTATTAATTATTATTTTAAAAACGCAGATGACAGTTAACAGGCATAGACGCCAAAACTTAGAATCATAAAAAAAAGTGCAGGGATTTACCTAATCATAGAGATGATAGAGCAACAAAGATGAAACTCAAAGATGCCAAAAAAATGTAGATGCCAAAACAGAGGTCACTATGAAACCTGTGGAGATGACAGTTAAGTGGAAACAATAGTATAGATGCCAGATACAATAGCCCACAATGGAGATGCCAGTTTTCAGGTAGAGACAATAGAACAAAGGGTCGAGACGAAAATTGATAAGCAAAGATGCCAAAACACAGAGACGACAGTTCATAGATGACAAAATAGCACAAACAACAGTTCAGAGACACTAAAATATGGAGATGACAGTTCAGAGATAACAAAACAACAAAAATGATGGTGCATCTGCACAGACGACACTATGCATAAACAAAACTAATAGTCGCGAATTTTTCCATTTTATTTTTTATTTTTCTGGTATATGAAGATATGTCTTGTTCCCAAATCAGTCCTTTAACCTGCACAAACAACTAGAACACTGTGCAACACACTCAAACAACAACAAATGTTAGATCATTAGTATGTAAGAAAAATGGATTGAAATGGATTGAAATGGATGAATGAATGACCCATAGTGGCATCCCACTAGGCGTGCCAAAATGTATCACCTAATTTAGTAGTGTAAAATGAATAATAATACTAACAAAAGCATTCACAATACTAAATAAGCTAACACTTAAGATAGGACAAGGTTATCACCAAAAAAGAAGGCAAACCAAGAATGGTAGGCTCCTTATGGTATAACCTACGATGATGTAGATATGTCCCTGATGGGTGGAGATGTGGGCTCACGGTGTGCTCGATGGATGATGATCAAGTATGGGGATGGATGGATGATTCAACAATGGAGGTATGGAAGGGTTTTAGCATTATGATGGTATTTTGGTAGTTTTTAGGCTCTTAAAATAGCATGATGACTTTGCATGGAAGGTGGATGATATTTGTGAAGGGAGAGGGTTTCATTTATAGGCCAAGGGGTAGAGAGATGGATGGTCAGGATGCAAGGATGACAAAATGGTGAGGGAGGGTCAAGACACACTCAAAGGGGAGCACATGGATTGTGCTTCTTCAAAGCTCTAACTTTGTGACAAGTGTCGCAAGGGGATTAAATAGGGAAGAGGGTCAAGATAGGTGGCTAGAGGGAATTATGGGAGATGATAAGGGAGGATGAGTGTGGAAAATAGGTGTAAAAAACTTTAAAGAGCCTTCAAGTCATGTAAGAGTCTTTAAGGCTCTTGGATAGGAATATAAGAGGAATAGGATAGAATTTTGACTTTGATTTGGTTTAAGACTTTCTTAACCCTTGGTTAAAGTTGTGCACATGCTTAGGAAAGGGATTAGGCTTAGCTTAGGAGGGCATTAGGGTGCAAGTGACATGTTAGAGGAATGTAAGTGGACTAGCATTTATGAGGTAGGTTAATTAGTTGGTTAAGTGGGATTAGCATGGGTCAATGGGTTAGATTTAGGTAATGGTAGGAATTTGGGTATAGTTAGGGGCTGGGAATTGATTTAAAATGATTTATTAAATCAAGGGGGATTTTTGGGATTAAATAAAATAGTTTTATGCATTTATTTAATTTAATACGAGAATAGGGATTTAATAACTAGACTTTGGATTTGTCATTTGATTTTATCAATTGGGCTATAATTGATTAATAGAATTAATTAACTAGGGGATGACAATAGATTAATTTAATATTAAATACTTAATTAATGACACCTTAGGAGATGACTAAATAGGATTATTTAAGTGATGTAATTAGATTTAGGTGCCTACAATAGGTACATACATATATACATATTTTCTTTTATATATATATATATATATGCATGCATTTTGATGCATGTATAGAATTTTTTATTTGTACTTTTATATATTATGTATTTTTATTTTCTTTCTAAGTTTTTTAGGCTCTCTTTCTATTTTTTGTCTCATTTATATACATTTATTTATTTATTTACAGATATATTTATATAAATAAATAAATAAATAAATAAATATATATATATATATATATATATATATATATATATATATATATATATATATATATATATATATATATATATATATATATATATATATATATATATATATATATATATATATATTCTTTCTTTCATGCTTATATATAAGGCTTTTCTCTTTTTCACGTTGTCTTCTATTTTGTTAAGTCTCTCATTTCATCATTTTGCTTCTTAATTCGTCACTCCATTCCATCTTGTCTATTATTTTAGCTTTCTTCCCATTTTTAGTCTTTGGTCTAGTCTTTTTTTGCTTTCATTTTCTTAGTTTTTAATTCTTTTCTTATTTTCTTTTTAGTGTTGTCTTTATTTATTGGTCCTCTTGGTTTATGTGTCCCTCCTTTCCCCTCCTTTTTATTGGCTTCTTGTGGATACTTGGTCTACATAATTTCTATTCTTGCATTCTCTCATCCTGATGATGGATCATGTAGTGTGATATGAAACTTTGATGCTCAAAAAACATACACAATCTAATCTAGAAACATTGCTCTCATTCTCTTACCTTTCCAAAGGGTGAGTGAAGCCCTCACACCCATAACAACACTCATGCACAAAATCATGGAAACTCAAAAAAAAGAGAACAATGAAAATCCAAACTTCATGCTCATCACAACACAACACAACACAACATGATACAAGATGATACCACACATTTCTCTTACAATGGCATTCTCCCTATTGTTGTGGTTCCATGACACATGCCCATTCCCTAGTAGGAATGGGAACCCCCTACTGTGTTCTTTTGGATCTGAGGTTCCTAATCTGGGATTCGAGAAGATTAATGGGGTCTTACCTAGTCCTCAAAATCAGATCCCACATCCCTTTTAAGGAGTCAAATTTTTGAAAGGACATGTCTTTTTTGAAAAAGTTAAAAAGTCAAAAAAAAAGTCAAAAGGTCAGAAAAGTAAAAAGTAAAAATGGGAAAATCGCAAAATAAATAAATAAATAAATAAATATAAATATTTAAATTTTTTTTAAAAAAAAAATATATATATATATAGAAAGGGATGCGGACCAGTACACCTACGCTGGTGCGTGGTTCCAGAGAGCACAACACCCGTCAATAATGCACAAAGTGCGCACCTATGCACCCACAAAGTTGTGCATTGTGCACACCATCGACAATGGGTGGGGTTATATAAACTCCCACCCCTCCAAAATTTTCACTTTGGTTTTATTGTTTGCCTTTGCATTCGCAGACTCCAATTCTGAGCTCCGCAACACTCTTCGCGCCTTTGACTTTCACCAGCTCTGCGCTTTGCACCTACATTAAGGTGCACAATACAAATGAACCCCCAAATCTCCTTTCACATCACCCTCATCTTTCCCTACAAACAAACACAGAGTTAAAAACATTGGTGCACATCACTGCACCTTTTTCAGTGCGCAGATGCATGCCAAAACTCTTTGCTAAAACATAAAATGCATGAAATCTCCTGAGGCCAGTGTGCAAACACAAAAACAAATGACACAAAAATGTGTGGTACACAAAGTGCGCACCTCAAACCTCCAAGACCAGCTGCAAAAAACTTAAAACGAAATTGCCACCTAATTTGGTGCACATTTGCGCACCTAATGTGGTGCGCAAGTTTGCATCCATATGCAACTCAAAAACATCAAAGAAAATAAGGTGTGCACCTGTGCACCTGATCTAGTGTGCAAGTGTGCACCTTATATTAAAAAAAAGAAATGTGTTGTTTTGAAGGATAACATGATGTTCTGACACATTTAATTTTTAGATTAAGTGTTATTGTACCTTTGTTATCATTAATTTTGAACTAATGGATGTCTTTCTTTTACCATGCAGATATAATTGCGTCTTCATTTGGTGAGAAAATGACACCCAAGCCCATGGTTTTCAAGTTCCAAGGAGTCCCATCCAAATCAAGGTTTTAGGATGACAACACAAAAATAAAGGACACTGATTTAGGGCACACCAATTTGGGGGAATTCCTAAGAATCTACAATAAGCCTATAGAGAGATCAACTTTGGTATCTACATTAATCCAATCAGGCTTAGTGAGCACAGCTTCACACCCAACATCAGTGCAATCCTTAGAGTTGATCATGACAATGACACAACACTTTGTTCCTAAGGAAAGGGTGGTGAAGAGTATGACTGGAGAAGTGGTCCTTGACCTTTGACCTGACAATATTGAAATGGTCTTTTATCTTCCTAGAGTCGATCAATTCATTAGACTCACATATGAGGCAACTGAAAGGTGGTATAGGGAGCACCTAAAAGAGGTAACAAACATTATCTAATCATCCTATCTCATTGAGAAGACTCCTTTGGGCAAGGTGACAAGAAAAGTGGATATGACAAGGGGGTACATGAAGGAGGATATTGGATATTCTATCATTCTTCTGAGAAGGGTCATGGGTCTACCGACAGCTGGGAACCTCAATGTTTTCATGGTCAATTTCATTGAGACAATCAAGATAACAAGAATGCCACTTAACTGGGCCAGCACATTGAGTGAGAACTTATGTGAACAAGTGGGAGTGGTCAAGGACAAGAAGAAATTCCATATGACCTTATACATGGTGTATCTGCTAGCAGCAAGGGAAACAAATTATCCTGGACTATATAAGAGGGGAAACATGTAGGATCCCAATGGCTGGCCGTACATTGTCTACCCTCAACTAGTGAGGAAGAACCTCTCAGGACAAAGCAAAGAGTATATAATCGTGAATGATGTGTTCATATTTGCTATCATCTGATTCATAAAGGGAGACTATGCAAAAAGATTATTTGATGATGCAATAGCATAGATAACAACTCTCTGGGCCTACTATATCCAATTCAAAACATTCACATATTTACGGGTAGCTAATGCCATTGTCAACCCAAAAAAGCTCGCTAGATACCCTTGTGATAGACTGGTGTTATTAGAGATTGTACGATAGATTGAATCTACATATGAAAGGTAAGGAGACAATGAAGACCATGTTGGACATGGCCCCTGGTCAAACGACCATATCAGGTGAAGAGGAAACATGATATTTTGTCATTTGAATGGGAGTGGGAACAATATCCTCTTGAGGAGTACAATTCTCCCAAGCCATATTTTGATAACATTGGCAAAGTTGAGAGTCTGGTTGGCAAAGAATTCTACTATGAAGAGGCCATTGAGGACCACAAGATGAATGCAACAATGATTGCGATGTTCATATTAGGGACTATTGTAGGATGACTTTGTATTTGGTAGAGAAGGCTCTTAAAACAAGCATTCCTGAGGAGATACTGCAGCCAGATTCTGGGGAGCTACTAAAACCCCTGTTCAACTTAGAAAAAATTGGAGAGAGATCCATAATGAATGCCGAGGTTGACAGGGAGGAGGGAGATGATATTAATCATTGGCCAAGGCATGTCATCAGGATGACAAAGGATTGGTTCAAGAAACCATTTCAACTTGATCCAATACCTGATACCATGATTTTTCATGCACAAGATTGCCTAGAGAAAGGTAGAGGAAAGAAAGTTACCATTCCTACCTTTGTGGCCTAGTCTCCTATCAGGCCATAAATAGTATACCAACTTGACTGCCTAGTTGGATACTATCACCCTCTAGAGAGGAAAGGAAAGGGCAAAAGAAAGAAGAGTTCTCCTCAACGGGCTGAAACAAAAGAGAGTGAAGTGCAAGCACCTCCTCAGTAGAAGGAAACAAATGTGCAAGGGTCACAAGATATTGTAGCTTCTCAAGATCAACCTGACCCTCAATTGCCTCCCTCTGTGCCCAGCCAGTTCGAAGAGAGTGAAATTCAATAGGTCTTTATTCCTCCTCCACAAGCAAAACCAACATCCCCTTCTGCCCCCATGAAACATAAAAGTATTAAGATCCATATGAAGAAGAGGCATAGGGTGACTAAAAGAATGGTTCCTTGCTCATATGTCCTTGAAATTATTCCCAAGGGAGAAGAAGAGGAAGAATAGGAAGATGCAGAGGAAGAATAGGAAGATGAAGAGGAACATGTGCCTTTATAGGGAAGAACTCAACTAGCTAAAGCTATAGAACAAGAAAGGAGAAAAAGTTCCACGATAAAATTTCCATCTACCCTAGAGGAACCATTGGAAGTCTCTTCTTCAGAAGACAAAGTATAACAATGGGTGGATGAGCAAGATGTTTAGGGTGATGATGTGTTTAAAATGTCAGATTTTGACTTCATGCCCATGGGAATAAAATTGTTTAGGGATAAGATTAGGGATACCCCTACAGGTATACCCCACTAGGAAGACTGGATGCAGATGTTGCTAGAGTCACAGGGTCCTGATCTTACTCATCCATCTCCACCACAAGTCATGGTGGTAGATAAAGGCTCTGTTACTCCTTTGCCCCCAAGTTTAGAACAAAAACAAGTTCAGAAGGAGCCTTCACAAGAAGAGGAACCACAATAAATGGCGATCAATGAAGTCTTCAAGGAGGGACAAATGGTAGAATATTCTCAACCAGCCTCCCAAGACACTGAGGTGCAAACTACAGGGTCTATAGAAGAAGAGACCTCACAAAGAGAAGGAACTCTGAGGAGGAGTGATAAGGGAAAGGAGGTAGCCGAACATACTCCTTCATCCTTGAGAAGTAGATCTTAAACCAAATGGGTTCCAAGGTGGTTAAGAAAGGAAATAATGAGAAGCACGAAACCACAATTTCAGTCAGATGAGGAGGATATTTTTGAGTTGGTTGAAATCTTGAAAAACTTGAATCCCCATCACATGAAGCAAGACTATTGGCATTTGTCAACAATACACGAGATTAGGATTTGTTTGCACAAGTGGTCGTTCCTTTTGTTGATATAGATACAGAAAGCCTCAGTCCACAAGATTATCAAATCAAAGAGGTCATGCTTGGGAGGCCCACATGGGATATAGGTAGATTGATGGTAACCGTGGGGATCAAAGAAGTTTTCAGGAATATGGAATAGGAAGAGGTCAAACTCTGAACACTTCAACATCAAAATGAGATCCTAAGAGGATATTTAGCTAGAGTTGTTGGTCCTCTAAACCCTGAGCACCCCGAGGAGACCTTAAACACTATACTCAGAGAAGGGGGAGGTGTGCATTTAGATCCATTTTTGAAAGCCTACCAACAGTGGCGGGAAATTTTTGAAGAGAAGGGCATTTTGATTATCCAAGGGAACCTAAAGTTATTGCATGCTACCCAGGAGAATGTGAATAAGATGGTAGCAATTTTGAAGTAGGATTTCAACATTATGGATGAAGTAAGGGCTTGGAGTAAGGACTTTCAAGTTTTTCAAATAATAAAGGGGTAAAGGTACAAGATTTTGGTAGATGTATATATAACAAAAAAGTTGGATTTGATTGATGATTAGATAGAGAAGATTGTAGCCAATAATAAAGTAATGGAAAAATTACACGTGGAGATTCAGTGGCTCAAGGACCAAGCCCGAGAGTGAATTTTGGAAGCAGAGAGGCATTATAGCGATGCATGCTTAGAGATTTTTGACGATGAAGAATAGGAGAAATTATTTCCTATAGAGGTAGTAGTGGAGAATTTCAAGAAGATTTTTGAAGAAGTTGCTAATGATGAAGACATCTGGTAGGCTTTCAGAACAGAGGAAGCCTTATTAGAATTTGATACCAAACTCAAGGATTTTGCTGAGACTCAAATTGAGGTAGAAAATTATAGATAGAAGGTCAAAGATAAATATGAGGCTCTAATTTACCAGATGTAGCTAAAATTACTGAGATTATAGTGAAATTCAAGGGCAAACATCCAGACATAACTTTGGGATGAAGGGGAACAAAACCTAGAAGCCAGAATTTTAGTTTTGACACTCAATAAAATTTTGAGATTTTGGACCATTTTGAGGTGCGCAGGTCCATAGGTATGCAATTCCACAGGTACATAGGTCTGCAGGTGCATTGGTCCACAGGTGCGCTTATCCAGAGGTGCGCTGACAGTTAACTGCTAGTTGCAAAAATAAAGCTTTCCATGCATCGCAAATGCATTCTGATCATAGTTTAACTCTGACAAACACCTAGTGAAGGATGAACTTCCATTTTTGGAACTTCTAGACACTTTCACTTCGACTGAAAGCTTTCTCATTCTTTCTTCTCTCATAAATTCTTTGTTTTTAACATGTAAAGGCCCATGCATCCAATTAATGAATCAAAAATGGACAGAGTCTTCTTTAGCACTAGTTAGACTGTTAGTTTGTATATAATTAGTTTGTTTTATTAAATTAAAAACATTTTATTGCATAAAGATATCTCTCACTCTCAACACAAATTGAGGAGACAATTTCTTATAAATACTCCTTTGTAATATGTAATTAGGGCTACTGTTATTTTGCAATAAAATTATGCTTTTGGTGCTCACATTTGGAGTGTACTAATTCTTGCCTAAATGTGTCATTGTTTTGTGAATTTATGTTCATGGAAGTGTGATTGAGCCAAAGGTTTATTGCTTTGTTTCTGGTTGTGTGATTCATTAATTTTGGTGTTTGCTATGGTTTTGACAAATTCTACTAATGTAAATAGCTTGAGAAGAAATTATCGAATTGTGCCAGCATAACTTTTCATTTCGCATGAGCGCACTTTCTGTGGCCTTGCGATTTGATGAAGGGTGAAACATCATACAATCACTAAGTTTCTCACCGACAATTGCATCAGTGGAATTGAGGAAGCACTGCTCCTATTTTCATTGGTTACCTACCAATTTCATTGAAAGTTTAACTCACAGATGTGTCATTTTCCATAGCTTATGTCCGTTAGGATTTTATTTCATGTCATTTTCTTTAAAGTTTTGCTATTTACTTTACTAACCCCCTTTGTTAGAGTAGGATTTCATTCTAGTTGCATTGTTGGATTGCATTCATAAAAAACATAAAAGTACAAAAACGCAGTTCTTTTTTGCATGTTTTATTTTGAAGTAGTGTGCAGATTCTTCATCTCATCCAAAATCAAAATGAACCAACAAAGGCCTCCTTGTGAACAATCATATTTATCTTCAACTGAACAGATTCTAGTAGGTCACAAGATCAACCCAGAACCTTGGAGTTGATTCACAAAATCAGCTTTTCAAGAGAGGAGTTCACAATAATTTCTATCATTTAGCATCATGCATAACAACAGCTCAACACCTATCTACATACTTATGAATGCAATACCAAGATTCAACTTCAAAATGGAAGAAGTTAATTAGATGGTTAGAACACCAACCTTGAATTCCTTTTCAAAATGCTAATGAAAGGTTGTAGAAGAGCTCCCTCCAAGCTTCCAACCCTAAGAGTCTCTAAACTTAGAGAGTGGGTGAACACCCTACTAATTTTTCTAAGTATCCCTAAAAGGGCTCTCCCACTATCCATTTTGGCAAAAGCATCAAGCCTCCCCATCTTACAACCTTGTTTCCTCCCAACTTTGTTATTTTTGACTTAGTTAAAACATGGGGAAGAACTCATGTGACAACTCAATTTTTGAATCGGTGAAAGAGTGCATTGGTAAAGGGCCCCCCTAGGTTAGCTAAGCATTAACATGGTCAATTTATGCCCCTAACATGTTATACTAACATATGGCCAGCTTATTTTCACACAAATGGCAATTTGGGACCACCTAATGACCCTTAAAAACCCTTGTCAAGTCTGAATTCAAATTTTCCCTTTTGATATTGACCCATCCTATTCCTTGTCAAGTGGGTTTACTAAATCTTCAAAAAGGTTAAATGCTACCATGACCAAAACCCTAGGTGACATGTCATTAACATACAACAATCTACAAGTGTCAAGTGACACTTTAACACACATTACACATCATCATGACATGTCCCTAATGCATATTTGAGATAAAAAAATCCCACACACATACAAGCTTACATTTACAGAATAAAATACATCACAATGAGGCTTTTGAATTTTCCAAAGATTTGCCTTGGATAAACCATGTTTACATGAGTTTGGACCTTGTTTCCCAAATAAATTTCCATGGTTCCACTTCTTACACACTAAACTCAAACATCAGTAGTCCAAAGGAAAGTCACATAAAATACATATCATAAATGCATACAAATTCTAATGTTACATAATCCATATTAACATAATTCAATTAAATTTTTTTTTCTTAATCATTTTAAATAAAACATTCAAAAAATCAAAAAATCAAATTCTACTTATCAACATTAAACTTTACTTACATGATCAAATTAATATTCTAACAAAATATTGAATCCATGACTATTGAGTCCCTAAGCATGTGAGTTGGGTCCTAGTGCATATCATGATCTATCCTTTAACTCTAATTTCCACTCAAACATTACAACTTCATATTACAAGCATTTCTACAATTCAATTTCTATCAAAGCAATTGCAAAAGATTAGAACATGAATGAAATTATTAAATATATCATCATTTAGGTCTTAATGTGTAGCTATAAGTGTGGATCATCAAAAAGTAGACATTAAAATAACATAACCCTATAGTCTTGAAAGTTTATCAAAACATCAAATTAGAAGTATCATAACACAAATATGTCATCTATACTATGATGGATTGGGTGAGGCCTCACATCCTCCCCCACTAGGCATGAACCTCCTCTTGGAGTTCATAAAAAAAGGTGCGGGTATTGTGATATCATATGTGTTGCATCCTCCTTTGAAGTTGTCACCTAATCAAATCAATCCCACTGAACCTAATCCAATTCTTTGTTTTGTAGTGTGAGGTTTTGTCATGTCCAAATGAGAATGTGTTTTGATGCTAGTTTCTTGTCGAACTCCACCTGTGGCCCCAATAGTTGTGGCCTGGTGCTCTACCTAGTTGTTACCAACTATTGTAAATTCTCCATGGGGCCTACCCACATTTCTCATTGTGACCCCACACTGGCTACTTGTTGTTGGGCCTTGTGGGTACTCTCTTACTATATGACCTGTACCACCATAAGTATAACATGACCCACAAGTCTGAATCTAAATTCCCTGTGGCTTGGACTGCTTCTGACCTCTAATCGTATTGGATTTCCTATGTGCACCCTTGAAGGACTATTGAACCTTAATTGGTTGTGTATATGGGACTCGTGTCCTCTGATCTCGCCTACAACCTTGTGATTGCCATTGTTTGGGCTTAGAGCCCCGATAACCTTGTTGCTCTGGCTACAGAGCTACAGGTGGTAATCTTTGTTGGACCATCCTAATGAGGTCCTGGATGACATTAAGAAGGTCTTGGTTAAGATTTTGAGGCTGTTTAGGTAGAGGTGTTTGAATCTCTTGCTCTTTATCAATTTGTGCTACACATGTAGCTCTAGGGGCTCTAGCCCTTCGTCGACCATTACGGGTAACGAAAGGCATCCTACACAAGATGAAAGTTGCATCAGTTGAAACATATTGGGTTAGGCTCCTAGCAAAGTGAGAATTCTATCTTCTTTCAAAACTGTAAACTAGAGGCAAATATTAATCCTATCACACTTATGCAAAAAAATGGGTTACACTAAGTACTCATAAAGGCCTTTTCTCTCATGAATGCCCATGTCGCATCTTGGCTTGGTTATGACATGCCAACTATTGTTACCCCAAATCCATTCTTTTCCATCATTCCCAAAAAATTGAAACCTCTTAAAATTTGATTTTTTTACTCAGCACCAAGTACGAAGATATGCACAAGAAAATCATAAAAAATACACCTATATCATCCTTTGTTATACTTTCCCTTTTGAACCATGCAAATTTATTATTATAAGTACCCGTTTCATCATTCCCTATCATCTATCCATAGTGAACCCACCCCATCAGTCTACTCATCACCGAGTTATCACTCGGATACAAAAAAGTCACTCTAGTTGTACTTCATCATGGGATAATATCCTTATTCACTAAAAGTCTTACCAAATTTGGCAGCACTCTAAAATCCCTCTAGCAACATAGGCTATGCACACTCAGACCTAACTCTGCCATCCCATCTGCCACCCCGTTACCTTCCTAAAAAATATGTTTTAGCTCCAATCTTTTTAGGATGAGTATTAAATGTCTTATATCTTGTATCACCCTTTTGATTGCCCATCCCTCTTTCATGATGCCTTGCACAATTTCAATAATACATTTCTAGTCACCTTCTATCTCCACATTCTCCCATCCCACACTGATAACCAAATTCAAACCCCAAAAGAGAATCATGGATTCCACAACATTATTCAAGACTTTCCCTATATTACCAACATAAGCCAAAAACATTCTGCCCTCACTATCTCTAACCATACCCCCTCCAGTCATCCCCTCCATTCTCGCAGTGCCATCAAAATTAAGTTTAACCTAATTCTCCTTAGGGGGTCTCCATCTCATTCCTTTCCTAGCAAGTTGCTTAGAGTTGTTAACCTCCATAAATCCTTCTTCAAGGTTCTAGTTCTTGGCAATCCTCAACTTAGTCATATTAGGGTGAATTTTCAGTTTCCTCCACTTGCAATTCTTCATATTCTCCACTATTAGCTTGAATATAATGTTTTAAACAATCTTCTCACTCCTCTCTTTGTTTCTGAAAGCTTTGTTATTTCTCTCCTTCCAAATGCCTCAGCAGACATGGGGGGATCACTTTCCACATTTGAATAAGGAGGGGGTGGAGGAACGAACAATGCCAATTCTTAGCAAATTGGTCTATTCCCTTATCAAAAACCTAGATCATTTCAAGTTTCTATAACATCCTACCCCATATATTAATATCATAGCTACAATTTAAGAATAGATGGGGGATAGTCTCTTCCTTCCTTTTACAAAGGTAGCATCTATTAGGTAATTGGAATCCCCTTTTTTGTAATTTATCAATGGTAAGGATTTTCCCATGCATGGAAATCCACCAGAAGATATTTATCTTCAGGATTAGATGGCTAAACCATATTCTCCTCTAGCATTTAGGTTCCATTTCTTCCTCAAAAATCATCTTGCAGGAAAAACTAACTAAAAAATCCCCAGATGTGTTCTCCTTCCAGATAAAGGTGTCATTCTTATTCACCCCTGGGATTCTGTAACCTTTGAGAAGTTCTTTCAATTCCTCCACCAGATTTCCACTATCTAGGGGACCTTGTTACACTTGTATCTTTTTTCACCTCCTTCCTCATTCAAAGAAATTCCTCATTGTACTACCTACCTACAAATGTAGGTATTCCCTTAGCCTACCATACTTTTTTCGGACCAAGGGTTTCCTAACAAGCCAAGAATCCTCCCAAAAATTAATCTGATTATTATCTCTCACTAGCCACCTCAAACCTTCTTTAAGTAAACTTCTATTCTTTAAAATGTTACCACAAATTTTGGATCCCGTAGGAAGGTCATTTCTCTAAATGTAGTGGACAAAATTCAAATTTCCTTGGTATTTAGCTTTTAGGATCTTACAATAGTTAGCCTCCTCCTTCAAAAATTTCCAACCAACCTTAGTAAGTAGAGTATTATTCAAGTCAGAAATCTTTCAGATACTTAAACCTCCTCTATTTTTTGTTCTACACACAATATCCCAACTCACCAGACTTAATCCATTCTTCTCTTCCCCCCTGACCAAAGGAAGTTTCTTTGAATTTTCTCCAACTTCTCCGCCATAACTTGAGTGATTTTGAACAAGGAGAGGAAGTAGACTGAGATCCCTTGAAGGAATGAATTCAGAAGTTGGAGCTTACCTGCACTACTTAAAGTTTTACCTTTCCATCCAATCAACTTATTTTACATCTTTTCTAGAATGTTATTCCAAAAATAATTGCTTACCTCTTTGACAGTCAAAGGAAGACCCAGGTATGTATCAGGGAGGGAAGCAATGTTGCAACCTAGGATATTTATCACCCTCCTTTGGATATCCAACTCAGTGTTGAAGAAGATAACCTTACTTTTATCCAAATTAATTTTTTTGTCCTGCATTAACTACATATATTTCCAAGACGTGTTTCCAAGCTTTTTCTTCCACTACTGAAGAGTGTCCACTTAGGAAATTATCATCCACAAACTATTGTATTACCTCCACTAGAAGTGAGTTAGTAGGTTTGATGCCCTTGATCTCCCCTCCTTCAAACTTCCTCAGGAATGCTCTTCCTAGCACTTCCGCAACCATGATGAATAAATAAGGGGAAATGAGGTCCCCCTATCTAAGACCTCTTTCCCCACTGAAATTTTCCCATGGAAAACCATTCACCAACACCGAGTAATTAATAGTCTTAAACATCAATTTAATTAAATTTATAACTCCTTGGCTAAAACCAATTTTTTCCATGTCCTCATAAAGGAAAGTCCAATTAATCCTAACATAAGCTTTGGAGATATCTAACTTTAAAGCTACCTAGATTACCACCCTTCTCTATAGAGTGGAGCACCTCATGAGTAGTTATGGCAACATCAAGTATCTGATGTCCCAGGACAAACCCATTCTAAATTTTTTGAATAAATTTATGTAGTAGTAGCTTTAGATGGTTCACCATTATCTTATAAAAGATCTTATAAGTGGTATTACATAGGCTAATAGGCCTAAAATTAGAAAGAGCCCCTACATCCTTAATTTTGGGAACCAAAAATATGAACGTTTTATTAAGTCTCTTGAGTAGCTTCCTAGTCCTAAAGAAATCACGCATGGCTCTAATCATATCAAATTTTATGATCTCTCAAAAGCGTTGAAAAAAAGTTGGTCAAAAACCATCAAGGCCTGAGGACTTGTAAGCTTTCATAGAGAAAATACCTATGTAGATTTCCTCCTTAGTCACCAGCTGCATAAGCTCCTCATTCTCCTCTACTGAGATCCCAGTAGGCATGGAATCAATCAACCATTTCCTATCCTCCCTATTAAAGGCCCTTCGCTCCTCCATATAAGAATTTTTAAAGTGATTGCTAGCCCATTTCCCTGTCTCTTTCATTTTTGTTAGCTTTATATTGTTATCATCCATCACAACATCAATAGTATTTCTTCACTTATGGATGGAGGCCGATCTATGGAAAAAAGTCATAATTTTATCTCCCAACTTTAGCCATAAGACTCTCGATCTTTGCTTCCAATATGTTTCCTCTCTGATCATTGTGTCCTTCCACACCCTCCTATAGTTTTCCTCTTCCAGAATCATGTCCTCTAAAGCCAAGCCCTCCCCCATCATGTTTTGGATCTTCTCTAGCTTCCCTTCCACCTCTTTCTTTGTCTTAAAGATATCCCCAAAGTAACTTTTTTCCATGGTCGAACATTCCTCCTCACATTATCAAGTTTGGCTGAGAGTTTGAACATTGCAGTTCCTTCCACCCTTATGCCCCACCACTCCTCCACCTGAGAATAGAAGTTTAGATGAGATTGCCACATTATTTTATATCTATAAGGTCTTGGTACCCCTTGCACCACCTCCTTCCAATTAAAAATTATAGGGGCATGATTCGAGACCGTCCTAGGTAATCCGGTGAGAGTAGAAAAGGTTAGCCCATCCTAGCTAGTTAGGACCAGGAGTATGTTGAGTTTTACTTAAATAAGGTCAACCCCTTTCTATTATTCAACCAAGTAAACTTGACACCACACATTTCCATATCCATCAAGTCATTTTTATTTATGAACTTAGCCAAATGCTTCATATTATCAGTAAAATCCACTATGCCTTCAACGTTCTCAGAGGGATACAATGGGGAATTAAAGTCACCCATGCAGAAAGTGTTCATGGAATGGAACATGAAATTAGACAATTCTTCCTAGAGCCGACCTCTTCCATGCCTTGAGATTGGGGCATACGCATTAATGACATTCCAAGTCTTATCATCTTTCTTATGCTCTATAATAAGGTAGTTTTTATAACAATGTAAGAAATTCCCCTTACCAACACTAGAGTTCCAAAAGGTAGCCACACCTCTTAACACTCCTTCTGATTCACTATAGAAAAAATTGGCCTCAACCAAATATAACACACAATACTTTCTAGGTTAGCCATGGTCATTTTAACTTCCTGAATCAGAAGGATATCAATCCTTGTATTAGATAGTTGCTACTTAAGTGCAAACTACTTCTGAGGGCTATTCAACCCCCTCATATTTCGAGATAGAATAATCATTTTCTACCCTTGGTTATAGCCTCTAGGGTAGGTTTTCTGCCACTAGCCACCTCCCTTGCCATCCATTTTGTTCTTTTGTTATGTTTCCCTAATTTTTCTACATCTAGCTTCAACTCCTTTTCCCCTTCAGGTTTCTTTGAACTATGGTTTGCCTCCTTTGAGTTTTCAATTTCCCCTCCTCTTCCCCTAGTGGGGAAGAATAGGTAGTAAGTTTTTTAATTAGCTTTGTAGCTGGGGGAACTTCATCACTCCAACTAAGCACTCGGGCTACCTCTTTCACTTCCAAGTCCTTCCCCTTATCTTCTATAATCTCTTTACATTTATCCTCACCTCCTCCACACAACTCATTAATCACCATGTTTCTCATGGAGGTTCTTAGAAGATCCTTAATACCTTGAAAAAGGGGAGATCTTTGCCATCAATATCAACACTCTCACCTTCCTCCACCATTGTTGAAGACCCACCTGGCTTAGGAATCATCAACTAGACCTCAGTTGGTTCTATCGCTCTATTCTTATTCATGTTAGTGGGCACAATAGCCACCTCCTTAAGCCCCTCCTGAGTAGTTTTCATCACCTTTCCTTCTATCTCTCCCTCCTTATCATTTGGTACTTCCTATGTTTCCTTTTCCCTCACTTTCTCATCTTCCTTCCCAGAAGGCATGTTATTCTTTTTACAATCCACAAACAAGTGTCCAAATGTTGAACAATTCTAGAAGAAGAGCCCAAAATTCTCATAAGCAATGGGCTGCCCCTTCTTCCCCCATTTAGAGCTTAGTACAATGGACTCAGGTAGTGCAACACGCTACATTCACACTAAACCTTACAAAAACTAGTCTAGATTTCTAGAGGGTAACCATGTCCATCACTACATATTGTCCAAACAAGTTCCCAATCAACCTTAGGACCCTTTTATCCCAAAAATCTAGAGGGAGTCCCAAGAGTTTGACCCAAACAGGTGCTAGCCTATTCAATTCCTTCACTAGATCCAAAACAAGATGTCATTTAGCCACCGTTAGACTATGCTTACCATAGTACCAAGACCTAGCAACAACCATAGTTATATCTTTTGCCACCATAAATTTGAAGCAAAAAACCCCCCCATACATATTTGAAACAACCACACACCCTTTCACCTTCCATTTCTGGCTTACCCACTTCCTAACCATCTCATTTGATGGGCAAAAGGCCACATGCCTACCAACCAGGCATAGTTTAAGATTAGCAGACACATTGTCAACCAAGTTGTCCAGAATAATAATTTTAACCCCTCTTCTCCACTGATCACCTTGGGGGCTTCTAGGGGGTGATGGGTCATTTTCTCTTCTTGGACAACATCCTTCCAACCTTGAGTACTGAGAAAAATGGAGTCATAGCTTCTCTTCCCACTGTAGGATCTATATGGGCTCTCAGGGTTAGGAAAATGACTCCTTGTACATATTTTACAGTGAAGAAGGGGCAATGGAAATCAAGGGAGACATTTTTATGGTGATGCCCTAGGTGAGCCAGTGACGCATGGCTAGTGATTACAGTATGTAGCAGAGGTGTTGGAGGGATTGAATGCTTGGATTACTTCAATAAAATCTTGGAGTGAGGTAGAAGAGGGTGTGGTGGAGTCCCAATTGTAGGGGGAGGCATTTGTGAAAATTCTAAGGAGGATAAAAATCATTTCTTGCCAAAAAAGTTTAATATTTTTGCAAACCCTGATTTTTAGGCATGAAAGTAGGTCATATTGTATATAAGGTGGACTAAGTAAGAGCGTAAGTAACCCCTGCTTTAGAATAGTAGGGCACACCTATAGGGATCCTCTAGCAGTATGAAGATCTAGTACTACTGCTTTTTATTAGTGAGGCAAGCAAAGAGGAGCTACTACGGCTAGCTTCCAGTGAGTAAGTCTCCTCCATCGTTATCATGTACCATTGTTCCTATTTTAGGATTAAGCTCCCCACCTTGCATAGGAGCCATATTTTCAAAACTATAGTTTCCCATCCACCCCCCTACCATTCTAGCTTGCTAGGGAGCCTGAGACCTCAACAATCCTTTAGCAATCTAAAAAGGGTGTTGGACTCCATGATTTGTTTACCCCCTTACTAAGTAATTTTGCAAGTAGTCTTAGGAGCTTGAGACCTCAAAAATCCTTTAGTAATCTAAAAAGGGTGTTGGAATCCATGATTTTTTACCCCCTTACTAAGTAATTTTGCAAGTTAATCCAAATTTTCATCAAATGGAGAGCTAATTGCTTATAGCCTTTTTGCAAGCAATTTTGTGCAACTTTTTGTGTTTCTTAGAACTCAATTAGGGTTTTAGTTCCAATTATGGTAGTAAGTGTGGGAGAGTATCCTAGTGCCTTCTGAGATGCTAATACCTTCATTTGGGGTGTTAGTTATGAATTTGGGGCTTCTTGTGGAGTTAATGAAGAGGAAGAAATAAGGTCAAAGCAAACCTAGGAAGTAGGAAAGGAATGTTTGTTCTACCTAGTTGGTGCGAACTAGTTGAATGGACTAGGACCTCATAGATAGGATTCTAAGGAGAGTAGGGTTATTAGTAACCCTAATATGTCAAAAGGAAGACCTAAGGAGACCATAGGAGGAACTAGGGTAGGAGCAAGACTAATTGTTACATCAAACACAAAACTTGCAACATCTTCTACTAAAAACTATAGCATACTCAAATAGTTACAATGTACTAGTGCTCAAATAACCATTTTTGAACTGCTTAAAATCTCACCTGCTCATAGGCATATTGTTGACAAAACTCTTTTTGAGGCTAGCATCCCTAAGGATCTTGATCTTGATCAGTTTCAATCTATTGTAGGTCACTTGGTTTCACCTCACTACTTGTCCTTCTCTAAAGAGGATGATAATTCTTTAAGTCATCCTCACAACCAACAGTTGCATATAAAAGTTATGATCCATCAAAAATGTGTCTATCGTGTGCTCATAGATAATGGTGCTAGTCTTAACATCTGTTCTGCTAGTTATCTTACTCAACTAGGTTACGATGAGGAGTCCATTGATCCTTAGAGGAAAATTACCATCAAGGCATATGATGAAGAAGAACAAAAATCCAAGGGTCTTATTGTGCTGCTTATCAGAGTAGGACCTATAGAGCAAGATGTCATTTTTCAAGACCTTGACATCCCTCTAGAATACAACATACTATTAGGAAGACCTTTGATTCACAACATGCAAGAAGTACCATCAACTTATCATCAATGCATAAAATTCACATTCCAAGGGGCAAAGGTGATAATACCTTCCAACACTAGCTACACTTGTTACATGCATAAATTTATTAATAGTTTTGTTTCAACAAATCAAGAGTGTATTGGAAATCATGTAAATAAGATGAAAGACATGGAGAAGACTCTCAAATTGAAAGAAATTGGTATAAGAGAATATCACATTGAACCACTATTATCTATGATGTCTCTTCCTATATCTCCCCATCACAGTGAGAGACCTTCTAAAGCAAAGAGACCCTCTATAGTATCACCTAAGACTGTCTTTGATGACACTTTTGTACAAATCACCATACCTTTAGAATGCAAAAATGAGAACATAGACATTATTGCTTGTATGTATAAGGAAGAAGTCCCAACTGATCTCACACTTTAGTTGCATGAAATAACTCTTGAAAAATATGGACAAGGTCTCAAACTAATGTAATGACTTGGATATAAAGGAAATGGTCCTATAGGATGAAATATTAAAGGATTGATAGATCTAATCGAAGCTACGTTTAGATGACCTCGTGACACAATAGACATAGGTTTCAAGAGAATACCCTTTCACTTGGGAATCGAAAAATTTGTGCCTGAGTCCAATAGTTCATTTGGACTTGACTATCAGTTTTAGTTTGAAAATTAGGAGGAAAGTTATGATGATGAGGATACCTTTCCTTATCCTATTCCACTAGATCTTGCTATGCTCTTTGCAGAGCCAAATGACTTTGTACCACATGTTAGTACTACCAAAATTGATAGTGATTCTACTAAGACTACTAATAATACTCACCTACCTCAACTGGAACAGGGCAAGTTTAGTCATAATCTTAATGTTGAAAGAGTTGACCAAAAATACAATGTCACTAAAAGTGGAGAATAGGTACCCATGACTATTAGAGAATACTTCAATTTACCTCCATATAGTATTTATTCTCAAGAGTATGAATTTGATTTCCTCTCAGATGCAACTTCTGATAAAGATGTAGATAGAATACTCACATATGAAAACCAACTTGAAGTAGGAGAGAAATCTAGGGTCTAGTCTGATGAGTCTAACTCTACTAATGTTTACATGTCTTTAGTTGATGTTGTTAGGACTTAGAGGAATTTGAACATACCTCTAGATGAAATTGTGCTAGGCCTCAACTTGTTTGTGCATTTGATGACTATACTATGGACACACTTGAACCAACCACTTCTCTTTACTCACCTATCCCAAGCTAATAGACTGGAACTTCAACACTACATCTAGTGAAGTCCTTATGTTCTAGAATGACTACACTCTTGCCTTTTACCTAAACATTTTTAAATTGGTAATGTCTTCCACCAATAAACATAGTGTCAACATGGTTGAAGCTAACATCAAATGTCTCATTCATACAATTAAAAAGAAAAAGCGTAGGTGCTCTGATGGTGGAAACCACATTGTGGAAGTATCAGAGCCTAAGATTGTAAAAAGAAAAGATGTATCTAAAGATGAAAACCTCTTTGAGGTGCCTACAGATGGGATATTTGATGCACTTCCAAGTCATTTTCAAGAATGATCATCAATACTAATAGAGCCAATGTACCTAGTAAATCTAGGTATTGAAGAAAATCCACACATTATACATCTTGCACAATCATTATCTGTTGAGGAAAAAGAAGAGTTCACTACTTTCTTCTTGAAAAAGAAAATCAAATTTGCATGGACATACTCTGATATGTGAGGTTTAGATCATGATCTCATTATGCATCACTTGTCCATTGCACCAGGGGTAAAACCTATTAAATTGAAGCTCTAAAAGATGCACCCCCATGTGGCACTTTTGGTCAAAGATGAATTGGAAAAACTACTAAAAGTTGAATTCATTCAAGCCATCAACTATGCTAAATGGATATCAAACATAGTTCTAGTTTCTAAACATGATAAATCTATTAGAGTTTGTATTGATTTCTAGGATCTCAAAAAAGCATGCTTGAAGGATAACTTTCCACTACCTAACATGGACATAATAATGGACATGACATATGGGTATGAAATATACTCACTAATGGACAATTTTTTATGGCTATAACCAAATCAAGATTGTGCCAAAAGACCAAGAAAAGACTATCTTCACCTATGCATGAGGGACATTGTTCTAGAATGTAATGCTATTTGGCTTATAGAATACAAGAGCAACATAGCAATGAGTTGTCACAACAATCTTCCATGATATGATGCACAAAACAATGGAAGATTATGTTGATGATACTCTGGCTAAGAGCATGTAGAGAAGTATTCATCTAAAAGACTTGAGACCTATATTAGATTGTATGGAAAATTTTAGTCTCAGATTGAATCCCAAGAAGTATGCATTTGGCATCACATCAAGAAAGTTTCCAGAGTACATTATTTCTACCAAAGGCATAGAGGTGGATCTTGAAAAGGTTCAAGCTATAATAGAAATGCCTCCACCTCCAAAAATTAGCTAGATGAGAGGACTATAGGAAATACTTCAATATATTTGTCAGATCATCTCACAACTACTAGATAAATCAAAAACCTTTACTAAGACTCTACCTAAGGGTGTGAAATACAATTGGAGCATAGAATGTGATTCGAGCCTAACAAAGATCAAGTAATATATTGCTAGCCTACCTATATTGATGCCTCCCATTCATGGAAAGCTACTTATTTTGTACATCTCTACAACTGACTCATCCTTGGGTATCTTGATAGCTAAAGAAGATCACAATAATAAGGAACAAGCTATCTACTACATTAGTCATACATTAGTCTCATATGAAATGAATTACAATATCATTGAGAAAGCTTATTGGTAGTTATGTTTTCTTCTCAGAAGCTGAGACACTACATGCTTTCTCACACTACATGACTAATTGCAAAAAATGATCCATTAAAATATCTGCTAAGCAAAGATACTTTGACAGAAAGACTAGCAAAATGGGTCATGATACTGAGTGAGTTTGACATTGAATATGTGGAAATGAAAGCCATCAAAGATCAAGTGATTACTGATCAACTGGAAGAAGCACCATTGCAAAGCCACCAACCAATGAATGTTGAGTTTCCTGATGAGACCATTCTACTTCTAACACACCAAACATATACTCTGTTCTTTGAAGGATCATTCACACAACAAGAATCTTGTGCTGGAATATTGTTCATTACACCATAAAAGTACTCCCTACCTAAGGTGTACAATATTCTTTTCCCTTGTACAAATAACATTGTTGAATATGAAGCCTTAATGAATGGAATGAAGATCACCATTGAATGGAGGGTAGACAAATTAAACATCATTGGAGACTCATAGTTGGTGATCAACTAGGTCAATGACATTTATCAAACAAAGGATGAAAAAGTAATGTCCTACAAAAGAATGGTTGATGATCTAAAGAAGTACTTTTCACATGTCACTTTTGAACATATTCCTCGAGTGGATAATAAGATAGCTGATGCAATGGCCACTCTGGCTTCCATGTTACAAATTCTAGAAAATGACTTTAAACATAAGTTTTTGGTGGAAACATTACCCTACCTTGCTTATGATACTACTGAATCCTGAATGATCTATTATGTCATAGGACATGATTCATCTCACTACCATCACATATGCCCCTATTTACATGATTAGATTATTCAAGATACTCTGACCCAAAATGAAAAATGTCACCTTATCCATAATGCTTCATGATATGCCATCATAACTAACAACTTGTTTAGAAGAGATTTGGATGGTACACTTAGTTGTTTGGAACTTAGAGAGTCAAAATGCTCATTAGTTGAGGTACATGAAGGTATTTTTGGATCCCACTTAAATGGCTTGACACTAGAGAAAGAGATAATCAAATATTTCCAGTCTTGCAAGTAGTGTCAACTCCACAAAAATATGATCCACACTCCAACCAGGGAGCTAATTCTATTCATCACACTTTGGCCATTCCAATAATGAGCCTTTGATTTTGTGGGTTAGATTCATCCTTCCTCCTTGAATGGACACAATTTCATTATCATAGCTAAAAAATACTTTACAAAGTGGGTAGAGACAATATCTCTCACTAAGGCCAATGGAAAAATTGTAGCTATGTTTACTCTAAATTAAATCATCTATAGGTATGGTGTACCTTCCTCAATTATCACTAACAATGAAGGCAATTTAAAAATAAGGATTTGAAAGAGTTGTGTTCAAATTTAAAAATCATGCAACATTGGTCTTCCATCTACTACCCCTAGGGTAATGGACAAGCAAAAGCATCTAATAAGGCTATCCTTAAAATCCTACATCACATAATCAACAAGTCTGGAAGGAACTGGCACCTTTAAATCAATCCAACTCTATGGGCTTATAGAACAAGTACCATAATGCCTATAGGGGAAATACCCTTTGCTTTGGTTTATGGAGTAGATGATGTGCTTTTGATTAAGGTCAAGACTCCTACTCTGTGAGTCTCTTAGAAGAGCCTCATTACAGATGATGACTATGGAATATCTTGGCTACAAGAGCTAGAACTACTAGATAAATGTTAGCAGGTGGTGTTCGATCATCTAAGAGCTTACCAAAAGAGGATGTCCAAGAGCTACAACAAGAAAGTTAAACCATGAGACTTCCAAGTGGGTGACCTCATTTTGAGGGAGAGACCCAAGAATTAGCAACATTAGGTATAGAAGGGAAAGTTTGAGTCAAACTAACTTGGTCCATACATCATCACTACAATTTTTAGAGCAAGTGCTTATAGAATCTCAACTACTGAATGAGAATTTCTCAAGGAGATGATCAACACCCTTCATCTGAAAAAGTTCTACAATTGATATTCTTTGAACCTCTTTGTACATATCTAAATATCTTGAAAAAAAGTCTAAAAGTTGTAAAAGTTCCTCATTATCATAGCTAAAAAATACTTTACAAAATGGGTAGAGACAATATCTCTCACTAAGGCCAATGGAAAAATTGTAGCTATGTTTACTCTAAATTAAATCATCTATAGGTATGGTGTACCTTCCTCAATTATCACTAACAATGAGGGCAATTTAAAAACAAGGATATGAAAGAGTTATGTTTAAATTTCAAAATCATGTAACATTGGTCTTCCATCTACTACCCCTAGGGTAATGGACAAGCGAAAGCATCTAATAAGGCTATCCTTAAAATCCTACATCACATAGTCAACAAGTCTGGAAGAGACTGGCACCTTTAAATCAATCCAACTCTATGGGCTTACAAAACAAGTATCATAATGCCTATAGGGGAAATACCATTTTCTTTGGTTTATGGAGTAGATGATGTGCTTTTGATTAAGGTCAAGAATCCTACTCTGTGAGTCTCTCAGAAGAGCCTCATTACTGATGATGACTATGGAATATCTTGGCTACAAGAGCTAGAACTACTAGATAAATGTTAGCAGGTGGTGTTCAATCATCTAAGAGCTTACCAAAAGAGGATGTCCAAGAGCTACAACAAGAAAGTTAAACCATGAGACTTCCAAGTGGGTGACCTCATTTTGAGGGAGAACCCCAAGAATCAACAACATCAGGTATAGAAGGGAAAGTTTGAGTCAAACTAACTTGGTCCATACATCGTCACTGCAAATTTTAGAGCAGGTGCTTATAAACTCTCAACTACTGAAGGAGAATTTCTCAAGGAGATGATCAATACCCTTCATCTAAAAAGGTTCTACAACTAATATTCTTTGAACCTCTTTGTACATATCTAAATATCTTGAAAAAAAGTCTAAAATTTGTAAAAAGTCCTAATTTTTTTTTATCTTGATACTAAAAAATTGAAAAATAAAAATAAAAGAGAAAAGAACAAAAATGTTGGAAAAGAAGAAAAAGCGTCATGGATGAAAACCTAGCAAATAGGCATTGTGGTAGCAAAACTAAAATCTCTATCAAGAAGATGAAAACCTAGTAAATAGACACCTCTTGTTCCAAATGCTCCATCTAGCAACATATTTTTTGGCTTCTGTATAGTCACTTTCCTACTTTGAGTTCTTTGCTTTCAGCTTTAGTTTATTTCTCTCATCGCTCTCAA
The DNA here is from genome assembly GCA_028749045.1 of Cupressus sempervirens. Classification (NCBI taxonomy): domain Eukaryota; kingdom Viridiplantae; phylum Streptophyta; class Pinopsida; order Cupressales; family Cupressaceae; genus Cupressus; species Cupressus sempervirens. Next base: position 525,011,836 of record CM053787.1, read on the forward strand.
TTATTTTTGAGACTCAGCTTGTACCTACATGGATTGAAACTAGTCATAGTCGATGTGTAACCTACCTGGTCTAGGGGGCAACACCCTATGTTCTCAAAGGATCTCTCTTGCGTCAATCACCAATTGTCCTAACTATATCTATCTATTATCGCTTAGTCTACTATTGAGATTCCTCTTCAAAAGGATCTCTCTTGCGTCAGTCACCAGCTGCCCTAACTACATCTATTTACCATCATTTGTCTACTAAAGAGATTTCTCACAACACATTCTAAACTTCATCAGTTGACATCAATCCTCTGACATTGAAACTGAAATTAAAAACTAGAAACTATTTGAGCTATGTGGAGCTTTTCTTTTACTTTGTCATTTCCCTTTAAGTAACTCTAAAATCTAATTCAACTAGAGGAACAAGGACTGGGGGTATGATATTTTCTTTATTTTCCATTTGGTGGTTTAGTCCCAATGATCAAAAGGGTCCATATAAAAGAGGTGTCCACTATAAGAGCCTCTATCTCATGTTGGATGGCCATGTGTACCTCAACTCATTTTATATGGAAAATTTAGTAAGGTTGGTTCTTCTCCTTGTTTGTTTGAGTGAATTCTCTATGCTACAGTAAATACTGCTACTCATCCTATGAAGTGAACATAAAGGTCACTACGAGTATGCTTAGCACACTTATGCCTCAAGTTATGAATCATGGTCATTACAGATAAAATACTTACTAATTTCTTAGCGTGAGAAGGATCTCTTGCATGTTTGGTGTGCTTGTATGTAAGAAGAATTTTTGTCATCCTAGCATAAAGCTCTGATGCTTATGTTCACTTAGTAAATTAATAGGAAAATATGTTCTAGTCATTCTAGCTTCTTGTGCCTTACTGCTTACATCTCATTCTAACAAATTTACAACTAAAGTCATTTTCATATTCTCATGATAGAAATATTAGTGAGGCTTATACGATATCCAATGGCCTTAACAAAATGCTCTGTGATGAAGATTCTATCTTATGGGTTTAGTAACATAAGGTTGCAGTTCATTTTAGGCTTGCATTATGGCATAATCTCGATAACTCATTTTATTGCATTTCTCGACTTGAGAAATAGAAGGATTCTTATGCATATCACATTTTTATTGAACTACACAAGTGTTTGATCCCATGGTCGATCTTTAGGAATTTGACAAAACTCCTATCATGAACAACAAAAGTGAAACCTACATGAGATGTTAGGACATATTCATTTTTCCTTATCATAACATCCATTTACACTTATGCATAATAGAATCATATCATCTACATCTCATAAATATGCATCATATATTTATGTCCAATCCACCACATTTACATAAATATGCATATACATTTCATATCATCTAAGCCATACATCCATACAATGTAACATCTGCATAGTCAAAATCCATCTAGGATACATCTCATAATGTACAATAAAGAATGACACGTGCAATGATATTAAAAGATGAGTTGTCAAAAATATATATATCAAGTGTCAATACAAAACTAAGCACTACTCAAGTGCCATCAATAATACAAAAGGCTATTAATACATCTAATATATCATGATATACAATGACAAAAATCTGTCGAGAAGAGAGTGAGCTAACTATGTCCTTCCCCTTCATCTCCAAGGGGAGGAGGCACATCCACTCTTACAAGAGGGGCCAAACCCTTAGAAGCACACACATACTCAAAAAATTACTTGCTTCGTAGCATCATCAATGACTCTAACATACACCACAAAATAATATATTACCTTGGTAGTCTAGTGGTGAGTCTCATCTTACTAGCGCTCAAGCTTCTCTCTTAGCTCTCAGATATCCTAGTCTCACTCTACTAGCCACCCATCTCGTACCACCACCTAGATCTGTAATTCTCATAGTTGTTGTTGAGTAGTCCATATTCTCTCCCTGGATTGACTAAGGGCATCCTATATTTGTGATAATATATCTCCACTTATAGGATACTAAGGAGGTTAGTTAGGCATCTCCTCATGTCCTTTGCCCATCTACTACTGATCATCTTGCTCTGCCTGCCATAGGGGTTGATCCTCCACTCTTTTCCTTTAGGTGTCTCCACCAATTGAACCCAATATACCCATCTCTCCTCGAGGTCATCTCTACCTAGAAGCACTACTACTTGCACTTGGATCTATCCTCATCTATTGAGGAGGAATGGGGACCTATGTCACTCTCTACCATGGTACCTATTAATGTGCTTGCAACTAAGGTGGTACCTATGGGTGTTGTCTACCCACTAGTGGTATTGGTGCCACTAGATCTATAAATCAAGGGAAATGATGACTAGCAAAATACTCTCGAAACTATGGATTCATCCCTCCATCTTCCACCCATGGAAAGTAATCCCACTTTGGCAATCAGGAGTCCTCAAACATCTATCATTTATATGTTTGGATCCAACCTCAATAACTAGCCCTTCTTCACCTCCTCGGTGAAGTAGGAATATGTACAATACTCTTATGAAATATCTTGGGGACATCCATACTGTCACCAAACTCGAGTCAAGGGGAATCTCTTGATGGTTTGGATGGATCATCCAATCAGTGGCCTTAATGCAAACATTTATCCAAGCTATGCTTAAGTATCATCCCATGCGCTTGTCTCTCTCCACAACCTCCATCTAACGGATATTAGATCATCAATTTGGGCTCTCTAGTGATTTGTCTTACCCAACGCGAGTTGGGTTATGTCTCCTCTATATGTGTAGTAAGGCTCTAGGGGTTGTCAGAGATCCTCATATATCACTAGCATAATGGGAAAGTGCTCCCATGTCCACATCTAGAGAACAAAGACCCCTACTACTATACTCTTTGCCTCTTTATAGGCTATCTCATGCACTGGCCCCATTTGAACTATATTGGCTGACCCAACAACCTCTGTAACATCCTACCCCAACTGCACTCTAACCCTTTTTTCCCTCTATTTGGCATCATATAACAACTAATAAATGACACTAATATAAATTCCAATCAATTTCTTAGGCCATGTTGATGAATTATATCATCCTGTACACTCGAAAGTGTCCCACTCTAAACCATTCTATCCAAATGATTCCATGAGTTGGAATGTTCGGATGCCGGCTTAGAGCTCCCTATCCATGGAGTGCAAGAGAGTATATTTCAAGAATAAAAAGGCTCTCAGATGAGCCTTAGAGATACTCTTCTTGCTAGTAAACCATGCAATGGGAGGTTCCAAAGACAAGATGCAAGAATGCAAATGTCCCAAGGAGTTCCTCAAGGATGCAATGCAAATGAAGATTAAGCTAGAATGAGAATGTCAAATGTAGCTATGCTAAAACATGTATGAGAGTGTTACAATACCATTATTAAGCTATGTGAGATTAAGCTACATGTAAAAATGAAAGCTAAGCTAAGATGCTATGGTATGAGAGAATGTAGACAAGAAATAGAAGTTCTCCACAAAGCTCCAAAGAAACCTGTTAGAAAACCTGCAGCATAACAATATTCAAAATGAGGATGGATTGAGGGGGAAAGCTCTCTCCCTTTTAAAGATGTATGGACGGTGGAGATCAAGATGAAGATGGTGGATGATCAACGGTGGAATTCAAAAATAAGAGTGATCCATGTGCACACACAAGTCAACCAATAGAATATAAGTTGACTTGTCATATAAGACAAAAGTCACAAAGCCTTTTCTTTTAATTGCAAAATAGAAAAAGGACTTTATGTGTGCACTTTAAGTGGGTTAGAAGAATGGGGTCTTTTATTTAATTAAAAGGGGACATGTTCTTTTAATCAAATAATGAACTTAGGATAGCATAGTCAAACTATAGGTTATAATCAAATAAATTGATTATTAGCAATTTGGTCTAGGTAAATGATTAAATTAATTTAGCCAAAATGTTGAGAAAGGGGCTAATAGTCTAGATGACCATTTTTAGGTGATTACATTTGCCCCTCTTTGACTAATGTGTGATCGATCTGGGAACACATTATGTCAAAGAAAATCAAAGCCAAGTAGGCAGTGGTAGATATAGATGTCTGATTTCGAAGAACGAAATGTAGAAAAAGATAGCAAGTCCTAAATGTACAGCCTGATAGCGGTAGTACTGAACACTAGGAAGATGATGTTAGAATTCAAGAAGAATGCTAACACTTAGCAAAGTAGATAGATTGAGAACAAGTGAGAAGATCAAACAAATGCTCCTAAGCAGTGATAGAGTATTTCTGCCCCCTCGGGATCGAAATGGAAATGAGGTAAGGGGATGCAAAAATTGGCTAGAAATGAGAAAAATAGAATATAGCAATGTCCAAGATGACAGATAGATGATTAGAACCCAAGAATGACTATAAGAAACTGATAAAATGCCCCAGTTTGACTAGAGTTGACCTTGAAGGATATAGCATAAAATTAGGTCAAATCTAGTAGAAAGATGATTTAGATGTGAAACAGTGAATTGAAGTAGATATGAAGTATGGAAATGATGAAGACATGAATAAATGAAGATGCCCCAGTGATGATTCGGAGATTAGACCTCAAAAGGTCAGCTAACTGCTTAGAAGAAAGTAGAATTTTAAAAGACAATTTTGACCATCAAGATGAACTCGAATTTGGATTTCGATCCCGAAAATGAATCTAGGACGTCAAAATTATTTAAGAGGTCAAAACTTTATATAATGTGATGATAAGATAGAAAAGAGATGAAGCGAAAGATTAAGAAGGTGAAAAGACATGAACAAGAAGAAAGTAAAGAAATATATGAAAGGAGTTAGCTGATATGTCCACAGAAAGATGAAGAGAGAGCTCTCCCCATATGCAAGAATGCAAGACTAAGCTAGAAAATGAACCTAAAATGCAAGCTAACATGCAAAGTGGTTTACCAGCAAGAAGTGCATAACATTTGGACTCTTAATTTCATCATTGAGCATTTATTAGGGACATCATGAGATCATACAACCATCACTAGTATAACTATGAGGATATGAATATGATCGATATTAGATAGGTATGTGGAAATCCAATCTAAGCATCAGAGACATGTAAGTCAAGATAACTACACGATTAGATTCCCTAAGTTTAATTTAGCAAGATTACACCTGTATCAAGGCATAAGCGCTAGGATAAACCCTAAGTGCAGTCTTGCAAAACAATCAATGATGATACATTTATAAGTCAAAGTGTTGAATAGGACAAGCATGAATGCTTACAACACTATAGACAAACAAAAGTATACCCACAAGCAGAAATCAAGAAAATATGTCCCATGCCCCCAGTCTTCTAGTCAATGACATCCTTGAAAGACTATTAGGGAGGGAATACATGGCAAATAAATCATCATAGACAACACACAAAGTAGATAAATGTCAGCATAGCTCAGTCGTTTAAGTGTTAAAGTGTGTGTGTGTAAGTCACTTGGCCATTTCTTCCAGACTTGATTCTGATAGTGAGAAATATCGCGACATCGGAGACTGTAGGTAAACTATCTAAAAAGTGTTGAAAAACACTTGATGTCAAGGTGGGGGAAGTGTTGAGAAACACTATTTTGTGAGTTGTCAAAGAAACCCTAATCCACAAGAATACCTCAATAGGCTAAGTAGCTATGCCCCCAAGATGAGGACAAGAAACAATTCCAAGCTAGGAAATGTGTCGCAAAGTGGATGATTGAGATTGATAGACATAGGTGCAAGGGTTTCAAGTAGCGCCTGTTTCCAGGTTTTCACCACTTTGACAGATTTTTTATTTATTTTTTATTTTTTAATTTTTTTTTGGTGATACATCAAAGTGAGGTTTTCACTAAGATGATCATTTTTTCAGGACATTTTCTGATTTTTAAGATTTTTTCAGGCTCATAGATATATACAAGATAGCTGAGCAGCAAGCCTCTAAGTATAGAACTTCTTCAAGTGTAGGATGTTGATAGGTTCTGCAAGTTCTTCACCCTCTGAAGTAGACAACTGGTAAGCACCAGACCCAAATGATGTTGTGATAATGTAAGGACCTAACCAGTTAGGTTCAAATTTCCCTTTCTGTTCTCGATTTTGCTGATTTTTGGGATTCTCTCTAAGCATGAGTTCACCAACTTGGAACTCACGGGGGTGAACCTTTTTGTTATATTGTGTAGACATGCGCTTCTGATAAGCTCTCATGTGATCAAAAGAAGCCTTGCGCCGTTCATCCAGAGTCTCTAATTCCTGTACTCTCATAGCTCTATGGTCTTCATCGGTTATTAACCCATGTAAGGAGATGCGCAAAGAAGGTATTTCGACTTCTAATGGGAGAACAGCCTCAGAGCCATAGACTAGAGAAAAGGGTGTAGCCCCTGTAGGAGTACGAATAGAGGTTCTATAGGCCCAAAGTACCGGATTTATTTGCAAGTGCCAATCTTTCCCAGACTTGTGAACTGTGCGGTGTAGGATTTTCAGCAGCGTTTTATTAGAGGCCTCAGCTTGGCCATTCCCTTGGGGATAGTAAATGGAAGACCAGTGTTGCTTAATTCCAAACTTTTTGCACAGCTGTTTTAAGTCTTTATTTTTGAATTGTCCTCCATTATTTGTAACAATAGAGGATGGGATACCATATCGACAAATGATGTGATTCAGTATAAACAGGGCAACATGTTTTCCTGTAGCAGCAGATAATGGTACAGCTTCAACCCATTTAGTGAAATACTCCGTTGCTGTGATGATAAATTTATGACCGCTGGATGAGCTTGGATGGATCTTTCCTACCAAGTCAAAGGCCCATTGCTGAAATGGCCAATATGTCACAGAAGGGATTAACTCTCGCCCAGGAGCATGTATCAAGTTACCATGGAGCTGACATTTCTGACAGGACTTTGCATAGCGCACAGCATCAGCTTGCATGGTGGGCCAGTAATAACTCGTCCTAAGAAGTTTTCGGGCAAGTGCAAGGCCATTAGAATGCACCCCACAAATGCCATCGTGGACTTCGGCAAGTGCCTTCTCGGACTCTTCTAGTTCTAAACACCTAAGCAACGTTCCGTCTAGACCCCTCCTATACAAGTCACCAGAGACCAAAGTGTAGTGTGAGGCATTATGAAGGAGTTGGCATTTTTGGTTGCGCGTGAGGGTTTCGGGAATAACCTGATCACGTAGGTAGGAGAAAATAGCCGCATAACGGGAGGAATCGTGACCTACAACAGTGTAGATCACCTGGTTATCTGAAGAATCATAGGCTGGATGACACAATTCTTCCACCAGGAACTCAAATCGCGATTCATGTTCTTGTAATTGGAGGATAGATGCTAAGGTGGCCATAGCATCAGCAGCCTTGTTTTCTGCTCTAGGAATTTGTTGGAATGTTACAAAGGTAAAATAGTTCCTTAGAGCATCTATCAACTTTTTATAAGGGATCAATTTATCATCCTTTGTTTGATATTCATTATTCACTTGGTTCACAACCAGTTGAGAATCCCCATAGATGTGTAGCTCAGTTATTCGCCATTCAAGGGCCATTTTGATCCCATTTGTTAATGCTTCATACTCTGCAATATTGTTTGTACATGGGAACAATAACTTGTAGGATTTTGGGATCGTATAACCATGAGGGGAAACAAACAACACCCCTGCTCCTTCTCCATTCTGTGTATGGGATCCATCAAAAAACATTTTCCATGTTGTGTCAGTAATGTTCATGATTGAGGCATCTAGAAACTCAATTTGTAGAGGTGCTACATCTTCAAGTGGGAAGTCAGCCAACTGGTCAGCTATGGCTTGTCCTTTGATTGCCTTACGTTCAACATACTGAATGTCAAATTCGGAAAGAATCATCATCCATTTAGCAAGGCGACCAGTAAGTGCAGCTTTACTTAATAAATATTTCAAAGGGTCTATCTTGGCAATCAAGTGAACTGTGTGGGCCAACATATAATGTCAAAGTTTTTGGGAGGCAAAAACTACAGCAAGGCATGCCTTCTCTATACTTGTATAATTTAGTTCATAAGCCACCAAAGTTCGACTAATATAGTATATGGCTCTTTCTTTACCCGTCTCATCACTTTGGGCTAAGAGTGCTCCTAGAGAAGAATCCGTAGCTGAAATGTACAGAATCAAAGGTTTTCCCAGAATGGGTGGCATCAAAACTGGCAGTTTTGCCAAGTAGCCTTTGATTTGGTCTAAGCTTTGTTGACAGTCACTGTTCCAAATATGGGTAGATCCTTTATGCAGATTTTTATTGAAAGGTTGAGCCTTATCAGCTAATTGAGAGATAAATCTTCTTATGGATTGTAGCCGTCCTTGCAGACCTCTAAGCTGACTGATAGTCTTTGGTGGAGGCATATCCATGATAGCTTGGACCTTTTCAGGGTCAACCTCAATGCCTTTTGCTGAGATGATATAACCTAGCAATTTTCCAGAAGTGACACCAAAGGCACATTTTTTTGGATTCAACCTAAGTTGGAATTGTTCCATATGGTCCAATATCAAACTAAGGTCTTTGAGATGTGTGTCTCATTTCTTTGATTTCACCAGTGTGTCATCAACATAGTCTTCCATGTTTTTATGCATCATATCATGAAAGATGGTTGTCATTGCTCTTTGATATGTAGCGCCAGCATTTTTGAGCCCAAAAGGCATGACATTCCAACAAAAGGTACCCCATGCACATGTAAAGGCTGTCTTTTCTTGGTCTGCTGGAGCTATCTTTATTTGGTTGTACCCAGAAAATCCATCCATGAGCGAGTACATCTCATAACCTGCAGTCATGTCCACTATCATATTGATGTTTGGTAGTGGAAAGTCATCCTTGGGGCACGCTTTATTGAGGTCTCTAAAATCAGTAGAGACTCGTATGGATTTGTCATGCTTGGAGACAGGTACAATGTTGGAAATCGACTCAGCATAATCAATGGCCCTAATGAAGTTTGCATTCAATAGTTTTTCTAACTCTGTCTTGACCAGTAGAGCCACATGTGGATGCATTTTTCTTAACTTCTATTTGACAGGCTTGACATCTGGTGAGATTGTTAAGTGATGCATGATGAGATCTGTATCAAGCCCTGGCATGTCAGAGTATGTCCATGCGAAGTTGACCTTCTTGTCTTGAAAGAACTGAGCAAACTGTGTCTTTTCTTTGTTTGACAAAGATTGAGCTACATGGATAATCTGAGGACATTCTTCTGTTCCCAAGTTGATAGGCTGTGTAGGTTCGACTAGAACCGAAGATCTATCCTGGAAATAGCTTGGCAGACTACCAAGTACCTCATCTGCAGGTGCCTCAGAGAGGTTTTCACCATTAGATACGTCTTTATTTTTACTTTTTTGAGGGTCAGACACCGCCACAATGTGGTTTTCGCCGTCTGATCGCTTATTTTTTCTTTTAATTTTTTGACTGAGGTACTTGATATCTGATTCCGTCATGTTAACCGTGGGTTCGCTGGTGGAAGAAATGACAGGTTCAATTGCGTTTAGATAACAAGTGATCTCATAGTCATTTTGGAAAGATCGTATTTCAGGTTTTTGATTTTGGATAGACCAATCTATGAGTTCTGGGTAAATTAGCGAGAGTGAGGGAGAAGTTTTAATGTGATTGATATGGAAGGAGTCATCTCTGGTGACCTGTGAAGTTGAGCCTATAGAAAATGTCGCAAAAGAGTTCAGCTCAGGAATAGTCCTAGAGGAACTAGCGTGATCCATTGAGACATGTTGTGAGTCAAACTCATTTGACCTCATACTAGACCATTCGACTACATTGGGTTGGGTTGCATAGGCATGAATGACATCCACCCCTACTCACAAGATGCATCAGAGAGGCTTTCCCATTCATACTCATGAGAATCTGTACTTTGACCCCTATTTATGAGATGAGCAATATTCTGCCTAATTCGTCCTCTATTTATGTCCTCAGAAGTAGACCCTTCTTGTTCCTGTTGTTGGGAGGTAGAAGCTTCTTCATTATTAGCAATAACTATGTCTTCTCCCCAAAGGAGGGAAGTGAGAGGAACAAAGTCTTTGTCTTGTGTAGTAGTAGCAATTATGGGAGAGTCATCATCCTCCGATTCACTAGACATGAGTAATATTTGACTACAGTTTGGTGTATTATTGTCTAGCCCAAAGCCTAGACCAGCGGTGTCTCGAGCATCATGACCTTGAGTGTGACTTAAAGGTTCAACTAGAGCATTCTTACAACCAATTAAGGACCCGTGGCCCTGGTAGCCCATTTTTGTCAAAAATTTATAGCCTTTTCCATATTTTTTGGGAGAAATAGGGGTAGTCATTGTAACCTCCTCGTCTTCCTCTTCTCTGTAGATCCAATCCCTAATGGCTTGTTCTTCCTTCTTTGCTTCCAGTGGTATGGAAGATTGCACAAAAGTGCCAAAAAGTGTCATAGCAGAAGCAGAAGACTTCTTTGCAATAGTTGGTTTCCCATAAGACCGAGGGGAAATTGGTAAGGCAGCAATAGAGTCCAAAGTGTACTCGCCCATACCAAGGCTCATCATTTTCAGTTTTTGTTCACATTCTGTGAAAGATGGTGCTAGCTCATGAGAAGAACGATTGTGCGGGACTAGCGTTTCGGCAGTAGATAATGTGTTGATAGACATGGAGTTGTCACCGGGGACAACCACTTCAGTACCATTAAAAGGGAACTTAATGCACTGATGGTATGTAGAGGGTACTGCTTGCATATCATGAATCCATGGTCGTCCCAACAACAAGTTGTATGCAAGTGGTATGTCTAAGACTTGGAAAATGACATTCTTCTCAACTGGACCAACTCTGATTGGAAGTACAATTAGACCTTTAGAAGGCCTTTCAACCTCATCATAGGCCTTTATAGTGATCTTGCGCTTAGGATCGATGGCAAATTCAGACATGCCCAATTGTTGGATTACATTGAACGAAATGATATTTAACCCTGCACCATTGTCTATCAAGACTCGACGAACACGGGTACGAAAGATTTGAACTTCGACATGAAGAGCAAGGTTATGGGGATGACTAAGAGCTCGGTCATCTTCTTCAGAAAAGGTGAGATAGTGGGGCGAGGAGATGTGGTTCACCATAGCTTGGAATTGTTCTGCATCAATATTTGTGGGAACATTGGCAGAACGTAAAGCTTTCTCAAGGATATCCCTGTGCAAAGGAGATAACTCTAGTAACTCAAAAATGGAGATTTGTGCTTGTGTGCATTGCAGTTGGCTAACAAGATCATAGTTGGAGATCTTGGAAGTAATTGGTTGCTTAGATGATGAAGCATTTTTAGGATCATTAGCAACTTTTAGGACAACCTTAGATTGCCCCCTAGTGACAGCGTTAAGTGGTTCACCCTGAGAAGATGAAGACTTAGCCACTCGGAGTACCACCTTGGGTCTAGTATCAGTATGATCTTGAGGAGTGGATCGTGTCCTTAAGACCACTCTTGTTCATTCATCTTTAGCGTCATAATTTGGCCAGTTGTCATTGTTGGAGCTTGCCATACATATGTATTCAATAGGCTCAATCATGCTTATAACATTATCAGTGTTAGCGTAAGCATAACTAATTTTGGCGTCATGATTCTTTTTGGCAGCTACCCTTGAGGTCTCACCCTTTTCGTATTCAGGTAATGGTTTTTGGAAAGCCTTATGATCAGTATTCTTAACAAGGCCATCTGTAACAACTTTTCCAGCTTCGATGAGGTCTTGAATTACATCTTTGAGTTTGAAGCAATTCTCTGTGTTATGTCCTTTACTTTGGTGATAGCTACAAGTATGATCTTCTCTCCACCATGGAGGTCTAACAGGTGGATCGTAAGGACGTGAGTTGTCTGGTAAGGTAACCAATTTGTTTGCAATTAAGGTTTTTAAAACCACTTCATAAGGTTCGACCATAGGTGTGTAAACACGTCGCTTCTTCACAAATTTAGAGCCTTTGTCAAAGGGTTGTGGTTTTGAACCTTCTTGTTGCTTTGCTGCATAGATGGCATTGGAAAGGTTAAACGCAGGCTCCTTAGTCTTAGGAGTGTCCACTACTCCGTCATTGACAACATACTTGTTTTTGTTCCAAGGTTTGCCTTTGTCTTTATTGTTCCCATTGTTAATTCTATCCTTGTTTATGGTAATATCACCTTTTTTGATAGCAACATCCTCAATGCGATATGCACTTTCTACCATGGTGTTGAAGGATGTGAATAACTGTTTTCTTAAATCAAAGTATAATTTGGGTACAAGCGTGTTGACAAAGATGTCAATTTTTTCAGCCTCGGGAACTTGCCGAGGATACCGAGAGTATAAAGATCTCCATCGTTGAAGGTATATTGCAAAAGACTCTCCTGGTCTTTGTTTGATGTTGCATAAGTCTAGCACTGTCACAGGATGTTGAATGTTGTACGAATATTTCTGGATGAAACGTTGTGCAAGTTCGTCAAATGTTTTAAGAGGAGGACTCAATTTTGTGAACCACTCCATAGCTTGTCCTCTTAGACTTCTAGGGAACAAACGCATAAGAAAGGTGTCTTCATGCATAAAGTCCATGCTAATAGCATAGAAATGTCTCACATGGTCGTGAGGGTCACCATTTCCATCGTATTTGTCATACTTAGGAACCTCTATATCCTTAGGAAATGGTAGCATGTATAGACCCCTATCAAATGGAAGAGCACAAATTGATTCAACAAATGATGTCTTAGGTGGCTCTTTTGAAGTTTGTAGTTGTGTAAATTGTTTTCTTAGTTCTTGTATTTCTTCCCTTAAGATTTCAGCCTCAGTGGGCTCTCGTTTTGGGATAATATGTTCAACATTAAAACCTTTAGGGAGTTTCCATCCCCTAGCTGCCATGTATCGGAAGTATTGGTCTCCATTTTCCTCTAAAGCTCTAAGCATTAGTTTTTGGGCGAAGCCATCTTGTTGAAATTTGATCACATCTTCGCTAGTTACTTCTTCATCACTATCATGATGAGATGGTTTAGGTGAAGGACATGCACCAGTGGCAACTGTAGGAGTCCTTGGAGGTGTGTGATTACCATCATTATTTTCAAAGGGATTTCGAGGACAAGTTCCTTTATATCCTTCGTAGCGTGCCTGATTGTCAGTTTCAGCTTGTTGATTTTCTCTCTCTGTAGCGTATATAGCCTCCAAAGTCTTTTGGGTTTCACGTGCTTGTTCTTCTAAGCGACGTTTAATTTCATCAGGATGCACCATTGTGACTATACCACTCGTACCCTCGGGTGTCTCAAAGGGTGTGCCAAAGGGATTTTCAAAACTATAAAGTGGGTTGTGTCGAACGTTAGCTGTTTGTGTTTGATCAAATTTGAGGTTCTTATCACAAGGTTGTTTGCGAGGATGTTTGGGTGGTGTTTCCAATTGTTTGAAAATGAAAGGCGTGTGGCTACCGTTACCACCTTGATATCTAGTTGTGACCGGCATGTAAAGAGTTGTCTTTGTTTAGTAGGACAAGAAGAGCGAGCCAAATTTGAAGCTTTTACGATCAGGACTAGTCACTTGTCAAAATGTGATTAGATGGCTTGTCAAACAGTGCTCAAGATCTTACAGCACGGGTGACTCGAGCCGAGCGGACGAGCGAGAAGCTCAATAGTGGATAGCTAGAAAAATAATAGCTGAATTTTGACAAGTGATTTATCAAGACGTTTCAAGACTTACATTCGACTGACTAAACCCATCTTTTCAACTTAGGATGAATTCTTCACACACTGATACGTGGCCAGGATCAAGGGTGACTAGCGTGACTCTCCTTAGACCAAACAAATCCGACGAAAAACTCTGTTTTTGACCCAAAATGACTCTGATACTTTCTCAAAAGGAGGGTGACATAAGTTCAGCAAATAATGTCGTGCAACAAAATTTTAGGAACAGTGCGATACTTTTTGTTCAGGCGACATATATTTATACCAAGTGCGACAGAATATAAGACATAGTGTGACATAATTTACTATTGACGTGCGACATAATTTTTGAAAAAAATGTCGCGCAATATTTCTCATGAAAGCGTGCGACAAAGTGCCAGTTTTGTGTAAAAAAAAAAAAATTCAATTTTTTGGCTTGGAGTTCGTTTCAATTTGTCAATCAGATAGTTGTTTCAATCAGACAGCAGTTTGTCTCAACTTGTATCAGTAAACAACAAGGTTTGCAAACAGTAAGTGTTGTAACATGTCTTCAAAACAATTGATCAAGGGTAAAAACAACCTTGTCAATACGCACTTGGGATATCAGAACAGCCTTCCTAACAAATCTTTATCGGAATGTTTATGTTGCAAGAACGTTAACACTGGTCAAAACATCGAAAACAATAGCCAAGCAATCTACCTTAGAGTCATGGTTCATTACTCAACAACTTAGCCCACGCTTGATGCTCCTTTGCCTCACACCAAGTGGTTGCCCACAAGAGATATTGGCTTTGTCATGGAAATGCCATAAGCATAACCAAGGGAACACATATGGTGAGTGTAAATCTTGGGGTGATCCGGGTAGTCCACTAGGATCAATCCTTGCACCAAGAAGTTGAGTGGCTAAAAAGGGTAGTTACTAACTTAGGGTGTTTAGATAGGGCTTCCATTCATAGTGTTCCTCTTGCTCCCAATTACGGGACACCTCACCTTGCGATGAGTAACCGATCTCGCGATCACAAGAGTACCTTAAGCATTCTTGCCTAGTGATCTCCCTATGGTCGAAATCCCATAAGCAATCACACTAGGCGAAGAAAAACACTATGTCTACCAAAGTTTTGTGTCCTTGGTAGCCTTGAGTTTATAGTGGGTTGGAAGAGCCGGGTAATCTGCTTGTCTCCACTTGGTTCGTTCCTCTCAGGTTGTCCGAGAGTAGGCCCTCTAAAGGATTCTAACTACACAAAGAGTGGATCAACTTTCGAAAGTCAAGATTTCTGATTCACCACAAGGGTGAAGAGCATACTCTCCTATTCCAATCATTTTCTCCCAAACACACCAAGAAGATTCAATTGCCTCTTACTCTTGAAACCAAATGGTAAGTCAAGATTTCTGATTCACCACAAGGGTGAAGAGCATACTCTCCTATCACCAAAAGATCCCAATTGTAAGTTTTAATGTGCCTAAAAATAAATAACTAGTATATGTCGCACATGAAAACTAAAAAGCAATAAATTTTGGGTTTTTATGCTTTGGGCAGCCCTGCAAACAATGTTAGTAGCCCTTGTGCATTTGAAGCTTTGACATGCGTTTTTTTTCATAAGGATGGCAACCTGTAATCACAACTTGTTAGCACCAAAAGTTAGTATGAAATAACATAAAAATATGCAATAAAAAGTGGTGAGTTGCCTCAAAAATCCAATTTATCTTCCAACCAAGTGCATGCAAAGAAAGGGCAAGTTAATCACAAATGCTCTCATTTTTACTCTTTGATTTTGACCTAGTAAACAAGATTGGACTTTTTTACTATGATTTTGTATCCAAAAATGAAAATGAAAAGAAGAGACCCCTATTCAAAATCAGAGAGCTTTCCAAAAATGCAAGAAATTTTAAAAAATCTCTTCATTTGCTCCCTAGAGATTGATTTTGTCAAAACAGGCCAAATTTATCAAATCGAGTTTTTGATCCTTAATACGATCTCAAAATTCAAAACACAAAGAAAGAACCCCTATTATAATTCAAAAATATTTCTGAAAATGTAAGTTTTTCCAACAAATGCGCTGATTTACGGTCAAAAACGACTTTTTATGAAAAATAAAGAAAAAATCATAACTTCCGAAAATCACATCAAAATTCTTTGAAAATCGGACTGAGATATTTTGAGCATATACCCAACTTGAAAAAAAAATTTCAGAACCAAACTCTAAGCGGTTTAAAAGATATGATCAAATCTTTAAACCAACTAAGTTTTTGGCCTTCAAACCAATTTACTTATGGGTTGGCCTTAAAACCAAAGTGATAATTCTACAAAAGAATTTGATTAGATCCAATATGCTGTTGTAAAAAACCAAAGATGAAAAATAAAAGCAAATGGAGCTAGAAACTTGATTCAAGCCCCACGGTGGGCGCCAAAAATGTACACTCGAAAGTGTCCCACTCTAAACCATTCTATCCAAATGATTCCATGAGTTGGAATGTTCGGATGCCGGCTTAGAGCTCCCTATCCATGGAGTGCAAGAGAGTATATTTCAAGAATAAAAAGGCTCTCAGATGAGCCTTAGAGATACTCTTCTTGCTAGTAAACCATGCAATGGGAGGTTCCAAAGACAAGATGCAAGAATGCAAATGTCCCAAGGAGTTCCTCAAGGATGCAATGCAAATGAAGATTAAGCTAGAATGAGAATGTCAAATGTAGCTATGCTAAAACATGTATGAGAGTGTTACAATACCATTATTAAGCTATGTGAGATTAAGCTACATGTAAAAATGAAAGCTAAGCTAAGATGCTATGGTATGAGAGAATGTAGACAAGAAATAGAAGTTCTCCACAAAGCTCCAAAGAAACCTGTTAGAAAACCTGCAGCATAACAATATTCAAAATGAGGATGGATTGAGGGGGAAAGCTCTCTCCCTTTTAAAGATGTATGGACGGTGGAGATCAAGATGAAGATGGTGGATGATCAACGGTGGAATTCAAAAATAAGAGTGATCCATGTGCACACACAAGTCAACCAATAGAATATAAGTTGACTTGTCATATAAGACAAAAGTCACAAAGCCTTTTCTTTTAATTGCAAAATAGAAAAAGGACTTTATGTGTGCACTTTAAGTGGGTTAGAAGAATGGGGTCTTTTATTTAATTAAAAGGGGACATGTTCTTTTAATCAAATAATGAACTTAGGATAGCATAGTCAAACTATAGGTTATAATCAAATAAATTGATTATTAGCAATTTGGTCTAGGTAAATGATTAAATTAATTTAGCCAAAATGTTGAGAAAGGGGCTAATAGTCTAGATGACCATTTTTAGGTGATTACACATCCCATGGGATCGCTCTACCCAAAATAGTGTCATCCTAGAAGATCTCTCACAATGCTAATATCCCCGGTCTCAACTAAGTGACATACTCTACTCGGGGGCCATGGAATGGGATTCATAGAATTATGTACATGTACTATGGCATAATAGTCATCTCACCCTACAGAAGGTGGAATGTGTTCATCTCTAAATGGAAACACTCCACCAATGTTGTCAATAGACTATGAATCACCTAAATATTGGGTACCTTACAAAGATGGGCTAATCCCAATGCATCCAATTACGCTACATCCATGACATCTAAATGCCTCACTAAACCTCCAATGGTAGGATAATGAGATCAGAACAAGATATCTAGGAAATCATCCTATAACCAATCAAACAACATAGCACAATCAATATTTGATCATTAAAAACACTATCTAAACCATTGAAAAACATCACAACACTCATCTATAAACATACTACAATGACCTAGAAAGATGCATAATAGAAGAGAGACACACAAAATCAATTTTACAATGAAAAAAAAACTCTTTGCTTCTATGCAAGTAAATAGTAGATTGTTTGTTGATGCTAAGTCTTGCACGAGACTATACTAGTTGTCGCATGAGTAGAGGACCTCATGCAAGCTTCCTCATAGTCATATGTGAGGGAAGACTATTCTAGGGAATTCAGTACAACACATAGGTCTCTCCCATGTGAGAGATATCTACTAACCATGCAAGACATTACTTGCTTAGGATATGATTGCACAAGAAATCTCACCAAGTCACATGAGCAAATAGGCTTGTGCATAAGGACCTGACATAGTACACCCTAAAATGACTAAAAAACTTGAGAATTTTCATTAGAATGCATAAAATTTGAAATGCTAAGATGATTTTTTGATCACTTACCGGTGCTCCATAGTCTATCAGTTGCTGATAACATCAGTAGCACTCAAATTTGTGCAAATGAACATGGACCACCATGATAACTCAAAGGTCCTTCTTACAAAAGAAAAAAGTGCAAATGAATTGAAAATGACCTTTTGGGGCCTTATATAGGATTTGACCTATTTTTGAAAAGTGCTCTAATTGACGTGAAAATCACTCCCTTAGCTAATTTGACTGCTCTAAACTTAGTTTTCGGATCGAAATCTAAATTTGATGCTCCTAAACAACTCAAAATTGTATTTTAAATTTTTGAGAATGATGTGATCAAACACTCATGCAATCCATATTTCTAACACAATATTCATACCAAAATCTCATCATATCAACATTTTCAACTTTTCCATCAAAAGTCAGCTCTGGTCAACCAAGGTCAAACACACCTCAAAATTACTCAAAATCTTCTACACTGTCTTATGATTTATTCTACATTCTTTTGAATATCTAATCACATTAGTATCTTCAAATATACTACTTTACATCACTATTGTGATGTGTCATATTTTGATTTCACTCCCAAGGGGACAGTATGATTACATCACTGCATCAATCAAATCTTGCTTCAATCTGATCTGAACTCAATGTCCTCATTTCTAGGGGAATCTCATCACTAGGGGCATCTTTTTTTCCTCTATCTAGATCATATGGTATCTATATCATCTATCAATCAACTGATCAAACTTATGGCAACCCTTATTATAACTTGATGGATGGGTATCTAGATGTTCTATCTGGACTCTTGAGGGTTAAGCCTCATTTTGGGGATAATCCTATGACTCATGATAGGTCTTGTTAGCTTTATTATGGACCAATATCTAGATGTTCCATTTGGATTCTAGAGGGTTAAGCTTTGTTCTGGAGATAATCCTAAGCTTTCTTTCAGTCACCATTTAATGGATAGGTATCTTGGTGTTCTACTTAGACTCCTAAGGATTAAGCCTCAGTCTAAGGACAATCATATGAAATGTGATTGATCTTGTCATCTTTTTAGTGGACATGTATGTGGATGTTGTATCTGTTGGACACAATTGTTAATTGTGTATTATCTTTGATATTACACAAATATCATAGCAGCCATCAGACAGAGTCTACCGAGCTCAGATGGTTAGCAAAGCAATTTATAGTGACTACCGAGCGTTCCTGAACATTACATAGTAAGTTAGCTCTTACCGAGCTCACTCGGGCATCAAAGGATTTTGTAGCAGAAAGTTAATGTTAACCGAGCTCCCAAGCTAACATTGGGGAAACCATTCTAGAGCAGTGGTCACCGAGCTGGGGCAGGCAACAAAGAATTTTATTGTTATAAAGAATTAAGTTTTGTGCAATGTTTGCAACCGACTGATTTAATATTTTTCAATTGTTATAACTTGTAATTGAGCCGACTTGACAATCTATAAGGTATATATGAAAGGTCAAGTTGTGAATTCATGGATATGTAAGAGTGTGGATGCATAAGAGTGTGAATGTATGGATGTAAATGAAATGAGCAAATGTTGTGGAAGGATTAGATATCCTTATGGAGCTGCAAAATTGTATTCGATCAGTGAGGATCTAGTGAAGCAGAACAGAGATCTGTCTTCAACAAAGATAAGTTGCATATATTTCAGATCACTTCATTGTTGCTTTCTAATCATTGTAACAGTGATTTAAAATCTCTTAATAGAGTTGGTTTAACAACCATTTTGTAAATCCTCTAACAAGGTGACAATTCAGTTGAATTGTTCTAAAGACCTCTGACAAGGCCACTCCTTACAGGGTGATTAAATCCTCTAACAGGGTCACACCTAACAGTGTGTTTTGTAACCTTTAACAGGGTTGGCTCCTAATAGGGCTCACTTCAGAAGAGTGAAAATTGGTGACTAGGTACTTGGTGGTTTTTCCCATATTGGGTTTCCACGTTAAATCTGGTGTCTCTTGTGTTCATGTTATTTCCTTTATACATGCATGTTAATCACTTTAAACGCTTAATAAGTTAACATAACATCTATCAAGTTTCAGCATTTATTTGTGTGGTTACCGAGTGTCAGCAGCAACTATATTTTAAAGACATCTAAGGATCTATGGATTTATTTTTGTGGTAACCGATTCACCCCTCCCCTCTCAGTTACTCCATCTCTATTTCCAACAGTATCTAGATTCTTGAGGGTTGAGCTCCATTTTGGGGATAATCCAATGAATCCTGACAATCTTTGTTCTCTTAGACTGATATCTTGGTGTTCTATCTAGACTTTAAAGGGTTAAGATTTGTTCTAAAGATAACTCTAAAAGTATCATCAATTGGTCTTTGTATCATCAATCTTAGAGCCAATCTCAGTTCTCATTCTATGCTTCAGACTTTTGACTATTCTTTGAATCAATGCACTACTAGCACATCAATTCAAAGATGAGCAAAATGTAATACCCCAAAATTGGCAACTTGTGATTCTAAACCAATTTTAGTGCATTAGTCTCACAACATGAATTTCTTGATCAATAAAGTTGTATTTTACTAGGCATTTTTGACCAATTGTCTCTACTTGATCTTGGTATCAAATTATAAAATAATCCTAAAATTGCAATAATCACATATCTTATTTAATTACTAAATATTGACTTAAATAGGCTAAATTAACCTTCTAATTGAATTAATTTAATCATAAGTCCTAGCACTTTGTTTAAATAAATTAACCCCCTATAGCTAATACACATGACATGAGGAATTAAATATATTTGATTTAGTTAAATACCCTCATCCTAATTGTTGAGTTTAATTATTCAATTAATTAGAATATTCAATTATGAGGTCATATTTAATTTTTTAAATCAAATATTATCTTCAAATATTCTCTCCAATTCTAAATTAGAAATAATGAGTTAACTTGGAATTAGAAAAAGAAACAAAGTAGTTATGTAATACCCCTCCTTTGCTATCATTGTAGACTTAGTTGTTAAAGTTCATATAGATGTGTTAGCCTTATTTGATATTTGAAATGCAATACTTTGATATGTGGAGTAATTGATTATGTCAGGTTGTAACAATTTCCTACTTGTAGTGATGTTTCTTTAATTGCTCTTAGTTAATTAATGAAATTACTTTTATGATGATGTCTTATGGTGTGTCTTATAAAGATGTTTATTATGTCCTCACAGATGATTAGATATTCATGTTACAATATGATGCTATTTATATTTAAGATTTACTATTATACTTACCCCATACTTGCATGTGTATGGTGTGTGTATTTATTTTACATTTATGTTTGATGTGCCTAATATGGTTGAGGGAGGGAGTCGTAATCACCCACTAGTTGGGATCTACACGATGTACCACTCCTTGCCATTGCCTGTTTAGCTTAGATACATATACACATGTGCATGCTCATCTTTTATATAGATTTGGAGATATCAGACATCGACTTATTTGAATTGCCAAGATGAGTGTGCCTTATTGCAATAACTCAATGGTAAGAATGGGAAGATATTGTTCATGTTCAATCCTATCCATAGCCTAATTACTTGTCCTAAGAAGGAGGGCATGTATCTGACTTTCCACCTTTTTAAACATACGAGTTTATCTTTGCCTTTGTTGTTTAATTTTGAATTTTGGTCACTTTTAGTAATGTTGCTTTTATGTGGATTTGGAAATGCGATTATTTGGAAAATGATTTAATTATAATATTTGGGTTAATCATATAATATTATTTGATTAAAAAGAAAATATTAAAAGATGAAAATATTTAATTAACTAGAAACTAATTAAATATGTGTTTTGATTTAAAATACTTAATTTGGAAGTCTAATTTGGAAAATTGGTTAAAGAGAAATTAAAATACAATGATATTTAATTGATTGGAAATTAATTATATATGTGCTCCAACTTAAAAGATTTAATTTAAAAGTTAGTTTTAAGAAGTTGGATGAAAAGACAATTAAAAGGTTAAAGATTTAATATTATTTTATTATAATTATTTAATTAATAATAATTAAATTAGTGTTATATTTAAATAATGAGTTTTAATTATTATTATTAATTTAAATAATAAACTAAGCTTTAAATAATGCTTGCACTAATTAATAAAGTGAAGAAAAAAAAAATTTAATTAATTTTTTTAAAGTGTGCATGAAAGTATTAAACAATTAATTTTTAAATATTTTTAATAAAGTTAATGGCTTTTAGTAATTGGAGAACACAAATCCTAGTTAGAGTTATGGTTCTATATTAGAGGGTCTGTAGTTCATTTGAGGGACATACAAGTTTTGGGAAGCAAAATTCAGAATTGGATCAAAAGAATTGTTGAAAGTTTTAGAGGTTTGGATTTGCATGTAATCATAGATTGTCTCAAATTTTAGCTATGGTTTTGAGGTAAGGTTTGAAAGCTCATTGTAGAATTTTATAGAAAGATTTGTCTACTTCGTGTCTTCCTGGGCGCTTGCATAATACCTATTAATTTATTGTATTGATTTTGGATAAAGAATTACATTGTAGATTTTGGAAAGAAAAATTTATTGATCAAGAAAACTTAATTGAGGAAAATTATAAAAAATTTAAACATTTATTATGATTGTATAATTTTAAAATATTATGATTGTATTATTTTAAAACCCTTTCAAATATAGGAAAAATTTGATTATAGAAATTTGAAAGAAAACAATAAATTGAACAACTAGGGTTTCAACTTTAAATTTTCCATTAGAACCATTTGATTATCATTAATTTTTAAAATAAAGATAGATATTCTTCTTATATCTAAAATAATGTGGTTGCAAAATTTATTGGAAAGGCAAAAGATTAATTGAGATAAAAGCATGTTGTAACTAAACTTATACATGCATGTGAGAACAAATATACTAAAGATAATAAACTAAGTTGCATGATTTGAAATATCAAAGGCATGTAAGAATAGTAATTGTATGTTTATTTTTATTTTATAAAAATTTAATTTAATTTTTAGATTAATTTTTTTTTTAATGATTAAGTATTAATTTCAAAATTTTAAAAATATATTTTAAAAAATTAAACTAAAAAATATTATTTATTTATTTTGAAATTTAAATAAATAAATACTATTTATTTTCTTATAAGTGGGGTTTAGTACGAATTACTTTTAAATTTTTTAGTGGGATATAACTTATTATATATTTATTAATGCAAGTGGAGTTACAAATTAATAAATATATAATTGTGATCTAGTTATGTATTAAAAGAAGTTATAGTGGAGTTCACTATATAATCATTTAGAAATTAATATTTAATATTATGAGAGAAATAGTAGATAACTTAATTAAAATTAAAATTTCAAGTTTGAGTTACCTTTATTTGCATTATAAATTAAAGGAAAAATAAATATTAATATTGGACTTTATAGAAGTCAAATTAATATCTTTATAAATGAAATTATATTAATATTTAATCTAATAATATACATTTATGTTATTAATTAAATTATCTATGATTTAATATTATTAACTGAACTTTGATGGTGCTGCTAGAGGAGGTATAGGAGCAGCAGCAGGAGTGCTGTGGGATAGGAATGGTGATGCACTGTTGGTTTATGTTGGGAAAGTGGGAAATGGAAGCAATAATCTGGCTGAGGCAATGTAATTGTTTTGGGGCCTTCAGCTAATTAGGGAAATGCAAATTAAGAAAATTAAAATTGAGGACTCCAAATTAATCATTGACATGGTCAAGGTGCCTCCCAACTAGGATGGAATATTCTAAATATCATTATGGATATCAAGCAAATTATAGAAGGGATGGATAGTGTCCACTTGCAACACATTTATAGGGAGACAAATAAGGTGGTAGACACAATGGCTGCTATGGGGTTTAAAACAACGACAATCATGTGCTGGAAGAATATGGTTGATCTTAATGATGATATTAAGTCATTGATAACCAAGGAAAGAGGTAGGAATATTATTTAATTATGATTATTAAATTTAGAGTCAGGACCAATTTTGGCAATTATGTGATGAAGTGCTAAATTTAACAAAGGTCTATTGGAAATGAGAAGATGTGGCCATACAAACAAAGAAAGGAGTGAATGCAAATTAAGAGGGATGTCATTTCATAATTATGGTAACACATCGCAGATTTTGAATTACTCCCTAATCAAAAGTACAAAAGATATCATTTATCAGACTGTCAGAGATTTTCAGGGTGTGAAAATTATGATGCTATACAATCACGAATCCCATAATGAAATTGGATGGGATTTTGAAACTTCTCAAGCACGGGTCTAGAAAATCCTTTGGTTTATTGTTAAAGGGCTTAAAGCGAATAGTAGTTGCAGAGATATCATAGGAAAGGAAGTTCAAATGCACATTACTAAAGAAGGGGAGGCAAAAATTGTTAGAATCAAAATGGGTCAGGACCTGAACAAGCTGGAGCCCATGAAGATAGAGAATTTCAAAGATAGGATGGCCACCTAGTTTCTGCTGAAAGAAGGGAGTTTTCTACCCTACATGCAATCGATGGCAGGGTCCGACGAGAATTGCGCCCTCCAATTTGTTAATGGGTGGAATGACCATAAGGTCACCATTAATGGAATCACCTTCCAAGTGATGGAGGAAGTGATTTCCATGGCAACTGGCCTTTTAATGAATGTGAAAAAATGGAGAAAGGTCACTAAAACCATAGATGAGGCCAACATGAATAGTTTCTTTGTGGAAGGTGAGGAGCTAGTCCAATATAGAGGAGGGTTTCAAAGGGACAAACTGCCAGCCCCATGGGATGATGTGTGCTTGGTTCTCATGAGATATCTGACGCTGGAGGGAAGGTTTCGTGTCTGTTACTATTACTATTTCCCTTTGTTAAATCATTTTAGAAATAGGGATTTCATTTCTATCCTATTTTATCTTCTACATTCTCTTGAGGATATGGTAGTGGATATTAGGGAAAAGAGAAGTAAAGGGAAAAACTATACTATAATACATTAAAGGCCTAATTTTTTGCCTCTACCAGTTTCACCTTGCCCTGTGTCCCCCAAGGGTGGTGGTGGTTGAGAACCAGCGCCACCACCAGAATTCACCCTCGAGCACTAGTATTGGTACTAAAATTCACACCTGCCACCCCTCACCTTGTCAGGAAAACAAGAAAAAGAAAAAACCTGATACTGTTGTGGAACAAAAGGGTAATAAAAAGGTAAAAGTTAAAAAACCCATAGAGGTGAATGAAGAGGATTCAAAGAAGGAGGTTTGTAGCAAGGCAAGGAGGAGATTTGATAGACTTTCCCAATCCCAGGCAAGGCATAAGTAGAAAATCAATAGATACAAGGTGGAGGAGGTTGAGGAGGAGAGCTTAGAAAATAATAAATAAGAAAGGGAGGGGGAAGAAGAAGGAAAGAAGGGGGTGGCAAGAAGTATGAATTTGAAAGATAATTATTTTGATAATGTGTAGACTCAGGTTTTTGCTAGTAATGCTCATACCATGGAGATCACACATGTGTTCGCAAGCTTCTCCCTCCAGCCCATTACCTTCTGTGAAGAAAGTAGTAAAATGGATACCTCCCCCATAACTATCTCATCCCTGGTCAAGGATAATTCTAAGGTTTTTACTAATCCAAAGGTTTTGTAGGAAGAAATCTAGGTCCAAAAAACCAAGGAGGAAGCAAAGAAGATGGAAATAGAAACCAAGGAAGAGATCGAGGAGCAGGTGGAGTAGTATGCCAAATTGGAGAAGATGGTTAAAGTTTTAGAGGAAGGGTTCTTTACCTTCTCTAAATTTAATCTCAAAGTCACCCACACTGTGGCCACCATCCTCCAGCTCCTAGCATAGGAAAAGGAGGATATGGGAATGGATATGGAGGACCATAAGCTGCTCTTCAAATTCCTTGCTGATGACTAGTCTTAGATTCTGCTGGCTGCGAAGGGGAAGGAGAAAAAAGAAAATTGAGTTTTTTAGTTTAATGGAATCCTCAGATCCAAGACTTTTATGTTTATCTACTATTTCTAATTTTTCTGGTATCTAGCTATATTTAAGTCTTGGAGTTGGTCTGTTATGCCAATAGTTATCTTGTTGAACTTTCATAGTATTAGATCTTCTGGACCTTTTAGTTTAGTTGTTCCTAGTATTATGTTGTTTAATTACTAGTTGAAGGAACTTGTTTGAGGCTTTAGTTAGTTTTTTGTTTGCCGTTGGACATTGCTGGTAATGTGTTGGTTACCAGATTTTTGCTTGCAAGGGCTAACCACTTAGTTTTGGTTGCTTTTTATTTCAAAAACATGATAATATTGTATGATATTTTATATGCATAAAGAGATTTGACATTTAAATACTTATTGATTTAAATAAGTATATTAGCATAATAATTTATATTAACATGTGTATTCTTACTTTATTTTTAAACACATCCTTATGACCCAAACTAAACAAGATAAATTGATGGATTTAATTCATATGGCTGAAAACTACGTGTTTTCTTATATTCTATTTATAGTTTTATAATGCTTATTTTCATGATGGTTTTCTTTGTGGGTTGTTTAGTTGGCCAAGTTAGGATGTGCACTAGAGACATTTTTCAATTTTTTTTTAATGATTATTTGATTGGATTTCATGATGCACTTTATGATTGAATTGAGATTTATTTTATGAAATATCTTTTGATGAGCATTTATGATGACTTGGGTTTTGAGGACCAACTATTATTTTTGGGTTTCCCATTATGGAAGCAAATTCGATCACTGTGATTTTTTGTGGTATGGGACACAATCATGGTTTGTGAGGTTTGGGAAGGTTGTCTAGGTGCATTTATGTGGGAGTGGTTAGCAATGGGGCCTGGGGCCCAAAGTGGTTGCCAGGGCAACTCATTATAAGTTGTGTAATAAGTGATAACATAGTAATTTAAAATATTTAAACACACATTAAAAAGATAAGTTAGAGATATTGCCTCACCCATACCTTGAGTGCTTGTATAGGTTAAGGATGGGAATGAGATGATACCTAATGAGAGGTATGACTAGTTTTTCTCATCTTCATGAGAGAGTATGATGGTTCCACATGTGTCATGTCAAGGATTCGAGGTCTAGAGCAACCAATCTAGGGAAACTCAACACTTGAGGGTCTGGGGTCTAATGAGAGACCAGTCTAGGGTAACTCAAGTAGTTGACCATGTGATGACACTCCCTAGTATATAGCTTAAATCTCCTTCATGGTTTAATATTTTCCTCTACAGGTGTACTTTTTGGGTGTTACTTTTGATGGTGTATTTATTGTGAGTTGTTTTGATTAAGTAAAAGTAGGTTTTAAAGGACCTGAAACCTATACAACAACATAGTTCTAGAAACAAGCAAGAGAAAAGAACTACAGAGAAAAGAGACCAAGACCAAGCATAAAACAGATCTCAGACAACAAAAAGAGGTCAGAGGATAGTGCTGGAAAAAATAGCAAAAGTCTAGCAAAGGAATAACAACCGACTAGCTAAGGAGTATTGATTAGATTCACAACCTGGTCCACCAGAGAATGCATGGTTTCAACAGTAGCTTTGACCTCATCTTTCCTACTGGTTTCCTCAATCTTCTTCGAATGGGCCCGGGTACACATACTTGGTCCTTGAGAATTAGCCCCCAAGGGAGAATCCTAGTCTTTACTTGCCTCATTCTTCTTCAGGAAGGTAGAAACATTTTCCACTATATGCTTAAGCTATTTGTCCATGTTGCCCAGTCTGGATTCAAGTTTTGACACCTTCCCTTGGAGATTGCTAATATCCTTGTCGATAACCCTCTATTTAGCTTCCATCACAGGAATCTTATGCATCAAATTTTTAACTTCTTCAACATTTCCTATGACCTCCGAGAGCTTGTCAATATGTTGTCCTAGGGTTCTTTCCCCTTTAGCCATTTTGGATAATTTTTCCATTTCCTTGTTTAGTAGAAACATTTTATGCTTTAAGATGCCAATGTCCTTCTAGATAGAGCCTAGGTTGCCAAACATACCTTTAGAAAACCCTAAACCACTATCACCCCCATTAGATTTAGATCCTTGCTCATCAATATCAGCATCAGAATCATCTTTAACTTTCTTAGCATTTTTATTGACCTGACATCGCACATGCTTTCTTTTCCTCTCTAGGTGTTGAGCCAAAGGCTCATCATCAAAATGCATAGACACTCTCTCATCTAGACAACCCTTGCCTTTACTTTTACTGCCTCCCCTATTTTTGATGTGCTCGTGAATAATTTCTTCAACAAAATCACTTCCCCTCTCCCGGTCAAAATCCTCCTTCTCAATATTCTTCTTCTTTTTCTTGTTGCTACCACCAAAACCAATTTTAGGGCTAGCCAGACCTCCTTCAACCTCATCTTGTGTATTAGAGTCATATCCTTTTTCTTGAATACTCCCTTTAGTATCTTGATCTTCTACTTTAAAATTCTTTGGTTTCTCAATTTTTTTAGATTTGAGCACATTCATGATCAAAACCATAAGCCCTTCATGGCATACATGTTCCCTAGTTGGGTCACGTTGAATGGTTTGAGTAGAAATGGCAAGAGATTGCAACAGATAGGAAGGAAAATTCACCCTAATATTATGTTGAAAATGGTTTGCAAGCACAAAGTGATAACCATACAATTTGGTATATCTACCATCCAAAGTTAAATATTCCATAATGACAAAGAAAACAAATTTCCATGGATGAGACATAGAAGCTGGGTTAAAGTAAGAAGTACCTATCTTAACCAGATGGTTTCTTTCCTATTTGGTCTCAACAAAGTCATCAATTGCCTTGTTTGATATCTTCCTTTCCTTGTAGAAATTCATCCCATCCAAATCCAACCCAGTAGCCTCCATAATGGTCTCAACTGTAACCTCCATTCTCTGATTCCTGACCAAAATTGAGCCATCCTTCCAAGATTTTACAAACTAGTGCGTGATAACAGGATTATTTCCTTTAAGTCTCTTCATGTAGCCAGTAAAATTGCCATGCCTGAGGATATCCCAAACCTCTGGTTTATTTTTCCATTCCACACAACTAGGTGGTTCAACCCATTTCCGCTTTCCCCCCATAATCTTTGTAACAGACACCCTAATTTGCTTGGACTGAGAAACCCCAAACTCTCTGCAAGATGAAGCTCTGGTTTCCTCCCACTGAAGAACCCCAATCACCCTGCAATCACCACAACCTAAACACTGATGTAGAGCCTCACCTTGGAAAACTCAAAAGGAAAACAGTCACTCAACTGAGTTGCTTCAAGGGGCACATGCACCTTCTAGGATCAAACTAAAATCAAACTCTATAATTAACTAACTAATTCTCTTTATACATATTTAAATGAGAATGTGCAACATGAACTTCAGGAACGATTAAAAACTCCTGTAGACTGTTAACAAACTAATTTTTTCAATACCCAGTGAAAATTGACATGCAACAGAAACTTTCTTAAACCCCTGTTGCCACATTTCGATTTCCTGTAGCAATTTAGTGCAACCCGACCACTTCCTCCTTTATATTAAAATGCATGGAGACTAATTACCTAGCAGCTTACATCCATTTTTGGATTTATACCATCTTTTCTGCATGCATTATTTTAGAACCCGATAACATGCAATTCATTAAACATGACATTCCTTGTCATTTTCAAAGCTGCAAATTTATGGTTCAAACTGAACTTTGGCACCATCATATATTAATCATGCAATTTTTAGCATCTTGGTGAATATATAAAGATATTCACCAAATTCAATAGCTTTCTTCCGCATGGCTACATATAACACTAACACAGATAACATAAAATAACAAAAATAAAATAAACATTATGTACATACTCTTCTGCGATCTTAGAACCCATCGCAGAGAGTTTAATGAGTCTTCATCAGCAAAATGACTCTCAAAATGAGTTTTAACACAGTTAAATATTACAGATTGATTCCCTTGCAATGAAACTCAAAAAATTGGAAAAACACTCTCCAATCTGAAAACACAAAAAATCAACACAACATGAAACTTTCTATTCCTTTCTATGTATTCTATCCCTCTTGTTACATAAAAACTAACTTTTTAAAACCACTTTCCTCTCCATCAAGTAGGGAGATGAAACGTCTGCACATGAAAAAGTAGGGAGCCATTTTGCAAATTATGAATATTCCTAAAATTGCTGCCAACTTCCTGTCACTGTGCAGTACTTGATTTGCTTAATTATTTAAACACTAAAAAAATCTGACTAAAACTGAAAACATAACTGAAAAAAAACATATGTTGTCCTAGGTGGCTATAATTGGAGAGCTTATAAGAACACTATTCCATTTATGCCACCACATTGTAGGACATTATTACAAACATTAAACTTTAAAACATGACATTAATTTTCTGTAGAACTTCCTGTAGCGGAAACTGTTTGGTCTGCCATTGCAGCATACTCCCCTATAGAATGAATCTCAAGTCCTCTTGAGATGAGATGTTTTAGTAATGAATCATGCTTGCTGATTTGTTTCTCATCCATCCAAATATCTTCTGTTGTAGGTTTGTTCTTACATTTAACTAAATACTGAATATTGTGCCTCCTTTGAGTCTTCTTAGAAACACCTGCAAAAAGAAATATTAGAAAAGAAAAATATTTCTTCATCTTTACTTTAGGCTTATATTCATCTTCCAGTTGTAATTTTGCATTTTCTTGTCCTTGACTCCCTTGTATTTTGTCTTTCCTTCTTCATTTTAATCTTTGGTTTGTCTCTGTTTTGTAACATAAAAACTATTTGTTGTTGATCATTCCTTTCCAGTAACAACTTTATCCCACGTAACACTTTCACTACTACATACATTTGTGACTCCAACAAATACACTTTCCAATGAAATTTCTCTTTCTTGTCCTCACAAACATACCATGTCTCCATACATAGAGAATTCCCAAATACTTGATCCTTTTCATAACCCGTAACCAACTTTTCTATAGTCTCTTCTCTTTGAACCAAATCATATTTCTCAATTAGAATTTATTCAGACTTGTCATAAACATAATCAAAATTTATTACCTTGTCATAAACATATTCAATTTTTTTTACCTTGTTATAGACATATTCAGCTTCATCTTCTTTTTTCATAACATCATCAGATATCTCTTCCTTGGAAACGTCTTCATTCTGAGTCTCCATACTACCACCATTCCTTTGCCATTCTCCCATGATGGCTACAAACTCTTCCCATAAATCAGATTCTTCTCCATGAGCCTCTGCTACACATTCTTTAGCTTCATCCTCATGATATTCCTCTTGGAATTTCACTACACCATGCATTTAAAAGGCTTCATTATTTTCCTCCATACTCTCTTCCATAGGAGTACCTTCCAACATTGTACTCTTCTCTATTTTCAAAAAAAATGTTACTGTTTCAACCACAAATTGTTCGCACTCAAATCCCATAGGACTTGTTTCATTATTGCTCTCATCAACAGTTACTTGTTGCACTTCTTCTTGCTGCAATTTATCTTCTTTCTGCTCTTCATGTTCTTTCCCTTCCAAATGATAACTTACATCTATCATTGTTGAGATTTCTATCCCAAATTCACATACATCTACATTTCCTATCCCACATCTCCTGCTCCATCTCCTATGTCATGTGCCTACTCTGCTACTGATGGTGCTCCTCATACTATCAATCACACTAGCTGATGGGCCATCCACCACTATGTATAGGTGGGTTTCATGCCTACATCTCCCTAGTCCTATCCATGAACCCAAGGCACTAGCTGCATACCACACTATGACAACCTAGCCAATCTTAGAGTGATCCCATGAACCCATAATCTACCATACTCTTAGGATACCACTAGGTATAGGAATCTGTCAAGCACAACATCCTAAACATAACAAACTATTGTTGCACCCTAGAGGGCATGTAGCACATAATGATGTGAACAATCTGACTAATCAACTAGTCTATCTACACAAAGGAAGGTAGAGTTGATCCTCTCTATCATCCTCTCTCCCTACTATTAATATAGCCCCCACCGCTCATCGTCATCATATGGTGTCCAATCAAACATGATAATCTTGTCTAGACATCTCCAAAATCTTATTGACTTGGTCAAGGTATACTAGATCGGTGACCTATACCGACATGGATAAGGCTCACTAGGTTGTTGGGTCTCTTGCCTCGTAATATGGCATGTCACACCTATGTGCTCCCATGACCACATCATCAGTAATGTCAATCTTGGACCTATGGTCCACTATGTCCTATAGGCATACAGGTGTAGATCATGGTATAGCTGGGCCAAGATAGTTTGACCCCAACAAAAGACTGCACCATCATTTTGTAAAAGAGTGCTCAGCACTCATGTCCAACTGATCAGAAACCCATGCCCAACATGGCTCAACACCCTCCTTCATATAAGTAAGGCAAGATAAAGAGCAAGATATGGCAACCTCTACTCTAATGCCTCCCTCCATGTTAACCATGATCTGTAAATAGGCAGTCATTGTCATCGTCACTAAAGCACTCTCGTAGATAGGGATCTGTACCCTCTAGTATATACTTAGGATATCTCCCATAGATCAGCACTTGAAGAATCCATCACACATCAAGAAGAGTAATTATCACCTCTCTAGTAGGTAGATGGAAGCTAGAGGTCAATGTATGCCACCGCTCTATTTGCAAAAAGTTGCACTGAGTGCATCGTCAAATCGGGCCACTTGTGGATGTGCTCCAAATTGCATAACCTCATGTGACCCCACTTTACCTCTGTGAGTGTCTCTCCTAGCACCATCATCGTTGGGTAGTGCTCTCGCAACTGAAATATCACCATAGCCATTTTCAATATAGACATATAATGATCAATATATCATTTATTTCCTACTCTTTTTTGCTTATCTAAGCATGGGGCATCATACCTTGTGCACCCCTCGATCACCCTTGTCACCTGATTTTGTTAATTCATCCAAATTAGTGTAGAAGCCAATCCACATAGATGTGGATCAGTGGAGATGACAAACTATGGAGATGTCAAACTAGCATCTCTGACAACTACATAAACACCAATTTTCCCACTAGTGGCTGCTAGACTATCATCTTCGAACATGACAACATAGAGATTGTCATCTTCAACCCTATCTCCATCTCTTGTTTCCCTCGTTAGGCATCTATGTAGACAATAGGATGAACCCTGTCATCTTCAAAGACAATAGGAAAAATCATGTCATCTCCCTGGTGCCCATACCCCCTTTTTGTCATTTACACATTAAACATATAAGATCATCAAAACCACACTTATAACTAGAAGATGAAGAAAATATGCCCCATTCCCATAGTCCTCTAGTTGTATGATTTCCTAGAGAGAGAGACTAAGGAGGTAAAATCAACAAAAATCATCAATCATAGACAAGATACAAAGAAAATATCATGAATCATAGCTCAATTGTTTTAGCTTAAGCGCAATGTTGATGTTTTTAAGACTTATGCAAGCAAGTGAGATATAATCACACAACTTGGATTGGTAAAAAGGTGTAAGTTCATGATAAGCTATCCGAAACGTGTTGAGAAACACTTGATGTCCAAAGGTGGTATTTAGAAACACATGTGGGGTGGTGTTGAGAAACATCGGTATGCACTAGAAACTATGATGCAAAAAATTTCCCCTAGTTAGAGTTAGTCAGAGACTAGTGTAGACCATAGAGATGAGTTGTTGCAAAAGCCACTTATTTCATGGCCAAAATGATGAGATCATAGCTGGAAACACTAAGAGGACAAGTAGCACATATTTCTAGGTTTTCACTACATAGGAGGATTTTTGGTTTTTTTTTACTACCATAATGTTATGTTGGAACAATTGTTATGTTGTCATTGATGTCAAACCTTACTATTAAAACATTTGCTAACAATGAGTGCCAAATTATTTTATTAATGAAGAGTATTTTAAAAGAGAGATAAGATGAACTAGTGAAGTAGTGAAGTAGTTGAGAAAAAGAGGAGTAAGAATTATGGAACTGCAAAAGGCACTTGATCAGTTAGTATTTGGCAAGATAATATATTTTATGATCATTGTATTAAGTGATGAAGAAAGATGAGTTGGAAAAAAGAAGAGATGATTGATGGAAGTCAAGAAGTAAAGTAAAACACTAATTTGACCAAGCAATAGTTTACTAGGTTAATGAAGAAGTTAAGCATTATTGAGCAAAAGATTAAGGAGCTTAAGTATTAGTTGAGTGATGGTAGTGGTTGAGCAAGATGAAGAAAATTGGAGAAGCAACCAAGCACAGTGATGGCCAAATAAGCTAGTGTAAGTCAAGCAAGATAGATTAGTAGTGACCAAGCTAAAGGACATAGTAATGATCGAGTGTCAAAAAATTAACATTTTGTGAAAGAATCAAGATTTGAGGCCGGTATTGTTGAATTTATGAAATAATCAAAACATGTTAAAGATAAGGATTAATGAGTTGGAATATCTAATGCATGAATTAGGTTTGTTAAAAAAATAAAGGTGAAGATTCAATGAGAAGTTTCAAGGAAAGAAGTAGAAGGATTAAATGATGAAAAAATTCAATGAATCTAATCAAACCCTAAGATCTACAGTTATTTTTAATCAGTAAAAGATTAAACCTCTCTATTTAAGGAGGTACATGAGATATTTTACAAGTTATTTGGCTAGAAAATTTGTAAAGAACAAGTGAAGAACAAGAGTTGCAAATGAAAAGTGAGAAGTTGGTGAAAATGAGGTTTCTTGAAGTATTACCAAGAAAATCAAAGATGGAGAATATGATAAAGACCAGTAAATGAACCAGGAATGGACTGAATGGAGATTTGAACATGCAAAGTGAGTTGTAATTTATTAGATCCAACTAGTTGTTACTTTCTAACCAGTATAGTGGTAAAATCCTTTAATCAAGGTTGACCTAATAGTCATGTTGTAAATCCTTTAATCAAGCTAACATTTTGATGGGATGTTTTAAAGACCTCTAATAAGGAAACTACTAATAGAGTGATTAAATCCTTTAATAAGATCACACATAACAATGTGTTTTGTAACCTTTAACAAGGTTGGCTCCTGTACACTCGAAAGTGTCACACTCTAAACCCTTCTATCCAAACGATTCCATGAGT
The DNA here is from genome assembly GCA_028749045.1 of Cupressus sempervirens. Lineage (NCBI taxonomy): Eukaryota > Viridiplantae > Streptophyta > Pinopsida > Cupressales > Cupressaceae > Cupressus > Cupressus sempervirens. The sequence continues at coordinate 525,046,643 of CM053787.1, forward strand.
TGGAATGCTTAGATGCCGGCTTAGAGCTCCCTATCCATGGAGTGCAAGAGAGTATATTTCAAGAATAAAAAGGCTCTCAGATGAGCCTTAGAGATACTCTTCTTGCTAGTAAACCATGCAATGGGAGGTTCCAAAGACAAGATGCAAGAATGCAAATGTCCCAAGGAGTTCCTCAAGGATGCAATGCAAATGAAGATTAAGCTAGAATGAGAATGTCAAATGCAGCTATGCTAGAATATGAATGAGAGTGTTACAATCCAAATATTAAGCTATGTGAGAGATTATTGCAAAATAGAAGCTAAACTAACATGCAATATGAATCTAAGCTAAAATGCCATGGATGAGAGAATGTAGACAAGGAAGAGAAGTTCTCCACAAAGCTCCAAAGAAACCTGTTAGAAAACCTGCAGCATAACAATATTCAAAATGAGGATTGATTGAGGGGGAAAGCTCTCTCCCTTTTAAAGATGTATGGACGGTAGAGATCAAGATGAAGATGGTGGATGATCAACGGTGGAATTTGAAAAGAGGATTGATCCATGTGCACACACAAATCAACCAATAGAATATAAGTTGACTTGTCATATAAGACAAAAGTCACAAAGCCTTTTCTTTTAATTGCAAAATAGAAAAAGGACTTTATGTGTGCACTTTAAGTGGGTTAGAAGAATGGGGTATTTTATTTAATTAAAATGGGACATGTTCTTTTAATCAAATAATGAACTTAGGATAGCATAGTCAAACTATAGGTTATAATCAAATAAATTGATTATTAGCAATTTGGCTTAGGTAAGTGATTAAATTAATTTAGCCAAAATGTTGAAAAGGGGGCTAATAGTCTAGATGACCATTTTTAGGTGATTACATTTGCCCCTCTTTGACTAATGCGTGATCGATCTGGGAACACATTATGTCAAAGAAAATCGAAGCCAAGTAGGCGATGATAGATATAGATGTCTAATTCTGAAGAGTGAAATGCAGAAATAGATAGCAAGTCCTGAATGCACAGCCTGATAGCAGTAGTACTGAACACTAGGAAGAGATGATGTTAGAATTCAAGAAGAATACTAACACTTAGAAAAGCAGATAGAGTGAGAGCAAGTGAGAAGATCAAACAAATGCTCCTAAGTAGTGATAGAGTATTTCTGCCCCCTCGGGATCAAAATTGAAATGAGGTAAGGGGATGCAAAAACTGGCTAGAAATGAGAAAATTAGAATATAGCAATGTCCAAGATGACAAATAGATGATTAGAACCCAAGAATGACTATATAAAAAAATTGATAAAATGCCCCAGTTTGACTAGAGTTGACCTTGAAGGATATAGCATAAAAATAAGGTTGAAATGAGTAGAAAGGTGATTTTAGACATGAAATAGTGAATTTAAGTAGATATGAAGTATGGAAATGATGAATACATGAAGAAATGAAGATGCCCCAGTGATGATTCAGAGATTAGACCTCAAAAGGTCAGCTAACTGCTCAGAAGAAAGTAGAATTTCAAAAGACAATTTTGACCATCAAGGTGAACTCGAATTTGGATTTCGATCCCGAAAATGAATCTAGGATGTTGAAATTATTTAAGAGGTCAAAACTTTAGATAATGTGATGACAAGATAGAAAAGAGATGAAGCGAAAGATTAAGAAGGTGAAAAGACATGAACAAGAAGAAAGTAAAGAAATATATGAAAGGAGTTAGCTGATATGTCCACAAAAAGATGAAGAGAGAGCTCTCCCCATATGCAAGAATGCAAGACTAAGCTATAAAATGAACCTAAAATGCAAGCTAATATGCAAAGTGGTTTACCAGCAAGAAGCGCATAACATTTAGACTCTTAATTTCATCATTGAGCATTTATTAGGGACATCATGAGATCATACAACCATCACTAGTATAACTATGAGGATATGAATATGATCGATATTAGATAGGTATGTGGAAATCCAATCTAAGCATCAGAGACATGTAAGTCAAGATAACTACACGATTAGATTCCCTAAGTTTAATTTAGCAAGATTACACCTGTATCAAGGCATAAGCGCCAGGATAAACCCTGAGTGCGGTCTTGCAAAACAATCAAGGATGATACATTTATAAGTCAAAGTGTTGAATAGGACAAGCATGAATGCTTAGAACACTATAGACAAACAAAAGTATACCCACAAGCAGAAATCAAGAAAATATGTCCCATGCCCCCAGTCTTCTAGTCAATGACATCCTTGAAAGACTATTAGGGAGGGAACACCTGGCAAAGAAATCATCATAGACATCACACAAAGTAGATAAATGTCAGCATAGCTCAGTCGTTTAAGTGTTAAAGTGCGTGTGTGTAAGTCACTTGGCCATTTCTTCTAGACTTGATTATGATAGTGAGAAATATCGCGACATCGGAGACCGTAGGTAAACTATCTGTAAAGTGTTGAAAAACACTTGATGTCAAGGTGGGGGAAGTGTTGAGAAACACTATTTTGTGAGTTGTCAAAGAAACCCTAATCCACAAGAATACCTCAATAGGCTAAGTAGCTATGCCCCCAAGATGAGGACAAGAAACAATTCCAAGCTAGGAAATGTGTAGCAAAGTGGATGATTGAGATTGATAGACATAGGTGCAAGGGTTTCAAGTAGCGCCTGTTTCCAGGTTTTCACCACTTTGACAGATTTTTTTTTTTTTTTTTTTGTTGGTGATACATCAAAGTGAGGTTTTCACTAAGATGATCATTTTTTCAGGACATTTTCTGATTTTTAGGATTTTTTCAGCATCATATATGATTTTTTGGATTTTTTAGAAAGTTTAGAGATCACTAGTTCTCAAGCAAGATCGCATCATTTTCTCCCAATGTCTAGCAAGGTATAGGAAATGATGGAGAAACAAGCCAGTGGATAAGCAATAATGCATAAGAAAGGAATGTGAAGCAAGTGAAAGTGATCCTAGAGAACTGACTCCTCAAGAGTACCCAAGCTAGGGAAAGAGGTGAAATAGTCATATGAATCATGTTTTGGATAAGCAATGGAAGAAATGAGAAAGATAGCATGTAGAATAAGAAGTGAAGCCAACAAGTGTGATAGCATATAAGATAAGCGATGGAAGCTAATGAGTAAGATAGCCAAAATGTACACTCGAAAGTGTCACACTCTAAACCCTTCTATCCAAACGATTCCATGAGTTGGAATGCTTAGATGCCGGCTTAGAGCTCCCTATCCATGGAGTGCAAGAGAGTATATTTCAAGAATAAAAAGGCTCTCAGATGAGCCTTAGAGATACTCTTCTTGCTAGTAAACCATGCAATGGGAGGTTCCAAAGACAAGATGCAAGAATGCAAATGTCCCAAGGAGTTCCTCAAGGATGCAATGCAAATGAAGATTAAGCTAGAATGAGAATGTCAAATGCAGCTATGCTAGAATATGAATGAGAGTGTTACAATCCAAATATTAAGCTATGTGAGAGATTATTGCAAAATAGAAGCTAAACTAACATGCAATATGAATCTAAGCTAAAATGCCATGGATGAGAGAATGTAGACAAGGAAGAGAAGTTCTCCACAAAGCTCCAAAGAAACCTGTTAGAAAACCTGCAGCATAACAATATTCAAAATGAGGATTGATTGAGGGGGAAAGCTCTCTCCCTTTTAAAGATGTATGGACGGTAGAGATCAAGATGAAGATGGTGGATGATCAACGGTGGAATTTGAAAAGAGGATTGATCCATGTGCACACACAAATCAACCAATAGAATATAAGTTGACTTGTCATATAAGACAAAAGTCACAAAGCCTTTTCTTTTAATTGCAAAATAGAAAAAGGACTTTATGTGTGCACTTTAAGTGGGTTAGAAGAATGGGGTATTTTATTTAATTAAAATGGGACATGTTCTTTTAATCAAATAATGAACTTAGGATAGCATAGTCAAACTATAGGTTATAATCAAATAAATTGATTATTAGCAATTTGGCTTAGGTAAGTGATTAAATTAATTTAGCCAAAATGTTGAAAAGGGGGCTAATAGTCTAGATGACCATTTTTAGGTGATTACAGCTCCTAACCAAGCTCACTTTAGAGGAGGGAAAAAGTGGTAGCATGTTACTTGGTGGTTTATCCTGAATTGGATTTCTACGCTAAATCCTAGTGTCATACTTGTGTGAATGTTTTTTCATATTTCATGCTATTTATTGTTATATGTTTTTGCAATTTGACTAACACTAAAATAGAGAGTTAAGTATTTATATGAATAAGTTGGATTACTGATGATTTTCTATATTGGCCAAGTGTATTTATGAGTGTGTTTAAGTTGTGAAAAGTTGTGAAAAGTTGAATTAGTAGATTTGGACTTGAGGATAACTTATTCACCACCCCCCCCCGCCTACACCCCCACCCCACACCCTCTCAGTTATTCTAATCATTCTAACAGCTTATATCCTAGTTTTTGCCAAGGTACTTCTTATTTTATTTTATTTTAATTATTTTATGTTTTTGGTGGTAGAAAGGTGTATGCTGGGAGATGAATACCAAGATAAAAATTCAATTTTTCAAGATCTTATATCATTTTTTTGGATTTTTAGAATGATTTAGAGATTATAGGATCTCAAACAAGATCATATTATTTTGTCTCATTGCCTGGCAAGGTGTAGGACATGATGACTTAGCTAAGTTGATAGATGATATGTAGAGGCAATTCATGAAGCAAGTGAATATGATCCTCAAGGATTTACTCCTCAAGATTACCTAATCTAAGGAAAATAGCCATTCGAAACATGTTTTAGATTAGCAGTGGAAGCCAATGAGTGTGATACCATATAGGATAATGACCCAATGTCATGAAAGCATATAGTATAAAAAGAGTGGACAAGTTGTAAGGCTTCTAAGAACCATATTTTTATTCTTCTTCTTATTTCTTTTGATAAAGACTAAGGGGTCAACTGGATAGGATAGTGATAGGATAGAATGATAAAAATGAAGCTCATTATGGAGGCTATAAGTGAATAATTTGGGATAAGAAATATCATGATAAGGTAGATGATGGATAAGATTTCAATGCTCATGAATAGATCACTGTGTCAAGATCAAAGAGGGAAAATCTAGATGATGAAAGATTACACGTAATGCCTATTTGTCAAGTTTTCATCATGGTACTCATCCAAGGTGCCACAAGAAGTGGTTTTTACCATAGGATAGATTTATTTATCTTTACACTATCTACCAAGGTGTACATGTTTACCAAGTTTTCACCTAGGCATATTTTTCTTTACTATTTGGATTTCAGGAAAGAGCTCAAGCCTCTTTTCTCTTTGGATAATGCTCCTCTTCAAAGGATGTGTCATGATGGGCCAAGGATATTGAAAGGTATGCTCAAAGATGTTGATAGGATGATGGAAGAGGGATGTTAGATAAAATAAAGGTATATAGATGATAAGGTTTTAGGCTTTGGATGCGATTAATGGGATGTAAGGATAAAAGGTGAAAGGATAGTAATTGTAGGCTAGTGGATAAGATATCGAAAGGGTTACACAAGGGTAGATGGAAAAGTAAGAAAGATCAACATTGGCACACACCTTGAAGGGTGGTGGAATGATGGATGAAATATCTTGAGGTTTGATGTATGAGTTGGTAGAAATTAGAAACTCATCAAAAATAGATATGGTAAGAAGGGAAAGAACTAGACAAAAAAGGCCAAAAAAGAGAAAATAGCCTAGGGTGTTAGAATAGGATATCAACATAAAATGTGGTAAAGAATTTTAGGAAATAGAAAGATATCAAGATAATAAGGCTACTAATCTAAATAAGGAAAATTAAAAACAAAATAGGAAGTTATATAAGTTCTCGGACATTCCAAACGAAGGTAGACATTTCCTCAAAGAAGAAAATATGATTGGTAACCAACAAGGTAAAAGAAGGGAAAAGAGAGAAAAAGTTAACTTCTAATCTTGAAAAGGGTAAAAATAGAACAAAAGGTGTTCATAATCAATTAACAGAAGTTGAGGAAATAGCATTGAACAAAGTGAATCTAGAGGATCAACTTGAATCCCCCATTCCATTTGGTGAAGTTGACTTATATGGTGAAGACTTCCCTAAGGATCTTGGCAATGAAGAAGAAGATGAAGAAAGTGAAGTAGTGATGGAAGAAAAAAGATAGTTAGTTAAAAGAATCATGGAAATGGATAAGGAAGAATTTGAAGATGAGGATTTAGAGGATAACATAGAAAAACATAATTTGATAGAAACCAAAGGAAATAGTGTATCAATATTAGATAGAAATATAGTATTACACACTTAGTAGGAATAGGGGAAAACAAACAATCAAATATAATGACAATAAAAATGTATAATACTGTAAAACAAAAGGAAATGAAATCTAATTCACCTTGAGAAAAAATAGAGAAAAGAGAAGGTAATTATAGATATATTCCTATTGAGGTAGAGACATTTTTAAGAGAATTTTAATTGATAAATCAAGAGGATATACCAAATAAATAGGGCTTGGATAATCTAAATGGGGCTTGGATAATCTAAATAGGAACAAAGCAAGAAATTCCAAAATTGGGAGGAGTTCAAGATCTAGGAATTAGAAGAATTTTAGCAAGATGTACATAAAATAAATGGTGAAAATAGACTAATTAAGAAAATAATGGTAGAGAAATGGACAAGGATAATAGAGGATTTAGTAACAAAATTATGAAAGAATTAGTAAAAGAACATTCAAATAAAATGGAAGATGAATTAATTACTACAAGTGTGAGTAACACTAGTAAAAATATAGATAATCATGGTATTGTGGAAAACTTACAAGGTTTAGAACATCCAATATGTGGAAAACGACACAAAAAAAAAGGAAGGAAATCCTTAGTTGAACTTAGAGCAGCTACAAGATTGGCTAGAAACCAGAAAAAGATTAATGTTCTTATGAATGTAGGGAAGAGGATGTTCCTTGCCATGGAGTCATGAAGCTAACAACATGGAATTTTAGGGACCTAAATGCCCCTAACATAAAGTGCTTACTCAAGTGCAATTTAACATTATTTGAATCAGATATAGTATTGATACAAGAATCAAAACTTAACAAAGAAGGAGGAGAAACATTTAGAAGAATCTTGAAAAATGGAACTAGTTAATTTAGTATGAGCCTCAAGTGGGATTGATATTATAAGTGTTCCAAGGAGAGTAGATTTCACTTGTATCCAATAACAATTGAATAGGGGAAAAGTAAAAAGATCCAAAAGTAAAATTCAATTCCTACTTATAATGTGTATGTGCCAACACCAACAACGAATAAGAATGAAATTTGGAATGAGATTAGCAATTATTTAGAGTTAAATCCATAAGAAAATATTTTCATTATGGGAGATTTTAATGCAATTCTAGACCCAGGAGAAAAAAATAGGTGGATCCTTGACCATTAACTAGGTTATGTTAGATTTTAAAGCATGGTTTGCAAAAGATAACCTTATTGGGAATTCCAACATTTAATGGGATCTTCACATGGAATAATAGATGAGCTAGCTTCTATAATATAGAAGAAAGGTTGGACAGATTTATATTTAAAGGAAATTTAATATCCTTTAATCATCCTTTCAATACAATCATTCTCCCTAATGCAGGATTTGGTCACTATCTAGTTAGAGTAGAAATAGGTGAATCACAAAAACCATCAAGAAAAAATGTGGTTTCTAGATTAAAAAATTCTTAATAATGTATGGTGGCATGAAGAGAAATTTGAAGGATCGAGTATGCTTTGTTTTATAGCCTTATTGAAACCATTAAAATGAATAAATAGAATGAAGAGTATTTTAATAACATATTTAAAGGAAAATTTGAGAATGAAGAAGAATTGAAAATTTTTAATGAAGAAATAATTATGGCAAAAAGAGGGGTAAAAATTTATTAAGACAGAAAGGAATACAACAAGGAGAGCTCAACAAGGAGCTCAATCCTGAGCAATAAGATCATCGAATTCTTGCACCATCTCAAAGGACAGTTGCCTCCTATCCCTAATATTCCAACCCGGATCATGACTAGAAGCCCATTTGGCTAAATAATCAGCAGTTCTATTCCATTCACAAGGAATATACATGAACCTAATGAACTGAAAAGAGGAAGAGAAGAAAATAATCTGCTTAACAACAGTGGCCAGCTACCAACTAACATCCTCAAGCTCTTGTGAAGAAAGCATGTTCACCACCACCTGTGAATCAGACTCACAGTGTAGTGCCTGCCCCTAGTTTACATTTTTCGAGCTACATTTATGTTATGATTGCCAAACTCTTTTAGGCCAATTTATGTTTGATGAGTAGTATTATTATTTTAGAGATTATCAGATGATGTTTACACTCAGTTTATTATATGATGAGATTACTTGGTACTCTATATTTCATGCATGTATGATGATTATTCAATGGTTTTAGTTATCGATGATGATTAGTTAGATGGCTTATTATTTCATGTGCCTCTTATGGATACTTACCCCATACTGCATGTGTATGGTGTGCGTGCTGTTTTATTTATGTATGGTGTTTCTGATATGGTTAAGGAAGGGAGTCGTAGTCACCTGCTAGTCGGGATCTACACGATGCACCACTTCCTGCCATTGCCTGTTTAGCTTAGAATATTGTGTTTGTACATGCGTGGATTTTATGCAGGTTGCAGGTACCGGATATCGACTTCCCTGAATTGTCAGGATGAGCGTACCCTATCGCACTGTCTCAATGGTAAGAGAGGGGAGATAAACTCTTAAGTCCAAATCCTAAACCCTCTAGCCAATTGTCCTAATTGATAATTAGGACAAGTATCTGAGTTAGTACCCTCCGAATGCATCAAATGATGTAATTTTGTGATTATAACCTTTTTGTTTGATGTGGTATGTATTTTTTTTCTATGATGGGTTTTCGTATGTTGCTTTATGAGTCCTTGGTGTATTTTTCTATTAATTAAGTCTAATTAAAAAGACAAATTAATGATTTAATTTAATAAAGAATTATTATGATATCTTTATATTTAATTAATTAATTAATTAATTAAATAAAAGAATTAAAGTTGGAAAAAGTTTAAGATATATTTAGAATAGGATAATATTTATTTAATTTAATAATAATATATTTGGAGTTCATTTTTAAATAAATGCTAAGTATTATTGTTATTTAAATTAATTAAATATGTTATCAATTAAGTTCTAAAATAAATTAAAAAGTTGAAAGATATTAATTTTATTAAGAATTCTAGATCGCATGATCTAAACATGAGTTAAATATAAGAATTAAATTAAAAGATTAAATTATAAAAATTAATAATGTTATTTTAATTTCTTAAAAGTGCACATAAGATTTAAAGTAATAAATTAATTAAGAATTGAAGTCAAGTGAAATTTTAAATAAAGTTATTTAATCATTCAACTTAATGTGCATGAAAGTTGAATGCAAAAGAATTAGAAAAGATAATAAAAGTTAATTTGAGTTAACTGAGTTGTGCAAAGAGTCTTCTCGGGTAAACGCACAATTAGTGCCCCGAATTGAGGAGAATTTGCTTATCACAACTTTGGGGGTTCATTTTTTTTGGGAGAGGAATTTGGACGGGAATTAGGAGGAAGACAATTTTTGGAAGAAAATTTCAGAAGGCTGATACGAAGAAAGTCTCGAAGGGAAAGGTTATTGAGAGGAGCGAATTCGCATACAGTTTTCTGGAGGTTGCATAATAGCATCAGGATCAGGTAGGGTCTTGTGTTTTTTATCCATTAAATTTGCAATTATCCCTTCCTGCCTTCTTCGTGTCTGGGGTTTGTAGATATGAATTCTCTGTTATAAAAGTTTTAAACTTTCAATCTTGTGAAGCTATTAATTATTCGTCAATAATTTCTGTATCCATGGAGACTGGATGAATTAATTAGAACCCTTGTTTTCCCTGATTTAGAAATTAAGATCTAATTTGATAAGGGTTTTGTTTTTAATGAAATTGAAAAGTTCTAGATAAATAAATAAATAAATAAATATATATATAAATATATATATATATATATATTTATATTTTTCATATTTACCCTTTTGAAGAAATTGCTTTATAAAAAAAAAAAAAAAAAAAAAAAAATAATAATATATAAAAAAAAAAATATATATTTAAATATTATATAGTGGGGGGGAGGGAATTACCCCGTACCCGCCCCCACTGTCGGCGCAGGCCGACAGTACCTGCATCACAGGTACTGCGACGACAGGTACAGAGTACCTGCCGCCGCAGGCCCTGCGACCGCAGGCCTGCGGCCAAAGCCGACGGGCTTTAAACGTGGGGAAGAATTTAATTCCGTTTTTTATTTTTTTTTAATTTTTTTTTTTATATAATTTTTTTTTAATGATAAAAAAATGAAATTTTATTTAATTAAAAATTTTAAATAATAAAAATTATAATATATTCAATTTTTATAATATATTAAACTTTTTAAATATTTAATAAATAAATATTAATTGCATAGATATAGTTGTAGATTTTAATTTATTAATAATTTTGTTTAAATATTAATAAATTAACAATTAGTAGTGGGATTAAAATAATTAATTAGATCTAATGAATATTGATTAATTTAATTAAAATTAGTTTAATTAAGTTAATTAATAATGAATTCTATTTGACTAAATTATAAATTTGGATATTGATTTAATGAAAGTTATTATAGAAATGGGTTATTCGAAAAAGGGTAGTTGTGAAAACTTTGTTACTTGAATTCGACATTAAACTAAATCACAAACCTTACCTTAACTTAAATAATATACTTTCAGATCCAATCTCTGAGACTTTGATGTTGTCTTTATACTTTGAATGTTTTGGGGTTGGTTTAGCGTTGACCAGTTCAGGTTGTTACCAGAGGCTCGGGGTTTGTGAATGTGATGTCTTGATGATTTGGTCTCGACCTTTCTTAAACCTGACCATGGTAATGTGATGAAGTGCTCTATGACATGATTGTGTTTACTGTTTGTGATTGCTTTCCAGTTCCTTGTGTGAAGCTGAGATGTATGTATTTGAGAATACCTAACTTAACCATTTCTGAGTCTCGATCAGTTATACTTGTATTACTTTCTGGTTGCTCATTAGAGAACCATTGGATTTTGTGACTTATCATTGATGCCTTCAGTTGCTAATAGAGAACTGTCGTGATTACTTGATTACTATTTGATGTTATCTGTTGCTCATGAAGAACTGATATATTTTGTGGATTATCTTTTTATGATATTTTCAGTTGCTCGCATAGGACTGAGATGGTTTTATTATGATTCTTTGATTTATGAGTTCATGAGCTAGGGTAGGTTATCTATGTGTAGAGTCGGGAAGTGGCTTGCAATGGGGGTCGGAGCCCTAAGTGGCTGCCTTGAGAAACCCATTGTAAGTCATTTTTAATAAGTGAAAACATTTACACTAAATGAGAGAAAATGAACCTAATAAGATAATTGTATGTTCTCTCCCATGCCATGAGTGCTAGTACAGACTAGGATGGGGTAGAGAGGACGCTTGGTTACGACCTTGCATACCATAGTATGCCTCGTCAGTACGAGAGGATACTAGTGGCCGCAAGATCAGTAGGGACCCGGGATTCCTAAGGGATTGCTCGGGTAACTTCTACATGACTTTTGCGATGACACTTTCCCGCTTGCATATTAGGTTTCCTACGTGTCTTGTGGTACCTCTGGGATTTAGATGTCGATCTTTTTAGGAACCCTTGAGTTAGCATACTTATAGGATTTCCTGGACTTAGAGAGTATTTATGATTATAGGTTTTGTTATCCTATTTGAGACTTGAGACTATCTCCTCAGCGCGGTGGGAGTGGACCATTTAGGTTCCACGCGGTCGGGTGGTAGTGCTTTTACTCTTACCATTGAGATCCGTTCCGTGGTCACCGTGGCTGGAGTTTTCGTGATTGGCATTTACCTACACTATGTTCTTGGATTAGTATGATGGATGATTAGATTTTATGATAGATGTTTTATCATTATGGATGTATGGATGTATCATGTATGGTGAATAATTTTCATATATTTTTACTGTACTTTGTATCATGGATTTGAGGATGTTGTATCTTGATCTTTACATATGTATATTCTTTTAAGCCTTTCATACCCTGTGACATGTACAGTGGATGAATGAGCATTCCGAATTAATTTGCCAAGGAGCATTCAGAACAAATGTATATTATGGACATTGGAATTTCTGATTATTCTTTTCTATGTATGTGATAGTTGTTAGACTTAGAATTAATTAAATTTAAACGTGACTCAACGTCTTGGGATCTTTAAGAAATGTAACTTGCAATGTATGTTTGTCGATGATTACATGTTATTGCTTCCGCTACTATTTGTTTGATGTGTATGTCATACTTTCTTACTTTAAAAAAAAAAAATGTTTAGTAAACTTAGTGAAACTTTAGGTTAATTCTTTTGGATCCCTTGGCGGGGCGTTACACACAGATAATCTTACTCCATCCCCGCAAGCAACACTGTTCCACAGCATATAAAATAGCCTGAGCTTCCATGAGATTGTTAGTATAATCACCCTTATGAACTGAGAAGAAAAATTTAACATCCCCAGAACTACAACGAGCCACTCTGCCAATACCAGCTGGACCAGGATTCCCACAGGAAGAACCATCAGTGTTAATTTTTAGAACTCCACAGGGAGGAGGAGTCCAGTGCCCATCCTGGTTAACCCGATCCTTCCTCTGATGGTGAAGCTGCCTGGACATAGAAGGAAACCTATGAGCTGCAGCCCCATCCTGTAGATGAAAATTGAGGCGATTACAGATAGCAAGATCAACCGGATCCATACCCCCATCAAGCTCACACTTCACAAGAATAGTTTCCTGAAGAGAATGTGATATTTTCCACCAAAGATGCAAAATACCAAGCCGAACATCTTGAAATATGTGATGATTCATCTCCAACCAAATATGCCAAAGCATGAAAGATGGGCCAGCAATCCAAGCAGCATGGAGAGAAGAAGACTTGGAGGGAGCACTACCTAAGCGAGCCCAAAACTCAGGCAAAGAGGAAGCATGCCGATAAGAGCAACCCCAAGCGCTCCACCAAAGGTGCCATATCTGAGTAGAATAGGAGCAATGGAAGAACAGATGGGAGACAGACTCCTCTCCATTACCACACAAAACACAATAAGAGGGGCCCTGAAATCCACGTTTACAAAGATTATCCCAGGTAAGACAATGGTTGTGAGCCACTAGCCACATGAAAAAATTGCACTTGGACCAAGAAACTTTATTCCAAACTTGCTTCCACCAAGGGACCTCAGCATCCCCAAATAATTGTCTAGTTATCTCTTGATACCCAGCAGAGACACGATATTTACCAGACAAGGTACCGCCCCAAGCCAAAACATCTGGACCAAGCAAAGAAGAACACTCTCTAGAGGCCAGAATTTGAGAAAGCTCCTGACGATCCATGTCTATACCTCCAGGAGGCCAATCAGAAGAATGCTTCCATCTGTAACCAACAACAAGTCCTAATTGATAAGGAGTCTTGTAATGAGCCACTTTATCCCATCCAGCGGCAAGAAAAGAGTCACAAAGAGGCTGAAGATGAGGGTATATGGATAAAATGGAAGGGAATCCATCCCAAGCATCAAACCAAAACAAAGCTTGAGAACCTCCTTTACATATCCAGAACAGACCCCTCTTCACCAACATCACACCTATCTTCAAAGTATGCCAAACCATTGAGCCACGACCTTCAAGAGGAAGTGCAAAAACAGAGCAAGGATCAACATCATGAAAATATTTATGAGTGATAATACGAGCCCAAAGTTGATGTTTTCCAGAGCACCATCGCCAATAAATTTTAGTAGCCAAAGCTTGACTACTCAATAGAGCAGAGCGAAGACCAAGACCACCCTCCTTTTTAGGCCTAAAAATAGTTGCCCAATTAACCAAGCTCCATTTAGTACTACGCAAATTACCACTCCAAAGGAATTGTCGAGAAAGAGCATCAAACTCCTTGAGAAAGTAAATAGGTGCAGCGTGAACCATGCTTCTATAAGTAGGAATAGATAATGAAAACATATATCAAAGAAAAATAACTTCTAGCTAAATAAGAAAATATCCTAGCAAAAGAAGAAATGTTATGGAAATAAAAACCAAGATAAATATCATTGTTAGAAGGTGAGAGAGATACATTTTTTTCATAATAATATTATTAATAGGAGAAATATTAATAGAATAACAAAAATCGAGGATAATTCAGGAATGGTAATTGAAAATCCAAATGAGATAGTGGAAACCTTTGTGGATTATTATACAAATATCCTTAATAATTTTGAATCATCAAATTTAATAGCCCAAAATAAGATGTTAGGATCTATTCCAAATATAATAATTGGACAAGATAATAAAAACTCAAATAAGAAATTTACCAAAGAAGAAATCAAAGATGCCCTTTTTCAACTTAATCTTGATAAATTTATGGGCACTAATAGATTTCATGCCTTATTCTTTAAAAAAATATTGGGGAATTCTAGGAGATGACCTTTGGAAGGCTATTGAGGCAACTAGGAATTATAGATCCCTTCTAACTAAAATTAACAATACATTCTTATATTTAATTCCAAAGAAAATTGAACATATGAATCCATAAGGTTTAGGCCCATGGCCTTATGTAACACAATCTACAAAATACTCTTAAAATTGCTAGCCAATAGACTTTAAAAAGTACTACCAAAGTTCATTTTAGAGGAACAAATAGGTTTTGAACTCCTAATAGGTAAATTCTTGATGGTATTATCGCTATTCAAGAATTAATTCATTATGTACAAATTAATAAGGAATCTTGTATGCTAATGAAGTTAGATATCCAAAATGTCTATGATAAGGTGGATTGGAGACTCTTATGTAAAACACTCAAAGCTTTTCGATTCTCTCATCAATGGATCAACTTAATATATAACTACATTTCAACACCTAAAATCTCCCTTTTACTAAATGGTACCCCTAAAGTGTTTTTTAGCATATCTAGAGGAATGAGACAAGGGGATCCTATATCATCTTTTCTTTTCATTATTATGGCATAAGCTTTTGGCAGAGCTATAATAAAGGCTCAAATTGAAAGGAAATTTTAAAGAATCGTAGTAACTGAGGAGGTCCCTAAAATAACACATCAACAATTTGAAAATGATACAATTCTACCAGGAGAAAGCACTTTGGAAGAAGCTCAAAATTTTAAGAAAATAATAAATAATTATATGGAAGAAATAGGTCAAAGAGTAAATGCTAACAAATCAAAGACTTTCTTTATTAATACTAAAGAGAAAGTGGAGAGAGAGATTTGTAGAATAATAGAATTCAGAAAAGGAACATTTCCGTGCAAATACCTCGGTATTCAATTTGAAAAGGGCATTAGAGAAAGTAAAGCTTGGGATATGATTTTAAAAAAATTGGATTAAAAAATGGGATGTTGGAAAAGGAAATGGTTAACTAAAGCTAGTAGGATGACTATGATCAAAGCAGTAATTTTGGTCATCCCCACATAGCATACGTCATGTCTTCTCCTACCCAAAGGTGTAAAAGGGAAATTGGACTCTAAACTTAAAAATTATTCTATTAAGGTACTAGAGATAAGAAAAAATAAGTTTTGATAAAATGGAAAAAAAACATGTAGACCTCAATAATTTGGAGGCCTAGGCATAAAAAAATTGAATTGGTAAAATAAAGCACTAGGGGTAAAACTTATTTGGAGAATGTTTAAATAACATAATAGTAAATGGACCAAAATTTAATATCATAAATATTTAAATAATAATAATCATTTGTCTTTGTTTAGAACTAAAAATCCTATAAAAGGTTCAAGAATTTGAAACTTTATGTTGAACTATTGTCCATTAATAGCTAATAACTTAACTTGGGATATCGGTTTATCGTAGGATGCTTTATTTTGGGAAGATTCATGGGATGGGCTCCCTTCTCTGAATAGTGTAAATCTACCTATCAATATCAAAAATATTTGTTTAGCTCTGTGGGGTATGTATGTGAGTGATTATAAAATTAAAATTAATGATAATCAATATAGAGGATGGCAATGGAAAACTCTAGATGAAACTCCACTTTCATCATAGGAAAAGTATTTTTAATCAATTTTTAAAAAGTAGACAGATAAATCATAAAGATAGGAAAAATAAATTAATTTGGGGAGCTTTGAAGGATGGTAATTATGAATTCAAACTAGGGTATGAAAAGATAAATTCTCAACAATGGAATAATATTGGCATCCCTCTAAAGTTGTGTTGGGATTCGGCATGTCTTCTGAAAGTACCTTTGGGCTTCTCTTCAAAAGATAATTCTAACAACAAATAAGTTTATCAAGATAGTTTTTGAAGGAGATATAGATGCCCACTTTGTGAAAAAGAATCTGAAACTTCTGAACACTTGCTTTATGATTGTTCCTTTGCTAAGAATTGTTGGTATTGGTTATGTAAGAAATTAAATTGGCAAACTACATTCCCTAATAACTTTTTTTTTAAGTTGTTTGAAACATGGTTGTTCTAAGGTTTATAGTAATTTATGAAAAATATCCCCTTCCATACTCCTATGGGAATTATGGAAAGAAAGGAATAAAAGAATTTTTGTAATGGAAAGATGGATCTAACATCCTTTTTCAATAAATTAGAGGCTTGTATTATTGAGGTGGCTAAAATGGTTTAAATTAAATAATCCATAAATACATATTAGGAGGAAGGTTCATTTTCAAACTGGGATGCAGATATGCATAAAAAATAGTTTAAATTAAATAATCACCAATGATATACACAAACACAACAAGATCACTAGTAAATAATGTAAATGGGAACCTCCACCTGCAAATGGTCAAAGTTAAATGTTGATGGGGCTTCTAGAGGTAATCCAAATAAAGTATCATGCCTAATTAAATGCAACAAGCCTTTAGGATTAATATCTAATAACTTAGCCCAATTAGAGGCCTTGATAGATGGTTTAACTCTAAGTAGAGAGATAGGTATTAACAAATTAGTTATCAAATGAGACTCACAAGTTATCCTAAATGTGTTAAGAAAAAGAGAAACCCCAAACTAGATCCTTAATTATAAACTTGAATATGCCCTAGTCATTATTGATCAATTTGAAGAAACAATCATAAAACCTATTTATGGAGAAGATAACAAAGAAGTAGACCACCTCGCTAACAAAGGAGAAGATGGAGAAGAGATTCTAATAAGATAAACTAATATCACAAGTATAAGTTAGATACTTGTTCTTGGAGTGAAAATTGGTTTATAACTTTTACTCTCAAAATAAACATGTTAATTGATTTTGATAGGTTTTGTATATCTATGTGCATGATGTATGATTGATCAATTTAGTTGATATCATGGAAGTTTAGTGTTAATAAGTAACTCTATTTTGGTTTCAAACTTTTCCTTATATACTATTTGTTTTTAAAATTATAATTAAGAGGAGATAAGTTTTATTTTGATTATGAAGCAAATTTATTTTTGTTCTAACAACTTGATCATAGCCAAGGTTAATTTTCAAGTTATATTCACAAGGAATTATCAAGAGTAAAGCTATAAATTCATAAATAAAAAATAGACACTAAAATTGGTTAAATTTCTCTAAGATATTTATGTAAGGGCTACATTGAGGATACTTATCCATTTCCAATTTTTGGTGCCCAATTGAGATGGTTTTCTTAATCTAAATACAATCTTGGACATTGTGGCCTTTTACTTTTAAAAAAAAGAGCAAAAAAAAGATATAAAAGGGAAAAAATAAAATATTACCAAAAAAAGTTACAATAAAAAAAAAGTCAATTAAAATAACTAACAATTTCGAGCATATATTTAGTATTTTTTAAATGATATATAGTGCTAATACTTATTATTTAATAAGTATGAGAAATAATTTAAATAATTTAACATACATATTATTATTTTAAAAAATTAAAATATATAAAGTAACAATATTTATTATTAATATACTTATCTTTGAATATAAATAAATAAATTTAATATCAATAAAAATAATTCAATTTAAAATTAGCAAATTTTATAATAGAAAAAAATTGAAAAAATTGTAAATATAAAGATAAGAGAAAAAGAATAAGTATAGATTTATTATAGAAAAAAATGGAAAAATTGTAAATATAAATATAAGAGAAGAAGAATAAGTATAGAGGGAAGAAAAGAAGGAAAAAATAATGATATTTATTATTGATATATTTGTCTTAGAATTAGTAAATTTATTATAAACAAAATTTATCAAAAAATATTATTCATGAAATATCATCAAATTTCGCTCACATTAACTTTAATCAAGGTGAAATATTTTTTGCCTTGTGTCATTAATATTTTCTACATTCTTTTTTTTTGCTAGATAAAAGGCCCTATGGCCTATAATTTCTTTTATTAATTTTACAACATTTATGAGATATTTAATTATATTAGCCAAGTTATATGAAGTGAATTTTCCTCTGCTTTGAGCTCTCATATTGAATTGCTTATTTAATATTCTATAGAATCTGCAATGAAGCTTGACTAGGATCAAATTGTTAGGACCTCGAAAAGAAACAGATTACTTAAATCATTAATTAGATTATTTACAAAACTTTCATAATAACCAATGCAACTTTTATTCTTTTCTTAAAAAATTTAATCATATATCTATTTTTAGACAAAATAAATCAACTTAACTTTTGTATTAACATTTACATATGTCAATTTGTAGAAAATTATATCATGAAGGGATCAAAAAAATTTATAGAGAAGAAGCTTCTAATTCTGAAAGCTCATCGAAGGGGTGTAATGTTTTCTACATTTATTCATAAGGAAAAATGATAAATTATTTTGACTAATAAATAGTAAAAGACAAATGACAATTTAAAATTTAAAGACATGTATATTTAAAGACTAATAAAAATATAACAAAAAGAGATTTTTTTTTAATAACTAATTTGATTTATAAATTGTAAAATAGATACAATAATATTATCAAAAGACAAGTACTAAAATAAATACCAACACCCAAAAATGATAATCATTAAAAATAAATAATATATTTTTATTGGTAAAAGGAAAATGTCTTATATTTATATTTTAAATAATTTATTTTGTATATTTTATCATTTTTTCCCCGTTCAAGGTGTAGGCACCTAGAAAAAGGAATGGGGAAGAAAACTCCCAATATGGCCTAAGACCAAAAACCTATACTAAAAATACATGTGCCCCTCAAATTTCATGGGATCTTGAGAAGGCCTACCTTCTTTTTACAAAATAAATTTTTATACTTAATAATCTCCCTTATTTGGGGATAAAGATGTCATTTTTACATAATTGATATACCCCTATTTTTCTATCATTGTAAACTTAGTGGTTAAAGTTATATATTACTCTTATGTGGATATGGTAGCCCTTAATTGATAATTGAAAAGCAATACTTTGATATGTTGAGTAATTGATTATGTCTGGTACTAATGATTGCCTACTTGCAATGATGATGCTTTAATTTCTCTTAGTTAATGAAATTACTTTCATGATGATGTTATATGACGTGTCTTCAAAAGATGTTTATTATATCCTCATGATGATAAGATGCTCATGTTAGAATATGATATTATTTATATTTAGGATTTAATATTATATTTACCCTATATGTGCATGCGTGTGTGTGTGTGTGTGTGTGTGTGTGTGTGTGTGTGTGTGTGTGTATTTTACATTTTACTTGACATGCCTGGTGTGGTTAAGGGAGGGATTCGCAGTCACTTGCTAGTCAGGATCTACATGATATACCACTTTCCACCATTGTCTATTTAACTTAGATATATATGCACATATACATGCTCATCTTTTATGTAGATTAAATGTATTTGGCATTGACTTCCCTGAATTGTCAAGATGAGTGTGTCCTATAACAATAACTCAATGGTAAGAATGGGGAGATAATATACAAATTCAATCTCATTCATAGCCTAATTACTTGACCTAAGAAGGAGGATTTCTATCTGACTGCCTACCATTTTTAAAACCTGTGAGTCTTCTTTGCATTATTTGGTTTTGACTTCGGTTGATTTTGCTATATTATTTTTATGTAATTTGGCTTATGATTCACCTAGTAAATGGTTTAATTATGATGCTTGGAATAATCTTATGGTATTTAAATTATTGAACATTATTTGATTAAAGAAAAAATATTAAAATATGATAATATTTAATTAATTAAATATGTACTTTAATTTAAAATAATTAATTTAGAAGTCTAATTTAAAAAATTGGTTAAAAGAAAAATTTAAATATGTGTTTTATTTAAAAGAGTCAATTTTAAATTTTAATTTGGAAAATTGGTTAAAGAAAAATTAAAATATGATGATATTTAATTATGAGATCTATTAGATTTCATTAGTTAAATATATGTTTCAATTTAAAAGATTTAATTTAAAATTCTAATTTAGAAAAGTGGATAAAGAGAATTAAAAGATTAAAAGATTAAAGAATTAATATTATTTCATATAATTATTTAATTAATAATTAAATAAGAGTTATATTTATATAAAGAGATTTTATTAGTATTGTTATTTTAAATAATAAATTACACTTTAAATAGTTTTTACACTAATTAATGAAGTGGAGGAAAAGAAAAGAAAATAAAAGAAAAGAAAAGAATATTTTAATTAAAAGTTCTTTAAGTGTGCATGAAAAGATTAAATAATTAGAGTAATTTTTATTTAATAAAGTTTGTTGTTTTTAGTAATTGGGGAGTAGAAACTCTAGTTAGGGTTATGGCTCTTTATTAGAGGGTTTGTCATTCATTTTCATACACACGGGTTTTGAGGAGCAAATTTTGAAATTGGAGCAAAAGAATTGTTGAAAATTTCAGAGGGTTTGGATTTGCATGCATTCACCAATTGTGTTAATTTTAGTTATTATTTTTGAGGTAGGGTTTGAAAACCCATTGTAGAATTTTATTGAAAGATGTGTCTACTTTGTGTCTTCCTAATGCTTGCATAATGCTTACTAATTTATTGTATTCATTTTTGGATAAAGAATTATGTTGTAGATTTTAAAAACAAAGACGCATTGATCAAAAAAACTTGACTGAGAAAAAGTGTAGAAAAATTTAGAAAATTATCGTGATAGTATTCTTTTAAAATCCTTTCTAATATAGAGAAAAATTAAATTCTAGAAAATTGGAAGAAAACAAAAAATTGAACAGCTAGAGTTTCAACTTTAAATTTGTCATTACAACCATGTGATTATCATAAATTTTCTAAATAAAGATAAATATTCTTCTTATATGTAAAATAATTTAGTTACAAAATTTATTAGAAAGGTAAAATATTAAATGAGAGAAAAGCATATTCTCAACTTTAAATTTGTCATTACAACCATGTGACTATCAAGAATTTTTTAAATAAAGATAAATATTCTTCTTATATGTAAAATAATTTAATTACAAGATTTATTAGAAAAGTAAAATATTAATTGAGAGAAAAGCATATTCTAATTAAACTTATACATGCATGTGAAAAATATATATACTAAAGATAGAAAACAAAGTATATTATGCTTTAAAATAATTTAGTTACAAAATTTATTAGAAAAGCAAAATATTAATTGAGAGAAAAGCATATTGTAATTAAACTTATACATGCATGTGAAAAAAAAATACTAAAGATAGAAAACAAAGTATATTATGCTTTCATGATTTGACAAATCAAAGGCATTTAAAAAAACTAATTGCATGTTTATTTTTATTTATAAAAATATAATTTATTTATTTTGTTTATATTTTAAAAAATAAAACTATTTTTATTACTAACTATTAATTTCATAAATTTAAAAAATATTATAAAATATTATTTATTTATTTTAAAAATTAAATAAATAAATACTACTTATTATCTTATAAGTGGATTCTAATATTAATATATATTTTTATTATTCTCAGTGGGATATAACTTATTACATACTTATTAATGCAAGTAGAGATACAAGTTAATAAATATATACTTACGATTTAATTATATTTTAAGAGGAGTTGTAGTGGAGTTAATTATATATCCATATAATTATGAATATTTAATATTATGAGAGAAATTATAAATAATTTGATTATAACTATAATTTCAAGTTTGAGTTATCTCTAGTCGCATTATGAATTAAATGAAAAGTAAATATTACTATTGGATTTATTAGAAGTCAAATTAATATCTTTAGAAATGAAACTCTTAATATTTAATCTAATAATATATATTTATGTTATTAATTAAATCATTTATGATGTAAGATTATTTAACATTATAACATTGCATGATATTTTAAATATGCACAAAGAGATTTGACATTTGAATACTTATTCATTTTAATAAGTATATATACTAGCCGTTACAAGCTTATGTGCTTCCAACAATGAGCCAATAGGTGTTTACTAATATTTTAAAATTAAAATTAATATATATAAATTAAATTTTAAAAACTAGTAAAATGTAATTTTTTTAATAAATTAAATAGATATTATTTATTTATTTAATTTATCATATACTAGTAAATTATTATCTAAAAAGATCTTCCCATAAAACATCCATTATTAAAAATTAATAGGAAAATAACATGAAAATAATAGCACATATAAAATGAAGAAAAAAACATAAACTAAAATAATTATAAAAATTAATAAATTAAAAAAAAAAATATATATATATATATATATATCTATATATATATATATATATATATATATATCTATATATATATATATATATATATATATATCTATATATATATATATATATATATCTATATATATATATATATATATATATATATATATATATATATATATATAGATATATATATATATATGGATAAAATAATCATTAATTAAAAATCTCTATCAAAAAATCTATGCAATATTTAAAGTGAAAAACTATAGTAATTTTTAAAATAAACTAAAATAATTTAATAATTAAATATTCAATCAAATTTAAGATTCAAAAATCTAAATTTCGGGAACAAAGTTTCCACAAATAGCCTATCAGCTAAAAAATTAGATTATAAATAATTTTCATTTTAAATAATATAATATTTACTAAAACATTTTAAATAGCTTAACAAATATTATTTATTTAAATTTAATTTATCAAATATAAAAAAACATAATCATTTTAAAAAGTCCATCAAAAAATGTATTATGAAAAGTAATAAGAGAAATTATATATATATATATATATATATATATATATATATAGCAATGCCTCTAACAAATATTTTATTGACTAAATAAATTATAGAAACTAAAAAATAATATTTAAACAAAAAAACTAAACTAATATAAAAATTAAATAAAAGTAATTTTATAACTAAAATCGAAATGAATTTTAAAATTCAAAAGTTAAATAAATAAGATCACAACATGAGCTAATGTCTAGGGTCTAGGGTCTTGAGGGTCTAAATAAATGCTTGAGGGTCTAGGGTCTTGAGAGTCTAGTCAAGGGTAGTTCAAGTAGTTTGACTGTGTAATGACACTCCCTAGCATGTAGCTTAAGCCTCCTTTATTATTATTTTATATTTGACTCTTGCAATGTACTTATTGGATGTTACTTTTGGTAGTGTTTTATTGTCAAATGTTATTTATTGTTGGTGCTTGCTTTCATTGATGATAGTTATCTGTCAGTTACGACAATTTTTAAATTTGGCACTTGGTGTTGGAAATGGTTATTCTTTCAATGTGTCTTTTTATTTTTAATACTTGATTTATTATTGGTGTTTGATGTTGACTTGGTATGTGGTGTATGATTGTGTTGAGCGTCTTGTTTGACTTTGGTTATCTTTCTTTATCAATAGTTTGTGTATCCTTGAAGTAGAGTTGGCTTTCACAATTTCTTGCCTAGGATTGATTTATGACTTGATTATTTTTGTTTCAATCGTTCATTATCTTCCATGCATGGTGGGAGTGGGAGCCTAATTAGGTGACCACATGGATGGGAGGTAGTGACTTCTTACCATTGGGTTCCCCCACAGATCAACAGTTATTGGATGTTTGTGGATGTAGTTGTACCTATATCATTCTTGATATTGTCTTTGAGATCTCTATTCATTTGATGTATCTATGTGTTGATTCATGGAAGAATAAACAAGATAAACTAGATACTGAGAGAGGGGTGAATTATAATCTATAACACTTCAAACTTTTCACCAATTCATCCACATTTATCAATAACTTGTGCATACAACTTATAATATAAATTTGATGTAACATATAAATTTGATCAATCACATGCATGAAAGTAAAACTCATAACACAATATTTGTTACCAAGAAACCCTCTAAGGTGAAGGTAAAACTGGGGTGGGGAAGACACCCACAAATCTTCACTACTACAGTAATAAAGTTAACTAGTTAAGGTTACAATGTTTGACCATGAAATATGATCTACCTTGTGATGGTTCTACTCTGTTAAAGGCTTAAGAGACTATTAGGTCTCACCTTGTTAGAGGATTTAACACTTACAACAAAGCAAGAACTATGTTAGGAGATTTACAAAGATTTGTTAAGATCACTCTGTTAAGAGATTTACCCTAATTTAAGTTGATTAAAATTTATTCAATACCTAACTCTCAATTTTCTTTGCAAGATGATTTTGAGTCTTCTCCTTGCTAACTGATCCTCTCCTCAGGTCTGATATGCTTGTCTTTCCCTTTCACTTTACTGCCATGATTAGATCACTTTCTCTATTAGATGATAATAGAACCCTTCACTACTTATTTCTGATATGCTCTCAATCCTTCTCTTGCATAACACTTCTAGTTTGCATGCATACACTTCTCTACCTTTGCTCATACTCTGCATGCTTACGGTCTAGGTTAAGATCATCACTATTTAAAGAGTTTTGTAAAGATTTTTTTGGATGATTCCATGTTTTGCCTCTTCATCTTGATCGTTGAACACATAACATAGGGATGTGTGACCCACATCATGTAAATGTTCTGTAACAATCTCTATAGGTATTAAATGTTCTATAACAACCTTGAAAAAAATTAAATATTCCTTCCTCAAACTCTATTCCATTCCTGACTTTTATGTAAAATTTGCATTGCTTGGTCTTTATTGTTTCCTAATGCTCGACATTGTTGTTTCTCAATTTTTATTACCCTTCTGACACTTCACATGTGTTGCGCTTGGCACACACTATATAACTCAGCACTTGTATACTTAGAATTTTCTAGGTCTTTGATGAGCTCAGCTCATATAGAAAATTACTTTGTGACCAAAAACTTGCTCAGCTCCTATAGAGCTCGGTACATACTCATTTATGTACATGACTCGGCCTATATAGAGTAGCTCGGTCATAGTGATGACCATCTAACTCTGCCTTGTAAATGACTAAGTGGTTGACACCAATAGACAACAATGGTTAGAGATACCAACATCTATGTATTGTCTATCTTGAGATCCTATGAGATTTGTAATGTATATTGATGTATTTGTATTGATTATTGTATACCCTATAAAATGTGTAGTGGATGGTATTATCTATTTTGTATTTTATCATATTAGTTGATCTTAGTATGCTCTTATGAGATTATGTATCTACCATTCATTATAATTGTAGGCATTATACTTAAGACTTAAATTATTAATAAAACTTCTTAAATGTGACTCAATGCAAAGGAACCCTTAAGGAATGAAATTTGCATTTATATTGATTATGTGTAAACAATGTTTATATGTATATTGCTTTTACATTTTTACTCTGATGTTTTTAATATTTTTTAAAAAATATTTTAGTAAACTTTATATCATATTAAGTTTTTTTTTTTGGGTTCCCAAGCGGGGTGTGATACATAAGCTTCCATGAGCATTTTTTATTAAATTTATATAGTTATAACCTTAAAAAGAAACTTCTTCACATCTCATTGCTTCATAGGTCTATCCCTATTTATATTATCTCCCTCTAAACTTTTTTTCAGAGGTTTCAAGAACCCTTATAATCTAAAAGCCCCTGTCACTTCAAACTCAAGGTTTTATGTTATTAAAAGTCAACATTTGGCGAGGAAAATCATATGAAAAGTCCTTGGAATTTAGAACTCATAAACCCTCAATATGATTGTATGTGTTAAATATGGGCCTCTAATTCAACCGCACACTTAAACATGATCATTATTTGTCTGGTACATCCAAGAATGAACATGAGATTGTTCATCCTGAATGTTTGCACAAGGTGATCTATTGCCTTCTATCTAGATGGGGTTTAACTATATATTCTCAGAATTGAGAGTTCAAAAACTAGACCAACTAGAATGAAGAGTTTTGAATGCATTGCAATGCAAGATTTAAGCTATAAAAAATGTAGGCTAATCTAGTTTTTTAGGATTTTTCTATGCAAAATAGATGAATCAATCCAAATGATATGCAAATTAATCTAAGAACAATTAAACAAAGCTAAACTAGATGTATGCATATTAATCTAATAATGAAGAAATGAACTAAGAAAATTCAAAAAAACTTTGAATGCATAAATGGTGAGCTCTCAAATCGATAGAGTTTTGATACTCGTCAATTGCATCCTCCTAGAATGAGAGGAAAGAGGTCCCTTTTATAAAATCCCAAAACCAATTGACAATTGAGATTGAATCAGATGAACGGTTCAGATTAGAGGAGAGTTGAGTTCAACTAGAGAGTTTCCATAGTTGGAGGAGCTAATTGATTTCTTATGGAGAGGATAAGGAGTTTGTAATGCCATTCTCAGGAACCCAAGAAAAATAAACCTAATATGTTACAAAGTTGACTGAACTAATTTTATTTTTTAAGTTTAAACAACATCAAAGTAACAATGCGGAAGCAATATACACAAATGCAATTACAATACAAATTTTGTTCCTAAAGGGTTCCTTAGCATTGAGTCATGTTTAAGAAGTTTATAATAATTAGTTTAAATCTTCAGTACATGTTCATGAATCATAAGGAAATAAAAAATACATTATCTCATAAGCACATGCATAAGTACAACTGATACAATGAAAATACATCTAATGAATAACATCCATTCCACATGTCGTAGGGCATGTGAGAATAGATAAAAGTGCATCCAAATACAAGATACATATTAATATATATACATCAACTGAATAGAATTTTTCAAGATATGAATAAGAATGATAAGTGGTACAATTGCATCAACGAGCATCCAACATCCACAAATCTAAGTAGGGCGGGAATGGTACGAAGACACTATATCTCGACTATGTGATCACCTAGTCAAGCTCCCACCCCCATCATGTAGGAGAGATAATGTATAATCAAATCATAAATCAATCCTAGGCAATAGCCAAATCTACCTAAGGGTACACAAACTAATGATAAAGAAAGATAACCAAAATTGAACAAGACTCTCAACCAATCGTATACCACATACTAAGGTCAACATCAAACACCAAGTATAAATAAAGTTTCAAAATAAAGAGATATAATATTGAAAGAATATTCATTCCCAAACCAAGTGTCAAATGGGAAAAGCACAATAATGGACAGATAACCAATTGCCATCAATGAAAGTAAATCACCAACAATAGATAACATCCGATATTAAAACACCATCCATAAATAGTTGTCAGTCATCAATAAAATTTAATTATCAACAATAATTAACATTCAATCAATAAGTAACAACTCACAATAAGCTATCTTGGAAAGCTCCTTCTAAGAACCCTCTGATTATTAAATTGTGGGATTTTATACTTCCTTATCTTTGTTGGGGGGTCTGGAAAGAATGTAATGATAAGATCTTCAAAGGAGTGGATTCCAACTCTATTTAGGTTTTCCATAAAATCAAGGTCCTTTTGCATGAAAATATCAAAATTTGTGGTAAGGGACAACAACCTTCTAATGATTGGGATGTGGGGGTGATGAATAATTGGAATATTAGGAACCTAAGTCTGGATACAAAGGATCCTATCCCAAGGGAAAGTGTTAGATGGGATTGTCCTTCAACTAATTGGTTTAAGTTGAACTTTGATGGGGCCTCGAAAGGGAACTCGAGCATTGTTGGTTGTGGAGTGGTGATTAGGAATTCTAATGGTGATTTTGTTGGTGGTATGGCTATACCTTTGGGGTGTCAAACCAATCATGTTGCGGAAGCCTCAGCTGCTCTATATGGTCTTATGTATGCCAAAGACTTGAATATGGTAAATATTTGGATTAAAGGTGATTCCCTCAACATTATGAATTGCTTAAAGAAGATATTCCCACCATCATGGAACATTAGTAACATTATATCTAAGGCTGGGGATATTATTAATTCTTTTCAAAATTGCATTATTTCCCATAATTATAAGGAAGCAAATGGCTTAGCCAATTGGTCTTCTAATGTGGTGTGTTATAATGATCAAAAAATCATATGGTATTTATATGCCACTTTACCTATTGATGGCCGTGAGTTTGTCAAGCATGAAAAATGGAAATCCCAACAAACATCTTTTAATAATGATGTTGTCAGGGAATTATGATTTTTACCTCTTTGTAGTGAAGTGGGCAATTATTTTTGGAAATGCAAGCAGCTCGCATGGATTGTGGGTTACTTCTTTCTATCAGTGTTTGCTACAGTGGCAGACCAAACAGTTTCTGCTATAGGAAGTTATGCAGAAAGTTAATGTAGACCAAACAGTTTCTGCTATAGGAAGTTCTACTAAAAATTAATGTCATGTTTTAAAGTTTAATGTTTGTAATAATGTCCTACAATATGGTGGCATAAATGGAATAGTGTTCTTATAAGCTCTCCAATTATAGCCACCTAGGACAATGTATGTTTGTTTTCAGTTATGTTAGTTTTCAGTTTTAGTCAGAGTTTTTGAGTGTTTAAATAATTAAGAAAATCAAGTATTGGACAGTGACAGGAAGTTGGCGGCAGTTTTAGGAATATTCATAATTTGCAAAATGGCTCCCCACTTTTTCATGTGCAAATGTTTCATCTCCCTACTTGATGGAGAGGAAAGTGGTTTTAAAAAGCTAGTTTTTATGTAACGAGAGGGATAGAATACAAAGAAAGGAATAGAAAGTTTCAGGTTGTGTTGATTTTTTGTGTTTTCAGATTGGAGAGTGTTTTTCTAATTTTTTGAGTTTCATTTCAAGGGAATCGATCTGTAATATTTAATTTTGTTAAAACTCATTTTGAGAGTCATTTTGCTGATAAAGACTCATTAAACTCTCTGCGATCGGTTCTGAGATCGCAAAAGAGTATGTACATAATGTTTATTTTATTTTTGTTATTTTATGTTATCTATGTTAGTGATATATGCAACCGTGTGGAAGAAAGCTATTGAATTTGGTGAATATCTTTATATATTCACCAAGATGCTAAAAATTGCATGATTAATATATGATGGTGGCAAAGTTCAGTTTGAACCATAAATTTGCAGATTTGAAAATGACGAGGAATGTCATGTTTAATGAATTGCATGTTATCGGGTTCTATAATAATAATGCATGCAGAAAAGATGGTATAAATCAAAAAATGGATGTAAGCTGCTAGGTAATTAGTCTCCATGCATTTTAATATAAAGGAGGAAGTGGTCGGGTTGTACTAAATTGCTACAGGAAATCTAAATGTGGCGACAGGGGTTTAAGAAAGTTTCTGTCGCATGTTAGTTTTCACTAGGTATTGAAAAAATCAGTTTGTTAACAGTTTGCAGGAGTTTTTAATCATTCCTGAAGTTCATGTTGCACATTCTCATTTAAATATGTATAAAGAGAATCAGTTAGTTAATTACAGAGTTTGATCTTGGAAGGTGCATGTGCCCCTTGAAGCAACTTAGTTGAGTGACTGTTTTCCTCTTGAGTTTTCCAAGGTGAGGCTCTGCGCCATTTTTAGTATCAGAGCTTGGCAAAAGGTTTGGAAAAAAGTGGTTGTGTGTGTTTGTGTAGTTATAATAGGTTGAGAGAAGAATCTGAGAAGAAGTCCAAGAGACTGGAAAAAAAAAATCCTAGGTGAGACACAATGGAGCAAGGGAATGCAACTTTAATAACAAGGTTGTACCTATTTAGAAAGTATCAACAAAGAAAGGATCCACAACTAAGGAGAGAGAAAAAGAATAAAAAAGAAGAAGAAATGAGAAAAAAAAGAGAAGAGATGAGCAAGATACAAGAGGAGATAGAAAGTTTGAGAAGGAAACTTGAAGAGAATGAAGCCAAGTTGGAAGAAAATAAAATGCAGAAAGAGGAAGTGAAAGAAGTTTTGGTGGAGGCTAATGAAATTGCAGAGAAGGCAACCATAAATAGTGGTTCCACCACTAGGGTAGGGAGCACAAGAGGGTCCTCTAGGGCACAAAGTTCATCAAAGGAGAGTATTAGCACTAGCAGGGCCACCATTAGTGTAGGGGCCACAACTAGGTCCATAGGTACAAGGGAAAAAGGTACATGTTCTACTAGGGTCACCTCAATAAGATGATACAAAAATAGTGAGGGCTAAGTGGGATAGCCTCTAGAAAGAGGTTTCTCAGCTACAAGTTGAGGTACAGGCAGAGCGAGAAAGGGTAGACAGTGCCTAGGATGCCTTGACAACACTCTAGGCTAGGATAAATGCATGAGAGTTTAGTGGCTTCACCATGCAGGTGGAGGTGGATGAGCTGGAAAAGATAGACACTCTTTGGCAGGAGGTGGCCACTCTATGAGCAGAGAGGGAGACTCAACAAAGGCAGGTAGATGAGAATCATGAACAACAAGATATCGCCTAACAGATGGTATAGGTTGGGGGCATGGTGACAGTGATGTAGGAGGCCTTAACTGCACATTGACATTAGGCATGATCCCTATGAGAGGTAGGTTATTATAGGACTTTGTATCATGATGCCGTGTCAACAGATCATAGACAACTAGAGTTTTAAGAGGTGTCTAGCTCATGGGCCATAGGGGGCCGACAAAGATCAAAGCCATTGGTTGGATAGAGTAGGCCTCCATAAGGAGGGGGTACAGGAGGGACAGGGCCCTCATAACCAACTACATGATATTAACAGTGAGCAGTTTTGACACAATGATGTAGATGCAACAACTTTTTGATGATGCATTATGCATGATGTACCACATGATTTTTTTGTATATGGACTGTATATAGAAACTTATTATTTTGATATATATGGACATGATTCAATAAGTCTAGATGTATATGGATGATGATCTCTTATGCATGTGATGTTTATGATGTTGTTATTGACAATGTAATGCAGGATGTGTGTGATGTTATATTTCTTATGATGCATAAATGATGACTAATGTGTGGATGATGTAGGTCCTATGGCAATATATGAGATGTATGTATATTTTTTTTTATATGTATGGATTTACTATATGCTTTGTGAGATGTATCACAATGTATATGTCACTAAATGTCATGGTTATAATGTATATACTTAATGGATTAATGTAATGAATAATTAGATCTAATAATGAATGAAATGCCTAATGCAATATATGTACTAATATGACAATAAATGTACCATAAATAAAAATGTCAGTAACAGAAAAAGACACTAATCATGAATGTAAAGTGAAATGATGCAAACTTAAAGTGTAAATGTGAAATATGAAAATGTAATATGAATGAACCTAATGAATGGACATGTGTCAAACTATTCACTCGTAGGAATCAAGTAGCTGAGCATAGGAGGGGGGAATAAATAGAACCCTTGTCTCAAGTAGAGCATAATGAAATCCTATACTACATGAATCCTAACTACATGATATTGAGGGATTCAGGTGTGTTTATATGGGAGAGTACACCCTAGTTTGATTTTGAAAAATGTACCATATGCTATAGAAGCATAAATGACAAGATTCCTTTGCATGGACTAGACTCTCAACACAATAGATACTTTAGGATGATAGATGTAGTATGCATAGTCATGATGGAAAAAATAACATATGCACATTGGAGAGGTAAAATCACACCAAAAGTCTTTTTAGGGATCTTTGGTGGAAAGTGTGCTAACTCGTTGCCCCTAGTGAGCAATGCATAACCATAACTCAAAACTAACATACATGTACTAAAGCATAAGAAATAGACCATACCACAAATGACGTGTAATTAGTTGGAGCCATTTAGGTGATACCAAAATATGGAAGATCAAGGCACATTGTAAAAGGCTACTACTAACACACAAAAATGAAATCAACCAAAAGAGACTGCATGACCAAGTAGTCATTCGGTCCATAGTTCCCACCAAGAACGTTAAGTCCCAAAAATGAAGGTTGTAGTGCCATGTGTAGGAAGGATTCATCCTATGAAATCTTGTTTGTCTGATGTTGTTGTCACAAATTTTTTTTGGCAAGGGTTGTGAAAATAACAAGTTTCTTGAATCGTTAAGTCTTAATGGTGATTTTGTTTAGGTTATGTTGTAGTGACTATTGTCAAAAAAAAATCTTAGTATAATGGGATGAGGATAAACACTTGATAGGAAAATGCCTCACATACTAGAGGTCTTTTTAAAGATGGAAGTGAATGGATGCCTCGTAGAGAAGAGGTCTTTTATTGGATGCAAAAAAAGTGCAAGTCAGATAGGACTTCTGCACAAAGATGGGATGAAATGGTGGAATGTGGTGAAATGAGATGAGCCTTATAGATAATGGACTTTACAAATTTTTTTCAAGAACCTTTTTTTTTGTCTTTTTAGTCATTTCTTTAGGAACATTTTAGAAATGTTTTTGGAGTTTTCTGATTTTTTGATTTTTTTTGGAGTTTTGTTGAACTATAACAACACTGTATAGGAATTGTAGAACTCAAGGATAGAACCACTTGAGGTTTTGGATATTTATAGGCTCAAGGAATAGATCTCCCTCTGAAGTGGTAATATGATATGCCCCAGAACCATATTTGGCTGAAATGATAAACATGCCAATCCAATTAGTTTTAAATTTTCCTTTCTTTTCATGGTTCTGGAGGTTCCTCATGTTATGCTGCAAAACTAAGTCACCCACCTCAAATTCCTAAGGTCTGAATTTTTTGTGAAATTGGAGTTGAAGGCAATATTGATACACACAGAGGTGGTTTAGGGCATTGAGGCATCTCTCATCGAGGAGTTGCAGCTCTTGCAAGTGAGCAATTTGGTATTCTTCTTCAAACATTAGATTCTTGAGAGAGATTCTAAGACAAGGGAGCTCAATTTTGATGGGTAAAATAGTTTCAAAACCATAAATAGGGGAAAATGTAGTGGTCTCTATAGGGGTACAAATGGAGGTTTGGTAGGCCCAAAGGGCGAGAGCAATTTGGAGTGCCAATCACAACTAACTACATCAACAATTTTCTTTAGGATTTTGAAAATGGTTTTATTTGTGGCTTCAGCTTGGCCATTGCCCTGGGGAAAGTATTTGGTGGAAAAAAGCTGGGTGATTTCAAATTTCCTACACAACATGGCAACTTCCAAATTTTTGAAAGGAGTTCTATTATCAATCGTGATGTCTTGAGGGATACTGAAATGACTAATAATGTAGTTCAAGATGAACTTTGAAACCTATTTTTTGGTGGTGTAGGTTAAAGAGATAGACTCGACTCACTTTGTGAAGTACTCAGTGGTGGTAATAATATACTTGTGACCATTTGCAAAATTTGGATATATTTGACCAATAAGATTGAATCCCCAATGGGAAATAGACCATGGTGTGATGGCAGGTTGTAGGTCTTGGGCAAGAGTGTGTATCAAATCTCCATGTTGCTAACAAGGAACACATCATTTCACAAAATGATAGGTATCCACTCCCATAGTAGGCCAATAGCAACCCATTTTGAGGATATTTTTCACTAATGTAAGGCCACTAGAATGGGCACCACAAATTCCTTGGCAAACCTCTTCTAACCTAATTCTGGCTTCATCTAAACTGAGACATCAGAGAGGGTTCCATTGAAGTGTTTTTGGAAATTTTTATCACCTAGGATAGTATATTGGGAAGTGCAACAAATGAAGGTTTTTCTTTGGTTTGTGGAAAGGGCTATGGGGATCATTTTGTGATGAAGGTAGGTAAAAATGTCAGAATACCATAGAGACTCAGGATCAAAAATCTCACACACTAGCTCTAAATCAAGTTACTCATAAGTAGGAAGAAAAAGATTCTCAACAAGAAACTCATAATTAGGACTGTACTAAGCATGGTGATCATGAAAGCAATGGTGGCCATGGCATCTACTACTTTGTTATTAGTCCTTGGTATTTGCTAAAAGACTATCTCAGTGAAGTGTTGTTTAAGATCTTCAACTATCCGGTGATATGGCAATGATTTTTCATCCTTTGTTTGGTATTCATCCATGACTTTCCTAATAACCAATTGAGAGTTTCCAAAGACAAGTAGGCTCTTAATATTCCATCTAATAGCTTGATAGAGTCCTATCACTAATCCTTCATACCTAGCTATGTTATTTGTGTAAGGGAATGAAATTTTATAAGACTTAGGAATAAGGTCTCCTTGTAGTGTAACAAACAAAATTCTTGCCCTCGATCTCTTTTGTGTAAAGGAACCATCAAAATATAGTTTTTATTGTGTACTAGGAGTAAGAGTCATAATTGTGTCATCTAGAAAATCTTCTATAATAAGATGGTTTCCTTGAAGGGGAGCTTCAACAAGCTAGTCTGCAATTACTTGTCCCTTAATGGCCTTGCAATATTTATAGACAATGTCAAATTCTCTTAAAATAAAGACCCATTTTGTAGCTCAACCAGTGAGGGAAACTTTTGATAGTAAATATTTGAGGGGATCTATCTTGGAAATGAGATGTGTAGTGTGATTAAGCACATAATGGCATAGTTTCTGCATGCAAAAGACTACACTAAACAATCTTGCTCAATAGCAATATAGTTTAACTCATAGCCAACTAATGTTCGACTAAGATAGTATATGGCTTGCTCATTACCTTTGTCATCTAGTTGTGCCAAAAGAGTACCTAGGGAAATTGAAATGGTAGAAATGTATAGAATCAATGGCTGTCCTACAATTGGAGGGACTAGAACTGGTGGATTAGCCAAGTATACTTTAACTTTCTCAAATGCTTTTTGACATAGGCAATCCCATTGAAACTTAGTGTCTTTTCAAAGAAAATGTTGTAGTGGATGAACCTTATTTGCTAACTAAGACACAAATCGTCTGATGGACTGTAACCACCCTTGAAAATTATAGAGTTGTTTCAATGTAGTAGGTGGAGGCATTTCCATGATGACTTTCACTTTGATGGGATCTACCTCAATACCTCTTCTTGACACTATGTA
The DNA here is from genome assembly GCA_028749045.1 of Cupressus sempervirens. Taxonomy (NCBI): domain Eukaryota; kingdom Viridiplantae; phylum Streptophyta; class Pinopsida; order Cupressales; family Cupressaceae; genus Cupressus; species Cupressus sempervirens. The sequence continues at coordinate 525,081,849 of CM053787.1, forward strand.
ACCTAACAATTTCCCTGATTGGACCCCAAAGATACACTTCTTTGGGATTAAGGTGCATTTTGTATTTCTCCAACCTTTCAAAAATGATGGTAAGCACAATAATGTGGGAATCACATGTCTTAGATTTTCCTAGAATGCCATCAACATAATCCTCCATTATGACATGTAGAAGATTATGGAAGATTGTAGTCATTGCACATTGATAGGTGGCGCCAACATTTTTGAAGCCAAAAGGCATGACTTGGTAACAAAAGGTTCCCCATGGGGTAGTAAATGCCATTTTATGTTGATCTTCTTCAACAATTTTCATCTGATTGTAACCAAAGAAACCATCCATTAAAGACAAAACATTTCATGTCCGACAGTCAAATCCAGTATGATGTCTATGTTAGGAAGTGGAAAATCATCCTTAGGACATGCAAGATTTAAATCTTGAAAATCTAAACAAATGCAAATTCCCCCATATGCTTTTCCTATAGGAACAATGTTGGAAACCCACTTAGGATAATCAATAGGTCAGATGAATTTTTCCTGTAGCATTTTTTGTAGTTATGCTTTGACCAAAAGTGCTACCTTAGGATGCATCTTGCACAACTTTTGTTTCATAGGTTTAATATTTGGATCTATTGCCAAATGATGCACAACCAAATCTATGTCTAAACCAAACATGTCTTTGTATGTCCTTGCAAAATTGATTTTTCCTTTCTGTAGGAACTCAATCATCACTTTTTGTTCTTCAGGACTTCAGGTATCTGTAATGTAGGTGATTTGTGGATTATCTACTATACCCAAGTTAACTAGAATAATGTCTTCATTCAATATATATGACTTTTCTGGTGGTAAAGATCTAAATGGCAAGTCAATCTCTCCCTTTTCTAGCACCTTTAGGAGGTTTTCACCAGAAGATGCATCCTTTATTTTGTCTTTTTCCTCATCCAAAAGTGCTCCAAAAGAGTTTTCACTAGAGGATGTTTCTTCTATTTTTTAATTTTGATTTTCTTTTCTTTTTTGTGACTAAGAGAGATGACTTGGCTACCAAAGTAGGTTTCCTCATTATATTGGATCTCATGTTTGTAATCTTAGAGATTCTTAAGGCCAAAAAGTCCCATCACTACTTCATTAGAGTTACATATATCAAGAGCTAGTGGTGTGTCCTGAAGGTCATCTATCATGTCAAGGTTAGTGAGGGGTAAGTTGGTAGATGAAAGGTCAGCTATGGTAATGGAATGGACATAATTATCTAGTTCATCTTCAATATATTGGAAGGGGATTTTGAAGAACTCCTCCTCCTCAATGTTAGAATCAGGTTCAACCATACAATAATTGTTAGAAAAGGACACCGTAGGTTTAATGGAGCCCAAACCACATCCTTTAGGATAGTTATTAGCCTCAAGGGGTTGTCTGATTCCATCTTCTTTAGGTCCAAGGCCGACACTATGATATACCATGTTTTCGATGATGAGAGGAGCCTTAACATACTTATCTTTAGGTAATTCCACAAGATCATCTTCTCCATCAAAATATAGCCAATCTAAGATATTAGACTCCATGAGTTCATCACTAAGTGGACCCCAATGTTCAAATTTTGTCTTATTAACATGCATAGTATCCTTATTTGTAGAAGGTAGTATTTGGGAAGGTTTTCCAAAGGATCGAGGGGAGAGTGGTAGCTACCCAACACACAAGGCATTTTCAAACTTATGCTCTCCCATTCCTTGGTTAGCAAAAGTAACCTTCTTCACTGTAGTATTAACCTTAATATCTTCAACCTTCTTTTTTCCTTTACAGGAACTAGAATCAATATTGGATAACTGTAGTATTATTGTGGAAGGTGATTCTATTATTGTGAGAGATCTAAGTATAACCTTAGCAAACTCACTAACTAGACAAAAATTTGGTGGGACACCTTCTAATCTCTTACAAAAGAAAAAGGTAAAGGATTGCCTGGAATCATGACCTCTCTTCCTTGGTGGGGAAATTTCAAGCATTGATGATATGTAGATGATACTGCTTTGAGTGTATGTATCCAAGGTCGATCGAGCAAGGTGTTATATGAAAAGTCCAAATCTAGGACATGGAATTTAATATTTATTATAGCTGACCCAACCTTTAGAGGTAGCATGATAATTGCTTTTGATTCTCTTTATCTTTCATCATATGCTTTAATTTTTATCCTTTTATTGATATCTAGGAGGTCTTTTGGAAGCCCCGAGAAATGGATCATCTTTAATGTACAAAGGTTCAAACTAGATCCATTATCTATAAGGAATAATTTTATTTTATGTTGTTGTATAAGGAATTGAATGTGGATTGACAAATTGTGGTGTTTATTAGGACCTTGGAAATCTTTGTCTATGAAGACAAGGTGTTGTTGTGTGGCAAGATTTCTAATCATGGTAGTGAATTGGGATGCATTAATGTTTTCAAGAACACAAGACTCTAAAGTAGTAGTCTCCAAAATTTCCTTGTGGATAGGTGAGGTGGTGAAAAGCTCTAGAATGGATAACTATGCAAGAGTCTTCCCTAACTAGGATAATATGTCATAGCGAGAAGTGGGTCTTTGTGAAGTGGATGGCATAATAGGTGCATGTGGAACTAATGGATTAGTGGGATTGGGAGTGGCAACTTGTAAAGTAATTATTCCTCACCGAGTGGTTGCATCACACCAGCTGCTTGTAGGACACAAGTATTTACATGAGTGTCCAATTCTTCAATGTGGCTACACATGGAGTCAAAACCACATATATCATTTGTTTCTATTTTACCACACATCAAATCTTGATATGTGGTTAGTAGAATACTCATAGTGTAGCTTGTTAGACATGGAAGCTTAGTTGATATTATTCGTATTGTTATTTCCATTTTTGTTATTTTAATTGTTGTGGTTAGGAAATGGCTTTTGAAATATCTTTAGTTTAGCATTTTTAGAGGGTGGTCCTCCTTCAACCTCAATTTCTCCATCATTGACAAGATTTTGAATGAAGGCTTTGAGTTTGATACACTTTTTTATGTCATGTCCTTTGATGCGGTGGCATTTGCAATAGTCATTTTCCCATACCATTCTAATTTGGGTTGATTTTCATCAAAGGGTCATGTGTTGGGAAAGATCATTAAATGTCAATCCACTAACTTTTGAAATATGGCATCCAAGGGTTAATGAAAGCTAGTGAATTTTTGATTTCAATCATAACCACGATTGTAGTTGTTATTGTTGTTATTGCGGGAAAAGAATTCTATTTGATTGTGAGATTGTTGGCTGTTCTAATTGTTGTTTTGATTTTGATTTTGATTGTCACAATTTGAATTGTTTTTGTTTCAGTTATGATTGTTGTTGTTTTTTCCAACTTGAAGGTTTTGTACACTTTTGACATCGGTGACACCATTGTGGGAAATACCTTTGTTTTTGGACCAAAATTTAGGTTTGTAATTGTTCTTTGTGTCATTTTTTGAGGATAAAGAGCTATAATGCTTAATGGAACCGTTGTCTAAGAGTCCATTTTCAATATTCTTTCCTTTCTTGACTAATGTGGCAAAGTCTTTAGGACTAGCCATCTTCATTTGGAGAGACATCTCCAGGATCAAATTCTTGATAAATATGTCTACCAGGTGGGAATCTTCAATTTTGTATGGCATGCAATTAGCAAGTTTCCTCCACTATTGTAGAAAGTTGGCAAATGTTTCACTATTTTGTTGTTTTATGTTGCACAAGTCACGACCTCAATGAGGCATGATTTTCAATGTTGTAAGAATATTGTGCTATGAATTTCCCCATCAAGTCATTGAAAGAGGTGATGTAACCTCTAGGAAAGTTCATTAGCTATTCAAGTGCAAGGCCTCCAAGACTTTGTATGAAGAGGCTCTTAAGATAATCCTCACTATAGGCCACTTCTTGACATAAGACAAAAAACTCTTTGAGATGTGTGATGGGACATGTTTCTCAAATGTATTTATCGAATCTAGGAATCTCAAAGTTTGGTGGAAATAGTATCATGTTAATGGATTTGTCAAATGGAAAGGGACAAATTTCCTCAAGAGAGAAATCCTTCACCCCTTTGTTGTTCATGTTATGGATCAAATTTTGAAGTTCATGAAACTACTGGGCTAGATATTGATTTGGTTGCATTTGTGATTGTTGGGAATTGATGAACCCACCTCCAAAGTTTTATGGATTTCCAAACATATTATGAGGTGGTGGAGGTGGCAGTGCACCACTTTGGCCAATGTATTGATATGCAATCATTGGGATTGGCACACACATTTTCATCATACTTGTTGGCATTTTTAAATAAGAGGAATATATCAGTTGTGTCAAGATTTCCATCTATTGTATAGGTACTTGCCCAATGTTTAAGCATCCTATAGTTGGACTTGTCAAAATTGATTGTGGAATGCTAGCATGTGTATTAGTGTTGGACATAGCACTAATGATTTGTTGAATATGTTCGACACTTAATTGGAATGTAGGTTGCGTTGAAGCACTTGATGTAGGTATGGAACTAGTTCTTACCATAGTTTCTTTTTCCTTGCTAGATGTTTGGGCTATGTTTGAAGTTGGCAACACGAGAGCACCATCCTTGGTAATTTTTCTAAACAAAGTGCTCTCATCAAAACTCGTAGGGACATTAACACCATCTTTAACCAAGTTTAGGAAGATCTCCATCTTGTTTGTCTTAATAAAATTTTCCAACATTTCCAAGTTGTATGGATTTACAAGAAATGTTTGGACATTGCTAGGGATATTATTATTGTCAATGGGACCTTCATCTTGGTACACTTCTTTGTCATCATGTGAGTTACTCTCTAGAGTGGTGTTTCAAAAAGGATTCTCTAGTTCTTCTATGGATGTTGAGCTAGGCATACCATAGTTCATACTAGGGAGAAATGTGTTCCCCAATGAGGCTGATCATGGAGGAAAAGGATTCTCCATCTCTTGTTGTCTTAATGATTATAATAAATGAGACATAGGGTTAAATGTCAGTCTATCAGATCATGTTTGTACCATACAATTGTGACCAAACCAATGGGTGAAAGATTGTGGAAGAAAGAGAAAATATGAGAGAGCAACTTAACCTTATATGATAAAAGAGCGAACAACCTAAATGTAAACACAAGACCTTATTGATTTGGAAAACCAAGTGTGATATAGGATAAAAGTATCTTTCTCCTACCAAAGGTGAACAAGTGATCTTTGGTAAAGATAGGGAACTGAATAGATTGCTCACTATTTGGAGATGGAGTTGTGATCCCAAATGAGTGAGTGTAACTATGATAAATGTTTTCTTGTAGATAAAGATAAAGGTCTAGAGTTGTAATCTCAAAATTTCTGTAACTAAGACGTTCTTAGGCCAAAATATTAAGGTTCAAATGATCAAGCTCTCTAGAGGAAATTTTGCAAATAGAAGACTAGAAATTTTGAAAGTGAATTGATGTGGAAAATGAGGGGGATATGGTCACTATGTGGATAACTCAATCTTCTCTCACTGGAAAAAAATTTCTTGAGTTTAGTCCAGGGAAAGTAGAACAATTTTGAAGTTACCATTGTATAAGATTCTTTCGTAACACTCCTATTCAACTACCTCTTTCTTGATGTCTTTGATAGCATATTAGAATTGTTTATCACTATGTGCTAGGTTTTTCCTTTCCTTTTAGGAAAATGGTTTGGATAATTTCATCTTCTTAGCTTTGACTTTTTCAGTCATGGTAGGAACAAAACAAAACTAGTTACAAGACCAAGCACAAAAATTTTGCAAACAAGTTTGTGACTAGAAGACCCATGAATTTCAAATGCTAGACCAAATATAAGAACTCATAAAATAACCATAGGTCAAGAGGACCCACTTACAACCATTTTACCCACTGAATGTTTAGCTCACCATTTCACTTGTTTTAGACTTGTTTGATGTTTGGTATTGGTTTTAGATGTTTAAACACTCAAGCATGTTGAACACATCAACAATCCTAATAAGGCTGCCACTAGGATGTACAAAGATTATCTAGAGGGTATCCTTGATATATGCAAGGTATGTGAGACTCAAATATGTAGATGAAATAAAATAGTGCCACACAACTGGGAGGAAATGGTAACCCAAATCTCCACCTTCACTTCCCAAAGATATAAAGTTCTTTGGGGCTTAGCCAAGAGTGACAAAATTTTGCTTCTAAGAGAGGCATCTTTCGATTCACCTCCCGATATTTATAATTTTCCAAAATACTAGAGTTGAGGTCATCCCAAGGGGTGATAAAATCTCCAAGTAGGCCCCCTAAAATAAAAAAAAAGACTCACTTATTTTCTATGCACTCAAGATCACCTGAAGGTGCGAGAGGAGAGAATACATAAGTGGCCTTGGGGTTTAAAAGACACTCATTCTTCTCCAATGAAGCTTAGATTTTCTATCTACTTTTGAAGATACTCATGTTTAAGCATGCATTTTTCTTTCCAACTTGACAATGTTGTCAATATAATAAAATTTGAGGATTCATCAACAAAAAGTATATCGACCATCTACAACATAAGCAAATTGTTGGAAATGAACAAATTCCCTTAAGTCATTCAAGATTAAGTGTATTCATTTTAAGCACCAAGTCCAAATGATTCATAGCAAGATTCTTTGTCCCTTAGTCATTCAAGATAGTATGAGAGTGTTTTAAACCCAAAATCAAAATGTTTCATTGCATTCTTCTTTGACCTAAGGAATTCAAGAGTGTATTCACTATCTAATCATTCATTCCAATAAAAAGAATGTCAATTTCCTTAAGAAACTCAAGATTGTATTTGATTATGCTACACATGCATTCCAATGAAAAGCTTGTTCATTCATTAAGGCATTCAAGAGTGTGTTTGAACATCATTCATTCCAATGAAATATGTGTAAATTTCCTTAAATCATTCAAGAGTGTGTGTAATATTACCTTAATGCATTCAAGAGTGTATGTGACCTTTTAACATTAGTTGCAGCATGCATTCCAAGGACAAATGATTAGTTCATGCAAGTTCATTTACCATTTTAAACCCTATAGGTGATTAAAATCACTACAAATTTGCAAGTGATCAAAATCATTACAAATCTTCAAGTGATCAAAATCACTACAAATATCCAAGTGATTAAAATCACTAAAAATACTTCAAAGTTTGTCTCCTGTAATTTAAAAAAATAGATTAGAAATCCCTATATGTTAATCAAATAATGAGTTAGACATTTAAAAAATATAAGTCAATCTATCAGTACTTGGAGACGACAGACACCAGGCCCAAATGATAGAACAACAAAGCAAACAAAACTTGCAAATGATAGAATAGAGGAGTATGGTTTACTTTTCACTGACACTTTATAGTCACAAATGATAGAACAATATTGGAGATGCCAAAACTTCCTAGATTAAAAAACACACAAAAGACAGAATATAGGAAACATTGATTGGTGTAGATGATAGAGAACTGAGTGCAGATGACAGGTTGGTAAAATACAGAGATGACATAGTAAGCTTCAGAGATGTCAAAAATGATCAAAGATGACAAATTGAGTTATGTTGTAGTAATAGGTTTTTTAAAAATGACATGAGTGGAGATGCCAATACACAGAGATGCTGATTTGCGAAGATGACAAAACATCTTCAAAAATGACACAGTGTCATAGAGGAGACAACAATGTATAGGTTTTGACAATAAGTGACAAGTTTTTGGTGAAATTTGATAGTGGAATAGGGACATGGGTCTCATCGGGTGTGCTAAAATGTATGTAAGAAAATCCTAAACTATCAGAAGCATGCATAAACAAGCAAACATTAGTTGTAACATGTGCATATGAATGATTAGGAACAAATTGAAATACAACTAAGACAAGCTTGAGTTTAACAACTTATGCAACTGCGAATTAAAATCCTCATGCAATCTCAAAGAAACTCAACAAGGGCACCCATAAGAGGCCTTGTTGGTGTGCTTAAGTGTGAGGGATGTGGATGTGCTCTCCTAAACATAACTATTGAATGAATCCTTTCAAACTGAATTGAATGAATACAAATATGCAAATGTGAATCTATACTAAAAATGTATGTCAAATACCTTCAAGAAATGGCTATGAGGAAGCCATCCTCAAAGGATTCCATGGATGTGAATGTAAATGGAATGCAATGAAGAAAGAAACCTAACAATGTTATGCTCCCATGAAACTAATGACTAATCTAGAAACTTAGACAATGCAACAACTACCAAAGGTTAGTTCTAAGCATAAAATCTCTAAAAACTCTAAAACGAAACTAGCATGATAACAATGCAAATGAGGGAGCTGAAAAATGCTTGAGACAAGGGCTTTATTTATAGGTTTGAGAGAGGCCTTGGGGAGGTGGCATCTATGTGGCATCTACATTGGTGCCACAAGGGAGGCACATGGACTAAGGGGATAAGCCATGCAAAGGTCAACATAAGCCTTTTCGATGAAAGTGATGGCTCAAGGTTTGCTCACACATGTGTGAGAAACCTTGGAGAAAGGAAATGGGGACAAGTGTGTAAGAGGTTTGAATAAAATAATAAAATGGAAGCTTTGTTGGATCTTGAGTTTCTCACACATCTATGAGCAAACACTTAGGAGCTAAAAGGCATTTAGAAAGGTGTTTAGGATAATTAAGTGGGATTAAGTAATGGGTAGGCTTAGAAGGATGAGAGTGATGGGTATAGACCAGGTTTTAGGATGAGATTAAGATTAAATTAAATAAGATTTAACTTAATCACAAGATTAAAGAATTTAATAAAGTGGAGGGAAATTAAATAAATTAGAATTTATTTAAAAGGGGATTTATGGAGCACTACACATTAAATGAATTTAATACATTAGAGGGGAAGTATTAAAATTAAATTTAAATACATTAGGGAAATGAGCCTATTTAATTAAATAAATTTAATTAAATAAGTAGAAGAATATGGAAAATATAATTAATTAATTAATAATTAATTATAATGTCAAAGGAAATATTAAATGAATCAATATAGCATTTGGGACGATTTTAAGTGTCTACACATCTTAGTTTTTCATTTTTGCATTGAGTGAGTAAAGAGTCTTCTTCATCATTATAGGACACATTTGGTCATCATATCCTTGTAGTCATTTGTGCTCGATCATCTTTATTTATTCCCTCTTCATCATCTTTCTTTGATGTTTCACCTTTTCATCATTTTTGATATTTTGCTAATCTTTCCAAAATGCTAATTTTTCAAACCATGAAGTCTGTATAAATCATGAGAATATTGCATCAACAATGAGAGATATGAACCAACATTATAGTATTGGAAGTTCATGAAAGAGATAAAGTTTTGATCAACATCACATGAACATTAAACTAAAGCACATATAAAACATGAGTATAAACACAACTACAAGATATAGAGCATAATCTATGTACTCCATGATGATGCCCTATTTGCACCAAAACTATCTCCATACCTAGTTGATCATGAATTGTTCAACCAACCCTTCATGCCTGTCGAGTAGTGGTCTATTACATAGCATAAAAGATAGCTTGTGATTATCCCCATCCCACCACTCACATTGCACGTATGGTCTCCATACTATGGAGGCAAGGTTACCTAGTTGTCATTACCAATAGAAATTCTTCCCCAAGTAAGGATAATGGATGTAGCCTTAGCTCACCATTAGCCTCATCACCAAGATCTGCTCCCATACCCACACTTGTGCTATCAATACTCCCATTGCCCAACTCTTCTCCTCGATGTAGACCATATGATGGAGCTCTTTGTATAAGTTGCAAAAGCTATTGGGGCCCCATGCCATATGCTTAGGTCATGACATTGAGTCAATCACTAGTCTACCCCAACCGTACTAGAAGCCATGTTGGCTCCTATATGTACCTAGCACACATCTTATCAATGAGAAGAGGATGTATGCTATTGGATAATTAGTACCACAAGTGGCCATCCTATACTTTTGTCTAATGAGTCTATCTAGGATGGTATCATTAACAAATTCTCTATGCATGGACGTTACCCCATTCCTAGTGGACTTATTAAAGTACACTTGCAAGAACATCAAGGATAACCTTAGTATCACTGTTAGCCCCAATTGATAATGAAATTAGTATTGCTATGGATGTGTATAAAAGAGTCATACAATTTGTTATGTTTTCATTGATGTCAAAGCCTTAGTTGGATAAATATTATGCTAACTCACTAGAGTGCTATATTGATTTGATTGATGAAGAGGATTTGAGGAAAATATGTTGAAGATAAAATTGATAAGTTTGGTATACAATGGGAACTTGAATGAGTTGGACAGTGATAATGTAATTTTGGTTTGGTTATTTTATTATTATGTAATATTGGAAATGCATTGAGCTACACAAGCTTAACTGAGTGACAAGGTTAAAGAAGAAAGACTGTATTCGTAGAGTGATTATAGTGTTCACTAAGCAATTGGAAAAGTAAGTTGGAAATTTAGTATTAGCCGAGCATGTCTAGTATTAACTGAGTACTGTTACAAGAGTGAAATGTTATATTCATCAAGTGATAACTGCAATAAAAAGTTGAAAGAAAAGGAATTTAAGGCTAAATTTTGATGAAATTATGGAATGTTAGAGAAGTTCAAAGGCACAAGTCAAAGTTTGTTAGAAGATCAATGACTGGGAAAATTCAATAAAGATTTGATGATGGAGATTAAAGAAGGATAAGGAAGTGCATAAAGTTCTATGAAAGTTCTATTTTCTATGTGGCTAAACTCATTGAATATGAGATCGACGATTGTGATTAAGCAACAATAAATAGAAGAATTTAGAAGTACAAATTTGACTATTTAAAGAGATGATTAAGAAAATTTTATGCTGTTGATGTTGCTAGTTTTTATTGTTAAGGTGATGAGTATGCAAGCTATTAAAGGAGGTGAAAGAAGATAGTTGAGCTAGGTGAACCAAGTAGAGTTGAGGAAGAAAGAGGATCGAATCATCTAGTCAAGAGAATAGAGAAAAAAGATTAATGTGGAAGATCAAATAGAGACAAGAATAGAAAGGAGATCTGAACAAGCAAGGTAGTGTTATACCTAAACATATCATTTTTATATTGTTACTTTCTAATCATTATAGCAGAAAATCTTGTAGATGGACTGGACCTATTAATTCTATGAAATCCTATATGGTAACATCAATTAATGGTGTTTGTAACTACTGTAGAGAAGGTCACTCTTTGGACAGGATCAAGGAGTGATAAGGTCTAGATGATCTTTTGGTTAAATCCTCTAACAAGGTCACATAAATAATGTGTTTGTAAGTTTTAACAAGGTTGGATCCTAATAGAGGTCACTTTAGAAGAGTGAATTTTTTGGGTTTTTAGTCCTACGTGTTTTTTCCCTTCACATGGTTTACACATTAAAAATATTGGTGTCAATTATGTGAATGTTGTTATGTTGCATGTTGTTTTACATATTATTTTCATTTTACTACAACTTAGTAACAACTAAGTTTATTGTCGGTAACAATTAAATAATATTAATGTTAGTTAGTTACAATAGAACAATGAATGACAAGTTTGGAGTAAAGTGTTTGAATTGGTTAATTATGAAGATGAATGATTACATCGAATGATTACTGATGATGTTAGTTAAGTTTCTTAGGTACTAAAATTGTTAAAAGGGATTGTAGGACAACAAAACATAACTGATTCACCCCACCTCTTAGTTATCTAATAATAATCCCACATATGAAAACCAACAGATAAATATAAATGTAAAATCACAGGGAAACTCATAGGCTCTCTAGTACATGGCACTTCAATAATGTGGTATACATCCTCAAGTATGATGGTAACCTCTCCAGTTGGAAGATGAAAGGTGGTATGCTCATAGTGGAAGCACTTTGCCAATGTTGTCACTAGACCATCGTTTGCTTAAATGTGAGGCAAGTGTAAGAGGGGCTTCAATACCATATGATCCAACATATCTAAATCATTCTCGTCTAGGTGACAGACAAGATGTAGGTCTATAAGATATGCACACCGAATATGTAAATCTAGAAATCTCTTCTCCATTATATAAAATCAAAGAAACATCTTAGAATACATCAAAATACATCAAAATGTATATAAATACGTAAATAAATAACTCAAAGACACTAAAGAGTTCATATGGTTAAACAAAATAATAATTAAATGATCAATATAGGCTAGATGATAAAAAAATATTGAGTAAAAGTCGTATGACATTTTTCCTTAAGTCATATGATAGAATATGTTCATACAATTGATCACATGAATTGGTAAGATATATGGGTGTATTTTATGCAATAATATGGAAGGAAGATACGTAATAAGTGAAGTGTAAATGATATATTATACAACATGACATAAAATTACGAATGATGAAACTCAATATTGTTTGATTATGCCTCCAGATCTACTTAAAATAGTGACTTTGGATAGGGATTTGCTTTATGGTCCTCAAGGAATCCACACTTACAAAAACATAAATGCTCAAATGATTTGAAAATGACCCTTTTGGACCCCTTATATATCCTTTTGACCTAATTTTAAAATATCTCATAATTTTGCAAAAATTGCACCCTTACCTAATTTCAATGTCCTCGATTATTTTTTAGGAATAAAATCTCAGTTATTTTTCTTGTCAAAAATGTGATTTAAAAACTTCTTCTTCTCAAGTGCACTTCTACACATATTTATGGTCAACCCTAATCAAATTGGGACACTTTCTCATTGCTAAGTGGTCCAAGTTGGTCCAAACTCTCTTCAATTGTCTATGAATCAATTATCAATCATCTCGAACCCTATTTTATCAAATCTATCTTATTTATACATTTCCTCTATATCATTTTGATTTTGATCTTGAGGGGGCACGAATATTCTATCATAACAAATTGATTATCTCATCATTGCTAGGGGCATCTCGGCTTCATCATTTCACATCAAGATGAGATTGTTCAATGTTTCTCCATGAGTGATTACATCGCATCACATTAAAATTCTCAGGGTAGGCACTCATTTTGATCTTGGACATATTAGTTCTCATCACATCACATTAGTTTTGGTATTGTCTTATCTATCTAACGTTAGTCTTAATGTTCAATTTCATCACTTCACATCAAGTTGTGCATTATAATTTTTTTTATCTTGCTAATCTTCATTAGATCAAGTTTTGAGTTAGTTATTGAATCTCATTACACTTAATTTAATCATGTTTAGAGCCATATCTCTCAAAATAGTTCACCACTTTATAACAAGTGTTCAACATCATCATCATTCATTGACTTAATATGCTTACTTGCACACTAACTCAAAGAGGGGAAAATGAAATAACACAATTTTGATCTAGTAAACTATAAGTCCCCTTTTCTAAGTATTTAAATCTATACGCTAGACCACATTATTCTCTAATCAATTTTGCATAATTAATCAAGTGCAAATTCTTGATCGAATCATTACATATAAATTTATTTGATTATATCCTAAAGTTTGACCACCTTATCGTAAGTTTTGTTTATTTAAAAAGAAAATGCTCCCTTATAATTAAATAAAAATCCCCCTTATCCTATGTGTGGATGAAAAAGAAAATAAAAAATAAAAAATAAATCAAAACTCTACCTTCAGCGTGCACATTCTCAATCAGATGGAATCTTTTGACTTTTCAAGAAGGCTTCTGCCTCTTTGTCTCAACAATTCATTTTTTTGCATATTGATCTTAGCCTTTTCTTTTGCCTCTTTTTGACATGAGAACATGGATAAACTGAGACTTAAGCTCCACCATTGCTCATACTTTTGCCTCTTAATCTTGACTATTTGCTCATTTCCAAATCTCTTTAAAAAGGAGGTTCTCTCCTCACTCTAAATACATCTAGAGTTTATGATATTATTATGTTGTCAAATTATTTCTTGATTTCTCAAGCACTTACATTCTGGCATTCTCATATAGCTCAAAGTTTCCTATTCTTGCAATTATCTTAGCATGTCTAGTCTAATTGGGGTGGAATAGTAATATTTCATCTTGTTACTTTAGATTTAATTTATCTCCCATCTCTTGCATATCATTGTAGTTTATCTTTGTATTCACTTTCATCTTGAAGATCATGGATACTAGCATTGTTATTGCTTGCTATCTTTGGATCTTTCATTCTACGATGCACCTTACAAGGTCTCTTTTATTGGTTTCATCTATGAGCCACTATCTTTATCTACATGATTTTTTCACGTCATACATAGGAAGTTATAAGATGCCATTTGAGACTCCATATCCATTGGATCTCTCAAATAGAAGGGTTTATATAAGTGGTCACATTTTTTACACACACAAACTAGTTGGGGCACTTTGCTTATAGTTCCAACTTTACAAATTAATATAGGAGGTAAATTCTTTACATCATGAGACAAAGTGATTTTTTAAACTATGATGAGTTTCTCTTATAATGCATTGGAAGAATATGACTAACACATAATTTATTCTATTCATTTGTGAACTACTAGTAATAATAATAATGTTGGTTAGTAGATGAAGTTCAGAGGCATTAAAGTTAGAGTGTAATTGCATGCACAATAATCAAACATAGATGAAATGCACTAATAAACCATCATTGAATCATATATTTTGAGAGCTGGATTGCAAAATAAATGTCATGTAATTATTTTCTTTTATAAGGTATAAAATGCACTAGCCCCTTTAGAGGAGGCCATTTCAAGTCTATATTTAATAAGGTTTGATAGAGGCTCAATTATTCAAGAACTTAGACAATTAAAAAATTCAAATGAATAATTTAACTCAAAGTAACCCTAAAAATATAAACCCTAATTCAATCAATGAATCAAAATAGAAATAGAAAAGTTATGCCAATAAAATATTATTGGCAAAACTACACCCAAATGGCTCATCGAACATCGATGTAATTATTTTTATATTAGCTATGTGAATGAGGTTTATTAGTCAAGTCATACTATTAGGATATATACGCAATAAAATTTTCATTGATAAATGTTACACTAATGAAAATTATTATTGTAACATTTCATTATCAACAATTAAATTTAAGCTATCCTTGATGAACTACATTATGCCCATAAAAATTATATTTTTAAAAGATTAAATATTCTATAATAAATTGTGGGAAGATTAGTCATTTTTTGGATACATAGTTGAAACATGTTACTCAAAGGAAGTAATGGATTGAAATCTACGATCAAGAATATACATTGATTAAATAAAGATGAAAAAATAGGAATGATAGGTGCTTGGAATAAGAAATTAAACATTTGTTTCAGAGAAGCAAATGCTAATATATTAAGTGCACATGTAAGGCGATTAGGTGCATATTTAGGTAGAGATGATATGATTATAGAGAGCAACAATAATGGTTGAAGAAAATGGTATTTTAGTTAAAAAAATATAGTTAAAAAAAAATCAATTAAATCATCTAATAATCCAATATTAGCAGTGATACATAACAAACAAGAGTGTCTGACATGTATAAAGCGCCAACTATATTAGTGATTAAATGAAGTAAGGGTTGTACTCTTATTTAAGGATAAAACACATTAAGTAAAAATTATAAGGTAAAGGCGGGTTCTAAAATTACCTCACTCTACAAATATACACATTGTGAAAATGATTCTAATTTTCATCTGTCGGATAACCAAAATTATGTCCATGGAAATTCAAAGATAATTTTTCAAGAAAGGGAGTTATTAGTATTTTTCATTAGGCATATACTATTGCAAATGAGTTTTGTTAACTAATTATAAACAAGTGTTTCAACCAATTAGAATTAAATATTTTTAATTTTTAAAAGTTATTTTTTTTTTTGTAATGTAACTTGTAAATTTCTTAAAGAACAAAATAATGAAAATTAATAATTTAAATGAAGTAATTTTAAAAGTTTTATAATATTAATAAAAAATAATTCTAATTTTTTATTTTATTTTTTATATATAAGTTAATAATAAATAATAATTTTTATTTTAATAAATTGTACACTATACTATTACAATGAGTTTTTAAATTATATGTTATATTTTTATCGGTTTAAAATTATAGGTTATATTTTTATTGGTTTTAAATTATATGTTATTAATTGAATACTATAAATATAATTATTTTTGGTGAAACTTATATATTAATATTAATAATAAAACTAGTTCAAAAAGGCTGCCGAAGAAAAGAACCAGTAAAGAAAAACTTTAGTCATCATCAAACAAGTTACATAAAGATAGTAGAAACTAGACCTACACACTACCCAAATAAGCACAAATATCCATTTGTACAATGTAGATACAAATAGAAACCCAGACCCAGATAGTAGAATGATACAATAAGAATACAAATGTGCTAGTGCCGAAGCTCATGAAGACTGGTACATTACAATGCCTCATCATACAAAACTAAGGCCACCATACAATCAAGAAAAAACCAACACTGGAAGAGAGCAAAAGAAGAAGAATCAACATCCATGCATGAGACCAAATGATAGCAGATAGAATTTAGGCCACTCGAATCACCAAAAGCTAGACAAGAAGTGAATCAAGAACTAGACAAAAAATGCCATTAATAGGAACTACCATAGATACCATATCAGTATATAAAGCGAGCCAACAAGAAGCCCAAAGACAATCTTGATCTGAGAGCCTACAAAAAAATGTAAGAAGCAAAAATTCTACAAAAAAAATCAATTAATTAGAGCCATTAGGAGGGTAGACATCAATGACCTAAAGAGGGGGGAAAAAAAACAATGAGGACCTAAGTCTAACCACTTCATGATGAAGAAGAGAGCTAGGAAAAGCATCACCCAAAACTTGGATAGAGGAAGATGTCAAACTAGCATCATAATGAGTGATTGGAGATGCATGCTTATCTATAGGAGACTCCAAACTACCAACCAAGGGCATGACCAAATGGGGGACAAAGTTGGTGAACTCAATAGCTTGAGAATGCCTAAATAACCCCAACATGGCATAAGTTTTGGCAAAAGCCATACCATGATAACCCAAATCAAAGGGAGACCTATTAATAGTAATTTCTAATGAAGTAATGTTGGATGAGGTTAGACAATCTTTGATAGCAGATAACACCATAACTAATTATTTAAATATTATAACTATAACTAATAGTTGGGCAAATACTAGCCATTACATGAAACTTGTTTGATAGTCAAAATATTAAAAGCTATTGGGATAAATATACTTTCACAAGAGTTCGCCTAAGTGGAATAACAAGGGTATAAATGAATTAAGGATAAAAATCTTAGGGAAAAATGTTTTGTACAAGTGATTTAAATAAGGAAACAAATCCATATTTGGGATAAAATGTCTTTACTATAAAGGAGAAATTTTTTTCAAAGATAAAATCTGAAGATGAAAAAATATATAAATTTTATAAGGATATTCTCCATGGGAAATAAAATTAGAAAGAGAAGATGACCTTATAAGAATACTAAGTTTTAAGGTGAAATCCTAATTGAAGTAGGAAAATATTTTCACATAGAATGAGATTCATCAACTCAACTTAACATTATTGGGATAAATTTAAAAGAGTTTTCCCGAATGAAAGAAGTAGCTTGGTTATTTATAACATCACAGGTAGAGAGAGTTAATATTTTCCTATTGATGGAAATTAAAAGAAAAATATATATTATTAACCCCTAGATGACACTTATGGGAAACACAAAATATTATTTATATGGACTAACTAAAGGAGGAATATATTTTTTCAGTATCCATAATGATTTATTAAGTAATGGGAAAAGATTATCACAAGTAAAATTTCATTTATATATACTTGAAGGTATATTTTCATGCATATTTAGAGTTTCAATATAATATTTTGAATAGGAAAATAATTATTCAAGAGGATATTTTATAGACAAGGGGGATAAATTAAGACAATTCAAGAAAGGAGCACCTTATGTAAAATGATATTTTAAAATATTAGGAACATTCTTTACCCTAAATTTATAAAGGGGACTATATTAAAAATAGATTTTTGAAGAGAGATTTTTTATTTATTGGTAATAGGTCGAACCTAAGGTTTATTACTATTTATTATGATTAATTAATACTATTAGTAAAGCTCAAGTAGAGTCAAACCCAACACCTCACATAAAAGAGGCTCATAATTTACCATTATGTTAGGCCTACTTTGAAGAGATAATTTATATTATATTAAGTTTTATTTTTTCTAAGAGATGATATATTTATCTTGAAGGAGAATTTTTTGTGAAACCAAAGGTATTAATATTACATCTTAATATTTGGAACTAGAGAAATATTTTCCAAAGATGTATATTTTGTAGTCAAGAGTGAGAATTTTGATGTATTATTTACACAAAGTAAATATAGTGAGAAAACCCTAAAAGAAAGGTAAGGTTTTATTTTAATGAACACTTGTATCCAATTAATTTATTTTTGTGCAAGATATATTTATCAAAACTTTGGCAATCAGGATCATGAAAATGATGCAGGATGAACTGACGAAGATATTTTAGAAGCGTAGCATTATCCGTAGAGATTGATGTCCATTATCCATGTTGTTATTTATAATGTTTTACTATTTCAATCTGTTGTTATGCAATCACTTGTAGTGTAATTAATAGAATAGTTATCAATTATGAACAATTGTGTCATAGTTATGTAGGGGTATGTCCTTTCATTTTAAAATTGAATCCTCATCAATATATAGAGGATCTTTTTTTTTAGAAGGATACATATAATCAAAATTACATCTTTTGTCATATAGTTTGTAACAAGTTGGATTACATTACACTTGTTTCAATACAAGTTTTGTTTTTCCTTCATCTTTGTTGGTATTTATCTATTCATTTGGTTGATTAGATCTCTCTGATAATCTATTTTATTTGGATTCTTTAATGTGTTGTCTTATGTCTTTATAATTTGCATTAAGTTTTAGTTTGATCATGAGTTTAAAGATTGGTGGTCAAGGCTTTACCTTATCTTATCGGTCTTTCGTGAGGAAGTTAAAAGCCATAAGACTAATTGTAATAGAAAATTTTCATTATCAATGCATATAGTGTTGGAAATATCAATGGGAAACAAGATATTGAGAAGAGGGGGTGAATTAGGATCTTTATACTTTTCTTTGATAGAACAATTTACTAGATTCACAACTAATTCATCTCATAGCTTAGATCTCATACCATATAATCATAAACATGTAATGCTGAAATGAAATCTATCTAAGCATAACATCCATGACAACATAAACTCATAACATAATGATTTTGGTAACCTAGAAATAATTCAAGTTGAAGGTAAAACTTGGGTGGGGATGAAACCCAAAAATCTTTATTACTGCAACAATAAAGTTCTCTTGTTAGGGCTACAATTTGATCATATTTGATGACCTACCATGTGAGGGGTCTTCTCTATTAAAATATTTTAATACTATTAGGTCTTACCTTGTTAAAGGATTTTACATGTACAATAAAGTAAGGGCTCTTTTAGGAGATTTAAATAAGGTCTGTTAGAACCACTCTATTAAGAGATTTTCCCTAACTTAATATGTCAAAACTGATTTAGTACTTGATCCTTCAATTTTCTCTAAAAGTTATTTATGGATCTCCTCATCTGATATCTCTATTCTATCATTCACTACTCTAGTTGCTCAATCTGAACTCCTTTCAGACTTAGTCTTTCTTCTCTCTATACGTAGCTTTTTTTCTCCTTCACACTCATTCACCATTCATACATCTCTTCTATGACCATAGGGTTGAAACCCTTCTTAAATAGGTAATCATAAAAAGTTCTAGATTATAATAATGATTCATATTTCATCCTTTTGTCATTTTACCCTTCTAATTTTCTAATTGGTTAACCTTCTTTTCTTGGGATTAATGCCTTCTGAAAAAATGTGTAATCTTCTCCCTAATTGTCTCTACAATCCTTAAATATCACATGGAATTTGGGTAAAATGTTTTACATAAGTGTTTGTGCAATTACAAACTCATATGTCAAAATTGGTTTACTTGACACTTGAATGTTCTGACACTTGGTCATGACTAACATTCATGCTGTCACTCAATTTCTTTATGCTCAGCATATACTGACTCACTTGACATTAACTTACTTTCCAAATTATTGGTATATTATGTGTTACTTAGCTTGTATGATTTCTCAACCTTGACTAGGGGTGATCAACAAACTTTGACTTTCTTAGCATATGAAGAAATATAAACAAGTCCTCTACAGCTCAGCCTTCTCTGGATGGCTTAGTCATAATGATGACTGTCCAACACTACCTTGGAAATGACTAAGTGTTATACACTAATAAGAAACTTGGTCTTAGAGATCAACAATCTCCCCCTTTGATATTAGTGGCAAAAATAATTTGTCATGACTTAGCATTCCATGCAAAAATAATGCTCCCCCTGAGACTATAACTAGTCTTCAAAACCAAATCTCTACTATATAGTATATACATGTCTATAAACTCTGATGTTGACTCATATGATAATACTGTATCTCTTTTTGTGTCATCTTCCCTCTTGTTAGAATATTTCCCCCTTTAATGTAAGTCATGAATATTTCCCCCTTGTTTTTGTCACTTATGGCTTGGGGTTTGCAGGTGTTAATTTGTATTTATCCAAAAATGTCTAAGACTAGCCAAAATTTATTCAAGTCCTTTATTCCATTTGTCTCTTTCCGATTCCATGAATTGAATATGAATCTCTAGCTAAGAAGATAGATCAATTAAGCTCTTTTCTATTGAAAAATGTGTATCTTTCTTCATTAAATTCTGAGCTATAGATAATTCCCTTTGAATTATCTCCAAGTGGGGTAGTAGCATGAATTGAATAGAAATCAATTTGTTCCTTATACAACTATCTCTAGATATTAACTTAGCTAATCTCTGTTGATCAGATGTCAACTTATTATATGAAGGTGAGCTCGAACTTGGATTCTCACTCAATGAAAGTGTACATGCCTTCATATTTTCCTATAACAAATCAATAGATCATTGATTCTCCGATGTGAATAACTCAACATCACAAAGTTTCATATACAAAGAATGAATGGTTTTTTAAATTCCTTCCAACTAAGTGGTAAGGTTAGAAAGCTCAAACTTCCTAATTACAAGTTCTATTTAGACTTTCTACAAAACTTTGTGCTCAAATTTCTTCTAAGACCATCTCATCAATTTATCATTGGTCTTAGTGTCTCATGTGTGAACCTTATCAACTATATACACTCACTGATCCAAAATTTTATGTTTCTCATTAACATTAGAAATATCAAATGCATCAACCAAAATATCCTTTATATTATGCAATACCTATTTCTTTTTATGTTCTCTTCTCAATTATTCTTGCTTTGTCTTGTGACTTAAAGCAAGGTTTGTGATTCTTCCATCTATTCCAATGTCATATTTTTAAAGTCATACATAGGCAATGTGGTGAATTCATCTAAACTCATTATTTCCTCTATTGTATTATCTGTATGTGCCATCTTCTAAGATTGAGGGGTTCTATTACTAGGTAGTGATATCTATCTTCTCCTATTGAGTTGATTGAACCTATTGTACAAGTGTAATAATTAAGGTCTCTATTGGTATGGCACTTAATATTTGTATAAGAGCTTGGATAGCCTCTTATTCTTTGGATTTTTCTTTCTCTATCATCTCTTTCATTTCTTCTACCTTACTCTCATTTGGTTTATCATCCGTGACATGGGTAAATTGTGGAAACATAATTATTTCTTGCCTTGTTGCTTGACATTCATGTCAGAAATCACTGTAACTAATGTAACATTAAAACCTTCAATACTTTCATTCTTAATCCTTGGTAGTCTTTTACTTGTAGTAACACTAGATTGGTGCATGATAGAGAGGGATCTGAGGCATATACTGTAGCATTTTTCAAATCTTCCTTAGTTAACACATTCTGATTCTGTGGGGATGAATCAAGAAAGTCCTCAATTGTGACAACATCTTATTGTTCACACCCTTCTACCAATTATCTTATTTCTTTTGTAAATGCTACAACTTCTTCTATATCATCTTCCTCTACTTTTACTTCTTCACCTCTCTCTTCTTCTTCATCTTCTTTGTTCACCAATGGAATAAGCAACCCAAATGCTTCCTTCCATATAAGAATGCTTTGGTGTCTTGGATGAATTCCTCTTTGATGGACTTTCTTTCTCATTTTTAGCTGAGGACTGAGCTATTTTTGATCTTGTAATCACTTTTATTTTTGACTTTGGATCAAGTGCTATAACAACCTTCTTCATAACTTTGTTTAGACCCTCTTTCATTTTTGGATCAATAATTACCACTTTCTTCTACTTTGTTGCCTTGGGCTTGGAAATAATTAGCTCTTTTCCCTTAGATGACTCGACTTCAGCTCCATCTTTGGATTTCTCATTCTCTCCTTTTCCTTTAGTGATCTAAAGTTAACCTTTGCCAAGTTTTCCCTCAAGATCTTTAGTCATTTTTTTTCTTTTCCCATCTATCTTGGGAACTTTTGTCTCTAATGCCATTTTAGTCTTGGCTGTGTCATATGTGCCAAATGGGTCAACATTTGTATCAATCTCTTCATACAACAGTCTAGTTAATGCTACTGTAGCTTCATCAACATTCACTTCATAATGCATTGGCCTCAACCATGCTAACCTCAGTATTACTGCCTGTGCATAGATAAAATCTATATCCACCATAAAGAATTTATCATCAAAATACTTATGTACAACTGACTTAGGTATCCTCATTCTATTCTTCATTTGAATTCCTTAAAATAATTATCCATTGCAGCTTCAAAACTGTCTCCCAATTGACTTATTAAGTCACTTATTTTCTCAATAGATGTTCTAGTTCTATCCCATGAAATTGTTCCTATTTTTGGGAGTGAATTCTGTATATAGAAAGATATATAAAAAAATAGGGATCCAAACTTACATGATGTATTCTTGGCTTTCCTTATTGCTCCAAGATTCTCTAGCAATTATTGCAATTGCAACTTGACAAGATCATAACTATGATCTATCTTCACAATTTTGTATCCCAAGGCCACTGCAATGTAAGAAACCCTATTCAGTCAAATTGGGTAATAGAATGTGTGTGTAATCACATCTAACACAATCTCAATGACTGGGTCTTTGATCCCATCAATTTTCATTCCACAACCATTCTATTTTGTCATTGTTTGTTGTTCGAAAATATCCCTCACAACACTTCTAATTAACTTAGGTCTATCCAATGTAGGATAAACTCTGACTTGGGGTATGATAGCCTTGTTAATATTAATTGCTCTACCTTCTAACCATATCTTAAAAAACCTTTGGAAAGGCTAGGGCACAGGTCAACCCTTTCTCAGAAACAATTTTATACTCATCCTTCAACACTCCATTGTCACATAATTTATCATATGCTACATGAAGTTCATACTCTCCAATTTCTCCCACTTTACACATGTAACATGATTGTATATCATGAACCATCAATACCCTTGGTGGAATTGATGATAGGATGCCAAATTCATCACTGGTCAATGTGATGCAAGCCCATCTTGGGTGTAAGAGAAATCTTGCATCACCCCAAAATATTTCCTTTTTGTTTCTTGAATAAGGTCTATCTCAATACAAAATTTTTGTTTTTGGAGGCTTGCTACTTAGTAAGTTCTCCATATAAGCTCAAAATTTCCTAATTTTAGAGGTGGATTTTCATCTTGGATATATTAGCCTACTAGTTGAGGCTTAGTACCGTATCATGAGTATTCATGGATTTATTGCAGATTTTTGGTGTACAATTTTGGTATAAAAAATTTAGGCTCACTATTGAAGGCTTAAATGTTCCAAAATAAGGCCTGAAAGCTCGACAAATGGGTGCTTGTGTGGATTTGAGCTTGTAGATTAGGAGCTAAGGATTCTAAAAAGTGGTAATAGTAGCCAATCAGAGCTATTGTTTGAAAGTTATGGCCTTCCAAAATTAGGTGAACCAAAACTTCCAAAATAAATGTCAAAAATGTATTTGGCCAACTCTATATGTATTGTTAGGGTCTGTTGGCCCTAGTGTTGAGTTTGAGTGTCTAGAACCTTCTTGAGCAACATAAAATTACCTATTTAAGAAATGCCCGTACATTGTCTGGGACAACTCTGGGTGATACTTTGTAGCTTGTTTTGCAAATTACTATAATGAAGGCACCCATGTAGGTTAGCATATTGTAATCATGATTTTTGTAATTTTGTATTTTCAGCAATAATAAGAAGCCCATATTTTGTTCTCGCAAATTGTTGTTATTTCTTTGTTTTTGCTATGTGTTTATGTTATTAAGGGGAGCATCCTTTATCAAGTGGTGCTAGAGTTAGAGTTCTTAAGTTTGTAAATAGATCGCCGACTATGAGGTAGTTACACTAGGACTATGGTTTGGGTTGAGCATGTAAAGAGATTGCTAATTGTGAGGCAGTTTGCACTAGGGTTTCAATGAAAGTGTTAAAATGCCTCGACAAAGAGAGTGTGTTGGAAGAACTATAGGTATTACACCCAAGTGTTTTAGAGCCCTCTAAAGACAAATGCAAACATTGGAAGAACAAATGTGCAGAGGAATAAATCTTTCCATAAGAGATGAAAGCGAGGATGAGGAAGAAGAAGAAGAAGAAAATGTTGAAGTAGAGGTAGTTATAAACCCAGAGGAGGAGAGGACTTTTAAGGCCATCTCTAAGATTGGAAAAAGACCTAAGTTTGAGGTTCCCACATTTTTAGAAAATCTTAACCCAGAGGAGTAGATCGATTGGATCAATGAATTGGAGGAATACTTTGAGTATGAAGATATTGAGGATCAAGATAAGGACAAGTTTGCAAAGGAGAAACTGGAGGGACATGTGAAGATCTTGTGGGAGGAGATTTAGTTAGAGAAAAATAGAAGAGGAAAGGATAAAATCACCAAATGGGAATGGATTATAGCTAAATTGAAGAGACAATTCATTCTCATGGATTATGAGTTGGATTTGCTAAAGAAAATTCAAGGGTTAAATCTAGTCAGAAGATCCATTCAAGAGTATACAAAATAGTTCTATTGAGTTCTCATTAGAACTAGCCATGCAAAAGCTAACCAGGAGAAATTTTTTTGTAATCTTGATGGGTTAAGGCCAAGCATTTAGGAGCAGTTGAGTCTAGTTTGAATGACCAATATTGAGGAGGCATACCAATTTTCCCTAAGAGTTGAGGAGAAGCTAAAAATAAAATTTGATAATAAGAATAATGGAAGAGGTTGTAGTAGAATATTTGGTGGATGGTCTTATGGAGGCTGAAATAAGGATCAAAAGAACAAGGATAAGGCAATTAGTAGCAGTTAGAACCTAAGGAGAAATATGGTTAAGGTCTCCTCCCTTATTTTTTGGTTTTGGGGTTGTTAAGAGTTATTTAAGAGGTTGTGGTTATTTAAGAAGTTGGTCCTAAGTTGCTCAATGAGCCAAAAGTTTCTCAATAGGTTAAAAGTTGTTAGGGATGGGAGAATAAGGTATTTGGTTACCTAATAGGTCCTATGAATCTTAACTAGGGTCCTAGAATGGTCCTAGGTGGACCCATTTGACCAAAATATGTAAAGAGCAAAAATTGCTCAAGAATTGCAAAGTTGCTCGAAAAGTTGCTTGAGCAAGTTTTGCAAAAAGTTGTAAATGGTGGTTTGGAAAGTTGTAACTACACATGATCAGGTATTGTAGCATGAGAATCATATTTTGGAAGGTTAGAATATTTTTAGTTAGATTACACACGTGTGGGCCGGTTGTATAGACAATTTTACTATGTTTTTCATTATTTTTGTAGTTTTTAATGCCCTAGTATGGATGTGTATGGATTGGCATAGATGATCTGACTTTAGAAAACTATAGTGTGTTGTTTTATCTTTTTTTGTTCATATTCATAGTCTATCTCAAGTTTCAGGGTTGGTGAGTTGTGAAGGTTATCTTGGTGACTGGTTTGTGATTCTTATTCATAGGGCTGCTACCACAATAATGGCTATAACCTAATCATCCACAGTGGAAAATGTGTGAAATATTTTTGGATGATAGGTTGGACTTTGTAAATATTATTTTTTCTTTCTTTAAATTTTTTTTAATGGTTTCCAAGCTATGGAATGTTGCCCTAGGCTAATTGCTGGGAGTAGGTGAGCTAGGATAGGTTGAAGAAGCTATTGCAGAGTACACCCATGATCAGTTTGGGTAAAACCAATGAAATTTCTAGAAGCCCTAGGATGTTATCTTGAATGAGAAAGTGTTTCAGAAGATTTATTTGAGGTTTGAAAGGATCTATAATCCCTAGGTGAAAATTGGTTCAGAGGCCTAAAAGATAGGCTAGAAACTAGGGCTCGAGGGTGAATAGGGTTGTGGGTGCTTTGAGGCTCTACAAACTTGGAATCTAGGAGTGCTATTGGATAGTTTTCAAATTCCTAAGGTCTTCCATGAGGTGTTTTGGAAGGATTTGGTGAAAAAGAATAAAACCATGCTACTTGAACTAAAGCAAATAGGCCTAATTAGCCCTGTTTGAAGGTGGTTTTAAATGATTATTGGAGTGACCAGACGTATTGGAAAAGGTCAAGAAGGATAAGGAGGGAATCTAAAAAAATAGTAGAAGCTAAGAAAGGGTGAGAGAAAGATCCTGAGCAAGGGTTAGGGTTCTATGGGGAAAGAAGGGTTATTAGGACTAGTGCTTTGATAAGGAGATTAAGCCTACACCAACCAAATTATAGCTAGGAGGCAAGTTGGGGTAAGAGTCTTGGAGACTAAGATTGGTGGGAAGATCAAGGAAATAAGGACTATTAGATGGTTCAAAGATTAGATCCTTAATTAGGATTGGTTAAGTGTTAGAGCCCTATATCCTCTACATTAGAGTGGTATCAGAGACAACTTTTAGTTTGGTGTATGTCAGATGTGGAAGAGAGCTAATAGGTTGACAATATGCCACCCAAGGAAATGAGAAAGGGTTCCATAGCGGATTTTTTCAAGGATCTATTGGCCAAAGCCAATTAGGAAGACTCAAAGAGTAAGAAGAAAATTATAAAATGAGGAGATGAAAGTGATGAAGATGATGATAGTATGGGAGACATCTGAAAGAGGAAAGGACCCAGAGGTGGAGAAGGAGAAAAAGGTGTTTTTGGATGCCTTTTAATCCCTTAACAAAGATAGTATGGAGCATATTCCTTATTATAGTGGTAGTTTGAATGGAGAAGAACTGCTGGATTGGTTGGAGGCCATAGATAATCAATTTGATTACAAGGAAGTCCAAGAGGAGAAGAGAGTTAGCTATGCCAAGGCTAGACTCAAAGGATCATCACTAGTATGGTGGAACATGATGCAAATTGACAAAGTAGCAGTAGGGAAGAAAAATATAGTGTCTTGGGAGAAGATGGAGATCAAATTGAGAGCACAATTCCTACCCATAAATTATGAAATACAAATGTATCAAAGGTTGTAGCACCTAAGATAGAGGGATCTCACAGTTAATGCTTGCATTGAAGAGTTCAACAAATTAAGCCTAAGAGAAAGAAGACAAGAAGAGGAGGTGGAAAGAGTGGCAAGATACCTCAATGGATTGAGGCAAGGGATTCAAGATGAGATCATCATGATGGCTCTTGACAATATGCATAAATATTTTTAGCTAGCCTGGAAGGATAAAAACAAGCCTAGGAGAAGACATGATTCACATCAAAGATGCAGAGGTAATAGAGGTTTCAGATGTAGGGGTAACTTTGGAAGAGGATAAGGACCAAGTAGGATAGACAAGAAAATGACAATAGGGGTAATCAAAATTGGAACACATTCCAGAGAAAAGGATATAGAGGAAGAGGACCACTTAGAGGTAGGCTTCAGTCCCAACAAAGAGGTAATTCTTTTTTCATTGGTAGGCGTTATAATTGTAATAAGGTGGGAAACACTATGGGTAGATGTCCCAAGAAGGGTTCCACTTCATCCATGGGAGAAAGGAGAACACAATTGGTGTAAGAGGATGACACCCAAAGTATCACATCACCTATTTCTAAAGAAGGGCCAGTATTGGATGATGAGACTTTAATGTTGAGAAGGACTTTCTTGAAGGTACCTAATGTGGTAGAACCACGTCGGAGGAAGAAATTGTTTAAGACCACTTGCAAATCACATAGAAAGGTTTGCAGAGTGGTAGTGGACTCTAGCTCCACTAAAAATATAGTGTCAACAAAGATGGTAGATAAGTTGGACCTCAATAGGATACCCCACACTACTTCCTATAAGGTGTCTTGGTTGAACAAGGCCCGACAAATACTAGTGGATGAATAAACATTTTTGGAATTTGAGATAGGGGAATATAAGGACAAGGTGCTATGTGACATAATGCCTATGGATGCTTGTCATCTCCTGTCAGGCTATCCATGGTAGTATGATGTGAAGACTATACATTATGGAGAATAGAATAGTTATGTGATCACAAAACATGGAAAGAAGTTTTAGATGGACACTTTGACTAAACCTAAGGAAGATAAAAATGTGGGGGCAAGTGTGATTTTATTGAGTGGGAAGGAGTTTCAAAAGATTATGAAAAAAGAGAAAGGAGTTTGTTGTGTAGTAGTGGTAAGACCTAGGGAAGAAACTAAGCTGAAAATCCATGTACCTCAAGAAGTACAATAGTTGTTGGAGAAGTACCATGAAATAGTGGACAATGGCCACCCAGTGCATTACTACATATGAGAGAGACAAGCCATCAAATAGACTTGATACAAAGGAAAAATCTATCTAATAAGGGAGCTTACAAGGTGACTCCAAGTCACAATGCTGAAATTGCAAAACAAACACAAGATTTGTAGGAAAAATGCCTAATAAGAAAGAGATTGAGCCCTTGTGCTATACCATCCTTGCACCTAAGAAAGATGGTACATGGAGAATGTCTACTAACTCTAGGGAAATCAACAAGATTACCATCAGATATAGATTCCCTATGCCAAGGATTGAGGATTTGTTGGATAACTTTGGAGGATCTTGCTACTTCTATAAGGTGGATTTGAAATCATGATATCATCAAATTAGAATTAGGTTTGGTGATGAATGGAAGACAACCTTGAAGATAAATGAAGGGCTATATGAGTGGCTAGTAATGACCTTTAGTTTGACAAATACCAAAAGTACCTTCATGAGGCTAATGAATGAGGTGCTAGTAGAATTCATAGGTAAGTGTGTCATTGTGTATTTGGATGCCATTTTGATTTGTAGTAGGTCCAAATAGGATCATATGAAGAACTTGGAGATGGTCTTGAGGAGGCTACATCAAGAGAAGCTAATGATTAATCAAGAAAAGTGTGAGTTTCTAAAAACTAAATTAGTATACCTTGGGTATGTTGTTTCCAATGGGTGTATTAAGATGGATCCTGATAAGGTCAAATCCACATTGGAGTGGCCAAAACCTAAGCGCATAGGAGTTTTTAGGAGTTTTCATGGGTTGACATCCTACTATAGGAAGTTTGGGACAAGATTCAGTCATATATGTGCACCTATTCTCAAAAGTATCAAAGTAGGCTTAAAATGTAAGTTTAGATGGAAATAGGCAATAGATAAGGGGTTTGAAGTATTGAAGAAGAGGATTGCAACCCTACCTACCCTAAGGTTTCCAAACTTGAATCAACTCTTTTTTGAAGAGTGTGATGCCAGTAAGCTAGCCATTGGGGCAGTGCTAAGTCAAGAAGGATACCCTGTGGAAATATTTTTTGAAAAATTGAATGAGGCTAAATAGAGATACTCCACTTATGACCATGATTTATATGCAATTGTCCAAGCCTTGAATAAATGGAGGCACTACCTATATAGACAACCATGTCCTTAACTTCTTAAATGGGCAAGAGAAGTTAAATTAGAGACACCTCAAATGGGTGGAATATTTGCAAACATTTACCTTTGTGATCAAGCACAAGAAATATATGAGAAAAAAAGTTGTAGATGCTCTCAGTAGAAGAGTACTGGCTATCTAGGAGATAAAATTGTAGAGTGTTGGGATGAATGATCTAAGAGACCTCTACAAGGAGGATAAAGACTTCAAAGATGCCTATGAGGTACATGAAAAGTTCAAACAAGGTTTTAAAGGTGATTTTACTTATTATATGCTACATGAAGGTTTAATATTCAAAGGATACTTATTGTGTATTCCCCAGTGTTCTATGATGGAGAGCATAATCAACGAAAAACATCAAGGAAATTTAGGGGGACATTTTGGAGTAGACAAGACACTTGAACAAGTCTCTAGGTACTATCATTGGCCTAAGTTTTAGACATATGTAAGGAGGTTTGTGGAGTAATGTCATGTGTGTTAGAAGACCAAAGGACATAATAGTAATGTAGGGTTATATCAACCACTGACTATACCATAGAGGCCATGGGAGTGTTTGAGTATGGATTTTATTTTAGGACTCCCTAAAACACCTAGAGGGAATGACAATGTATTTGTTGTGGTGGATCATTTTAACAAGATGGCACACTTCATCCCTTGCAAGCAAACAAATGATGCTTCACATTTAGTAGGCCTATTTTCAAGGATATAGTAAGAATCTATGGGTTGCCACTCAACATAGTGAGTGATAGAGATAATAAATCTGTAGGCCAATTTTGGAGGACCATTTGGAAGATGTTAGGGATAAATTTGTCTTTTTCTTCAAACTACCAACCTCAGTCTGATGGGAAAACTAAGGTAGTGAACAGGTCTTTGGGAAACCTATTAAGGTGTTTGACCAAGCAGCATGGTTAATCATAGGATCATATCATATGCCAGATAGAATATGCTTACAATGACTCCATTAGTAGGAGTACAATTAAGAGCCCATTTGAAATTTTATATGGGATTCATCCTAGGGGGATTTTGGAGTTGAGGGATCTCAGTTTACATGATAAGAGGAGTGCCCAAGGGGAGTCATTTGTAGGAAAGAGCTCCATGAATAGGTTAGAAAGACCTTACAACATCAAGGGGAAAAGTATAAAGCAAGGGTAGATAAAAAAAGGAGGGACTTTTAGTTTAAGGTGGGGGATTTGGTACTTTCTTACCTCAGAAAGGAGAGATTACGAAAGGGACAACCGACTAAATTGTTGATGAAGAAGATAGTCCATCTGAAAATCTTGCACAAGTTTGGAACAATGCTTGTGAAGTATAACTTCCTCTAACTTGGGGATTTCACCCATTTTTGATGTATGTGATCTATTTCCCTACAATGGTACTCATACTAATATTGATCAAGAGACTCTTGCAAACTTGGAGGGGGCAGATTGGGTTCAAGAATTACCAACTCCCAAACCTTTGCAACTAGATAACATGGTGGACTCTAATGTGCTCAAGAAGACTAGGAAGGACACCTACAAGGCCTATTTGGTGAAGTGGAAAGGACTACCATATGCTGAAGCCACTTGGATGACAAAAGCATATATACTGAAGCATGGGGTCACCATTGAAGACCTCCTAACTCATGGACTTGAGTTCTTTATCCTAGAGGAGTATGGTGCAGGGAACCTCCCTTTTTTTTTTTTTTAGGGTTGTTAAGGGTTAGTTAAGAGGTTTTGTGTGTTTTATTAAAAAAATAAAATAGTGTTACTTGACCTAAAGCAAATAGGCCTAATTAGTCCTGTTTGAAGGTGATGAGTTTTAAATGATTATTAGAGTGACCAAAGGTATTAGGAAAGATCAAGAAGGATATGGAGGGAATCTACAATATTAGTAGAAGCCAAGGAAGGGTGAGAGAAAGATCCTACTCAAGGGTTAGGGTTCTAAGGGGAAAGAAGGGCTAGTAGGACTAGTGCCTTGATAATGAGATTAAACCTACACCAACATAATTGTACCTATGAGGCAAGTTGGGGTAAGGGTCTTGGAGACTAAGATTGGTGGGAAGATAAAGGAAACAAGGACCATTGGATGGTTCAAGGATTAGATCCTTAATTAGGAGTGGTTAAGTGTTGGAGCCCTAGACCCTCTGCATCAAAATAATTCCAATCGTTTCCATGATCAAAAGAACAAAATCAGAGAGGAACAGGAAGAGGACAAGGATCTAGAAGAGGAGGTTTTCATGGAAAATGCTTTCACTATGAAGAAGAAGGTCATAGAGAATTTGAATGTTCCCAGTGCTAAGGAAGGAAAAATAAAAGAATAGAAGGGTAGACTAGAGTTGCACATGTTGATGAAGATGCCAAATCATTCCATTCTAAAGGTTCTGAAAGAGGAGAAGTCCTACGTAATAGGAGAGTCTTGCTAAGTGGAGAGAATGAACCTAATCAAAGGAGGGGTTTGTCTCACACCAGGTACAAATATAAAGATAAGTGTTTTGATATTATCATTGATGAAAGAAGAACTAACAATTTAGTGTTAGAAAAGATGGTCACAAAGTTGAAGCTGTAGAGGCAGAAACACTTGTGTCCATGCCATATTGCTTGGGTGAAAGATGACCACAAGGTCATGGTTAGTGAGTAATGCTCAGTGTAGTTCAAGATTTGAAGCTACCATGATGAGGTGCTTTGTGATATCATACCTATGGATATATGCCATATGTTTCCAGTTGGGTTGTGGTAGTTTGACATGCATGTTGTACATGATGGGCAAGCAAATACCTATGCTCTAACAAATGATAGAGTGAAACATAAGTTGAATCCATTGAAGGCAAAAGAAGAAAAGGTGTGTAGTGCTACTAGAATATGTTTTTTTGATGGAAATGAGTTTCTCCAAGATATAAAACATAAGAATATTTTTTTTGCAGTAATCCCAAAAGATGGTAAAGAAGAAGTAGATGAGGTACCTATAGAAATTGTAAATTTGTTGGGAGAGTTTCATGATATTGTTTCAAATAATGTACCTAATGGATTAACCCCAATGAGGAAGATCAATCACTAGGTGGATTTGATTCCAGGAGCCAGTTTTCCAAACAAGGCAACACACAGAATGACACTAGCAAAAAGTGAAGAGTTGAACAAAAAAGTTCACGAGTTGTTATAGAAGGGGTTGATTTGAGAGAGTCTAAGTCCACATGTTGTGCTAGCAGTATTAGTACCAAATAAGAATGTAGAATGGAGGATGTGCATCAATTCATAGGCTATCAACAAGATCACAATCAAGGATAGATTTCCATTGCCAAGGATGGATGATATTATGGACTGTTTGAGTGGAGCTATGTAATTCACAAAGATAGATGTAAAGAGTGGATACCATCAGATTCACATCAAAGAAGACAATGAGTGGAAGACTACTTTCAAGACAAGGGAATGGCTATAGATTTAGCCTTGGATCTACATTCATGATCTCTATGTCAATATTTTTGATAGTTATAACAATGTCCTTCAAATTTAGGTGTAGTAGGTGCATCACTTTTCATTGATCTACATTCATGTGCTTGGTGCCCTTATTTCTTGCAATTAAAAAGGTTACTGATAAACTTAGATATAGGGTTTTTCATATCATTTTTTCTTCTACAAATATTAGTAATATGTCCATGTTTGCCACAATTATGACAACTAGGTTTGCCTTTGGATTTTAAATTCCTTTTCTCACCACTCTTTTATGATTCACCTTCCTTAGTAGCTGATGAGTGCTTGATATGTCCTAGACTAGAATTATCACTGGATGACCTTGGTGATCTCATTAATTCTTTAAAGTATCAGACAACTTCACTTAGTTTGTTCATTCTTTCTAGAAGTTCTTTATCAGGTATCAACTCATTCCTTAGTTGGTCACTTTGTAATCTCAGATTCATGATTTCCATGTCCTTTCTGTTCAAATCTTGATTTGTAAGTAATAATTGGTTCATCATATCCAATTGATTTTTTGTAAGCTTTTGCACATCATATGATCTTTCTTCAACTCTGGTAGCCATTTTTTTTTTTGTCTTCTTCAGCCATGATTTTGTCTTCTTTATCTTTCTTCTATTGTTTAGTTACTTCACATAGTCTAACTAATTGAATTTCTTGTTCTCTCTTGAGTTCTTTGACTTCTTTGTTCAGAATGCTATCCTTTTCTAGTAGATCTACTATTGTTGCATCACTGTCATAAGTATTCCCTTTGTTAAGCAATCCTTTGACATCAACTTCCTTTTATAATGTGTCATTATGATAAATGACCATATATTTCCTTAACTCATATTTTGCTCCTTCAAGTTGCTGAAGTATGATCTAGATTTCAATCATCCAGTTCTTAATGATTTTTCCCATTTTGTATTCCTCCATTTCAAGATCTTGTGCTCTCAAGCTATTAGACTTCATTCAAGAGAACTAGGCTTTGATACCAATTGTTGAAATCTCAATGGGAAACAAGATACTGAGAAGGGAGGTGAATCAAGATCTTTAAATTTTTATCTGATAGAGAAATTTACTAGATTCACACCTAATTCATATCATATCTTAGATCTCATGCCATATAATCATAAACATGTAATGCTGAAATGAAATCTATCTAAGCATAACAACCATGAAAACATAAACTCATAACATAATGACTTTGGTAACCCAAAAATAGTTCAAATTGAAGGTAAAACTAAGGTGGGGATGAAACCCACAAATCTTTATTGCTGCAACAACAAAGTTCTCTTGTTAGGGCTATAATTTGATCATATATGATGATCTACCCTATAATGGGTATGGTTTGTTAAAAGCTTTTAAGACTGTGAGGTCTTACCTTGTTAAATTATTTTACACTTACAATAAAACAAGGACTCTTTTAGGAGATTTAAATAAGGTCTGTTAGAACCACTCTATTAAGAGTTTTTCCCTGACTTAATCTATAAAAAACTAATTCAGTACGTGATCCTTCTATTTTCTTTGAAAGCTATTTATGGATCTCCTCTCTTCAATATCTCAATTTGATCTCCTCATCCGATATCTCTATTCTATCCTTCACTGCTCTAGTTGCGTTATCTGAACTCCTTTCAAACTTAGTCTTTCTTCTCTCCATAATTACCTTATTTTCTCCTTCATGGGCATTCACTATTCATGCATCTCATCTATGATCCTAGGGTTGGAACCATTCTTAAATAGATAATCATAGAAAGTTCTATATTATAATCAATGATTCATATTTCATCTTTTTGCCATTTTACCCTTCTAATTTTTTCATTGGTGAATAATCTTTTCTTAGGATTAATGCCTTCTGATAAAATGTGTCATCTTCTCCTTAATTGTATTAGAAATCTTTGAATATCATGTAGAAGTTTGCTAAAATGATTTACACAAGTGTTTGTGCAACTACAAACTCATATGCCAAAATTGGTTTACTCAACACTTGAATGTTTTGACACTTGATCATGACTAACATTCATGTTATCACTCAACTTCTATATGCTCAACATATATTGGCTCATTCAGCATTAAATTACATTCTAAATGCTTGATATATTATGTGTTACTCAGCTTGTATGCTAGCTCGGTCTCAAGTGGGGTGCTTAGCAACCTTTGATTTTCTCAGCATACAAATAAATAAAAACAAGTCCTTTATAGCTTGGCCTTCTCTGGATGGCTCAATCATAGTGATGACCATCCAAAATTTCCTTGGAAATGACTAAGTGTTAGACACTAATAGGAAACTTGGGCTTAGAGATCAACATATAGATGTCTTTTAAGTGATGGTTTTACTTTAAGAGTAAGTTTTTAAAATTGTCTTACAAGGTTTTAGTAGGGTCAATTAATTGAGTTGATAATAATAGAAAAGGATAAAGACACTACTCTAATATTGTTCTAAGGTAATTTATTAAGTATCTCAAGGGAAATCTTAATCAAGGAAATCATTTAAATATTTATCTTATGATTTATATAACAAAGAAATGAACTATATAAGTGTTTTCTTTTAAGTAAATAATTCAAAATTCATTTAAGTGTTATGGGAATCATAATAGATCCACCTCAATAACCATTTTTATCTTGAGATATTATTGGGTTTTAAATCCTCTAAAATCCTCCATCCTATAGATTAGGTTTGAGATAGAGGTTTACCTGCCTTGGTTTAGCAAAGCCTAAAATAGAGGGGATTTGATCAAGCTACCATTCTTAGTTGCTGGCCAAAGTTGATTGCAAAATCTTTAAGAGGAGTAGAAAAACTCTTGGATTTCCAATTTGGGGTTTTTGGAACCAACAAAGATAAATAAGGAGAAAGCCTTGATGAATAGGAGGAAGGAAAAGAAGAAAAGTGAGAATAAAAGAAAAGGAAAAGGATAAAGATAAAGCAAAGCTCAAAGAGAAAAAAGGTATAACTTCTATCAGTATGACCATTGTACCTCATTTAGGTGCAAGTAATAGTATTTTCAATTCTATATCACACTATTAATTTTGGATCAGTTGGTACGAGTTTTAGATTTATTGACTTAGAAAAAGTCTTAAAGCCAACACAACCACACATAAAAAAAATTAATGTATAGAAATCCATCTAAAAAATTAGGATTAAACTAATAAGAGGTGAGTGTAATATTGACAATGGTGGAAAAAAAGTTCCTCTTTCTATATTTAAAGAAAATTTATTGGTATTTGTATGAGACTAGTTTGAAACATGATGGACATTAATACATTTGAAGCCCTTCATGAAGTATTTATCTATTTTAAGTGTTATGCTAAATTCTTATTAGTGGTTAGTGCTAAATTCTTATTAGTGGTTGGTTGCACCTATATCAAGCCAAGAACATCATTAGTTTCAAAATCTTTTTATTTGATTAAAAAATATAAAGAACAGTTTTTAAATATTAGAACCCTTATGGGTCAAAATCTACTCTCTTCAAATAATATCGATAAGCACTTGCGATGTTACTTCATCCTCTCTAAACCTTAATTAAATATAATCTAGAAGAGAAAAATTGAATTTTTTCCCATCCCAAGAAAATAAAGGAATGCATAATATTTGTTTCCAATGTCCAAATGAAATATGGACAACTAACATACCTCATTACAATGCTTTCAATATGATGATTAGAAAACATGTGAAAAGTTTCTAAAAATAGTGGTGAGAATAGTTGTTGCTTTAATCTAGTGACAATATTTCTTTTCAACTTGGTGCATAGTAGATTGTTCAACTTTACATTATTATACCTTAAATGAAAATCATTACTTTTTTCAATCACCGAAAAGTAGCATAAGCCACTAACCTAACTTGGGCTTTCTCAATATTTATAGCCAGATCAAAATTTGGGCATGAACCTAATTTGTATTTCATCTTGTATATATATATTTATCTGAATGAGTATGCTCCAATGATTTTCATAACCCTTGTTATTGATTTTTGTAGAGTTCTTTTAACTATTTAAGATTGAAAATGATGTTGACAAAGTCCATGCGGTAGAACTTACTAAGACCATGTTTGGTAACAAGTCTAAAATATTCATTGAGTTAGAAGGCATTCCCTATGCATTTGTCTCTATTAATTTATTTTCCAGTTATTTTTACCAAATTTGGCATAACCTAGTCTCTCTTCTCTTCCAAAGGGACAAAATTGTCATTCTAGAGAATGGTAATGTCAAATTTATGTAAATTTTCTATTTATGATTTAGAAAGCTTATTTTTATGTAATATTTTATTTTTAATTAGCATTATGTCAATTTCATAACCACTCCATAATGCATTGATAGATTGAAAATCTAGTTGTGTTTGTCAAAGAGGAGGATTTTGGGACTTTTACCATGATCATAGTGGATTACCCAAGCATTCTGAATAAGCCATTGTATTTAAGTCTTCTTACCAATACCTTTTCTTTTAATGAGATGGTAGCTTTGTAGAAAAACAAGATAGGAAAGGTTTTGGAGAAAGTCTATGTTCTAGAGGAATTTTTCCTTAAAAAATCAAGGTTGGTGGTATCAATTTCACATTAATATTTTTAATATAATTTCAATTAAACATTTAAAATGAATATTTTTTTTAATGGAGGATTTATCATTTGTAATTATTTTAATTATTTGAGTATGAACCAAAGATTAGACCTCTTTTTCTAATAGTCAAAGACTCAGAGATATCCATTCCACATCAAACAATTGATAAGTAATTTAGTAGTGAATTAATTGCCATCTCTCATATTTGTACCCCATGCTAGGCTTTACAAAACTATACATTCTATAGAAACATGGGATTATTTCAAGGTCGTGGGTAGCCTATAGCTAAAGTAAACCTCTAGAGAAGGTTAGCTTCCTCGGGTATCACCAAAAACTAACTCTTCTTCAAAAAAGGGTAAGAGAAAAACTTGATTAAACAACAACTAAAAATTACTTAAATAATAACCTATGACTCTAGATATTGCTTTAGAAGGCGATCACCAAAATACTTAAAAGTTTAAAATGTAGTAAAATTTTTGAATATCCTTCATGTAAATTTAGTATATGAAACAACCTACAACTTCATGTCCATGCATAAGTATTTCATAGTAAGGCCCAAAAGTTCATACAATTAGAGAGGAAAAATTAACTTTTCTCTACAAAAATTTAACATGAATTGCTTTGAAACTAATTGTTGCTTCCAAGAAAACACTTTAGAACCACAAAAAAAGGTATGTTTTTGAGACTAAAATTTAAAGGAAAAGGAAAGCTTTCACTAACAAATTTTATCAAACCATATGCATGATACACTAGTTTTGCAATGGATGAGAAGGTCAAAATGCACAACAATGATTTTTAGTATATATCTTTATCTGCAATAACCAAGCTACAAAATGCATGCTACTAAAGGTCCAAAAATTAAAAAAAATCACTAAGTCTCCCTCCTATCAAAAGCACGATCCAACTCCCAAATGATTAAGAAACTCACTAAATAAATCTTTGACCAACTAGGGTCAAATGCTATAAAATAGCTTCAAAGATAGACCGCTCCATCCTAAAAAATGAAGTCACCATCATGGAAAAGTATCTCCATATCATTAACCACCCTATGAATTAGGAAAAACAACCTCTAAAAATACTCCAACTCATTATAAATGCCTAATAACTACCTTAGAGAAGTAAAATCTGACCCTTGAATATTTTCTAACATCCTTATATACTTTCCTCTTGCCTACAAACTGACATAACTTCTAAGAAGACTTCTATGTAGTCATCAATATCCTCATATCTCTCTCATGAATTAAAAAACACCACATGGGGAAAAATAAATTCCTTTCTACATTGACTTAACATAATAAATTTAGACTTAACATAATAAATTCAAAGGCTTATAATAACACCCCAAATTTTTTTTGTTAAACAAGGAATATGTATGACAAATAAAATATACATTGAAAAATATTCCTAAATAATCATCATTTGGTTAATATAGATTTGACACAAGACCATTAACCAAAGATATAATATATTTGAAGTAATAAAATAATAAAAATAAACTTAATAAATATCATTAGGCATAAAACATACCTAAGGAATTACTAAGTCTAACCTTACCATTCCATCCTCTACCTTATCTAAAGCTATCAACACTTAACATTTAAACTCCAGATAATGCCATGGCATGAAATAAGCTACCAACATCAATATTTTTTTGAAACACAATGCTTGACTGCAAGAAAGTGATTAAAATGAATTGAAATGAAATAAGAGAGATTAAAATGAAGATAGTTACCATAAGACTCAAGGCCAAAGATATCTTTCCAAACATCAAAAAGAGGAGACAAAGACATTTTTGAAAAGGGAAAAACAAGAAAACCCCTATTGTAACATTATGAATGTGGAAAATTCCTAGAGAGAGAGAAGCTCATTACAATGTATAGAAGTCATAGAAATGAGAGAGGAGAGAATCTCTTTATTAGAGATGAAGATAGGAGTTACAAAAGTAACTCACCAATCTATGAATGCTAATATCCATAATAAGTGTGTGAAAGTGTCAAGATCCTCACAAGAAGGATAAACAAATTTCCTTAATAAAGGAAATGCAAAAATGGCATGTCTTCGCACATGTATAAGAGGACAAATAAGTGCATTTCCTTAGACTTGGACTAGAGGAAAAAACACATAAGTGATACCTTGGTTTTTTACATTTAATAAATAAATACAACTAAGGAAATATTACTAATTCCAACACCCACCTTTAATATTTACTTGGGGAGATTACATCGAAGGGTATAAAACCCAAATTTTTATAATGAATTTCTAATTTCTCTCAGGAAAGAGGCTTTGTCAAAATATCAACTTGATCTTCAGCCTTGTAATAGATAAGGGACACTTTATTTTCTTCAATTTTCTCTCTAATGAAGTGGTGGTGGAGAGAAACATGCTTTGAATTTACATTTACGATAGGATTCTTTTCCAAGGCTACTATACTTTGATTGTTGCAATACAAAGGTATAGGATCTTGTTGAAGTAGACCCAAATCTTTAAGTATTCTTCTAAGCCATAAAGATTCTTTAGATGCATTAGTATAAATTTTATTTTCAATTTTGGTAGATCATAGAGAAATAAAGATGTGTTTCTTACTTTTCCAAGATATATTTGTTGGAAATATATATCGTAGGCTAAGTTACTAAGAGGGGAGGGGTGAATCAATAACTAATAAAACTTAAATTTTTAATTACCAATTAATCCTTCATGTGTATTCTAATATAATTGCATGCATGAATAATTGAAAACATTAAAACATTCATAACACTTTGACACAATTTGGCGACCCAAAAACCTTCCAAATAGAAAGTAAAATTGCGGTGGGCATGATACCCACAAGTTTTAGTACTGCAGTATAAAGTTGGCTTCTTAAGGCTTACAATGATCACTTTTGATGATCTACCCTGTTAGGGGCAATAAGGATTGCTAGGTCCACCTTGCAAAAGGATTTACAAACATACAATGAAGTATGCACTAAGTAAAGAGATTTACAAAAAACTATTAAGTCTAACTTGTGAAAGGATTTAGCTGATCCACCTCTTAGGATGAAATAGTGGCTGATATTTGATCTACAACTTGGTTTGCTGAATGAGATTCCTTTGAGTGTAATGATCACCTTGCTATGATAAATAAATCTTTGTTGCTCCTTATACTATTGTAACCTTGTACTTTACACTTCTTCCTTTTTTCTACTTGTTGTCTTACTCCCATTTATCATATATTGGATGTGATACAATACATTACATATATACCAATCCAATTTACAAATCAACAAAGTTAACTACAATACAAGTTTACACAAAATACACAAAGTTGGCCCAACTATAGGAACTTAAGTTCTGAAGACTACCTTGGTGAGATTTTGATACTCGACATCCACTATCAAAGCTCGACATCATCATGCACTCAGTAGACATAGAAGCTCAGTCCATACTGATCACTCCCAAGTAGTCTAAACTTGGTCTACACTGGTGACTCGGTGAATACTATGAAACTTGACATATAAACTGATTCACTTGATTTTAATTGCATAGTTTAGTAAATGCTATCACTATGAGCTCAGTATAAACTAAGTCACTTGGTTAACACTAAGTGGCTCAATCAATAGTGGATTCAGATCCTTGTAATAGTGAGCTTGATAAGCATTGCACAACTTAGTTTGCACTAAGGAACTTGGTAAACCTTATGAAGCTCAATTTACACTATTGATCACCATCATGGTAGAAACTACTCAAAACAAACTGAATACTATTTCTTGGATTCGTTAGCAACTATAGGACTCAATATAGATTGAAATGCTTGGTTAACTCTATTAATTGTACAATATGCTAGGTAGATACTTATAATCTGAATAAGTATATGTCACTGATAAAAAACATGCTGTAATGTCAACAATCTCCCCTTTTGGCATTAGTGACAAAAACACTTATCAGTCAAAACTGAATTCAAAATGTTCAAGAACACCTTATATTCATTACCTGGTGTCTCCAACTTGATAGAGTACTCTATTTTAAGATTTTTCAAATTTTTTTTTGCAAGAAATGTATCTCTAAATATTTGTACATATATAATGCTCCCCCATACATATATATAGTATACTTTTCATCTTTTCATATCTAATAATATACATTTTCTCCCCCTCTATGTATACTTCCTCTTATAATATACATCTTCATTACAATATACAATCTTCTCCCCCTTCTTGACATTAATGCCAAATATGTATGCTATATATTATATAGTAATGCAAAAATGTGACAAGAAATCTGCATGTACCTTTAGGATTAACATCATTGTCTTGTCCCAATTTTCTTGCAACACTTGGCATGTAACTTGAACTTCTACTAATAGTTCATGTGATCTTCACTTGAGAATTTGGTATCATGGATGAGAATTTTGGCATGTGCAATATGTTT
Organism: Cupressus sempervirens; assembly: GCA_028749045.1. NCBI lineage: Eukaryota > Viridiplantae > Streptophyta > Pinopsida > Cupressales > Cupressaceae > Cupressus > Cupressus sempervirens. The sequence continues at coordinate 525,124,001 of CM053787.1, forward strand.
CTATAATGCATCCATCTTTGGGAGAATCATGCTCTAAATGTCTGCCAATGTAGGTCTTATTCTAGCTTCTTCTCTTAGAAATTCTACCTACATATCAGTTAAGAATTTGATCTTTGTGTAGTGGGCAGAGCTATAACTTGGGTCAAGTTGCAACTATTGTGCACTTGCCTTTAAATATTCATCAATCTTTAATAGTTTATCTCTTATTTCCTTGATGAAAATTGAAATATCATGAAGTTTATCGAATAGTAAAGATACATTATTGCAAGAGGTCTCTAGTGAGCCTAGAATAGTAGATAATTCTATTTGATGAATAGCAATTTGCTAAGCAATAAGTTACAAAACTTTATTCTCAAATTTCTTCTCAACTCTGCAACAATTTCTCTTGTCCATTTAAATCTTCATTGAATTTCTAGACTACCTCTGCTAATTGACTCAAAATTGGTTGAGAAGTGTCAACCTCCATGTTTAGTGCCTCTACTAGGATATTCTTTGCATCTTCAATTATTTGGAATTCCTTCTTTCTTATTTCTCTAAGCCTTTTCTATTTAGCTTTCTTTTGAAGAAGTTCTCCAAATATATGCATTTGATCAAGGTTAAGATTTGAGATGTCCAATTTGGAATTACAATCTCCTCATCAAGATCAATTTCTTCTTCCTTCTCTCTGCCTTTACCTAATTTTTTTTTACTCAATTGAGACTTGGTCTCAACTATCTTTGCACTTATTATTTGCATGCTAGGAATGGAAATAATAGTAGATATAGTAGGACTAGCTAAAAAGTAGATATTGCACTTATTTCCAAAGTACCAATTATTGAAATGCCTGTTGTTACCAAAAATGATGTAGAGGAAAGTGCTGGCTACTTAGTAGATGAAGTGCTTGTCACTTCTATCAATGAAGTACTGAGCTAGATAGGTGCAAAAATTGATTGAGTGCTTGTACTTACAGTGTTTGACATAATCAATCTTTTTGTAGCCTTCTCAAGGCTTGATGTTTTTAGTGCTTCGCTCAAAGAATGAGGAAGTTAGGCTATGATAGTTGCAACAATTTTCTCTAGGACCAGTCTCCTTAGTAGCTTCCTATCCCTCTTCCTCATTAGCTTCTTGTCCCTCTTCCTCTTCCTCATCATCTACATTGTCATAATGTGTAACTTCTTCTTCATCAATTTCCTCATCTTTTTCATGTTCATCATCATCCTTGTCACTAACATTGACAAAAAAAAACACTTGGCTTGTGAAAAACATAAATGTTCTTCCATGTGTTGGTGGCATTCCTTACCACATGTTCAATGTCATTCAACAATATAAGACAAGTGTTGAATCTCAAGGTAAGTTTTTCTTCATTCTTCTTTAAAGATTCCTTTACCTCCTTGTCATTCAAACTTGGCATGAGTTGCCCTAGGGTCTACTCATATATGTCTTTTGCAAATTTCATGGCATTCTCCCATCTTAGCTTGATCTTCTCCATTAGATCACTCAACATTTTCTGAGCAAGTTGGTCTGGGTAATACTTCCACTTACCCATTTTAGACATTATCACATATTCTATTTGCTTTTACTCCTATGTAGTCCTAGTCTCATTCTTTAGTGCTTTGAAGTTTGGTATGTCTAATCCTGACTCTATATCTTTCAACCTTTCCTGGAAGGTGGGTGGAGGCTTTTTAAAGATTGCACCTCCTCCTTCTTTGTCCAATTTCTTCCTAGATGATCTCCTTGTAAACACAACAGTAGATGGTTTGGCAGGCTTGATTATAATAACCTTTCCTTTCTTCTTTAATGGCTCTTCATCCTCTAATTTCTTTTCATCTTCTACCTCTTTATCCTCCTCAATATCATCTCCTTTTCCTCCAGTCAATAGAAGAGTGGTGCTAGTTTTCAATTTTGCAATTCTCTTCTTTCCTTTGTTGATCGCTTGAGGGAGTTTAATTTCAAGCTCAATTCTAGCCTTTGCTTCATCATACATGCTAAATTATACATCCTTAGGGTCAATAGGCTCATTAGTTAGTGCCTCAATAATGTCCTTGGTTTCATCTATGTTTACCTCATAACCTAGAGGTTTGACCTGTACAATCCTTAGTCTAATTGCTTGAATATATACTTTGTCACTATCAACCATTAAAAAAAATCATCTTTGTAATCATCAACGAGTTTATTTGGTATCCTAAATCTATTATTCATCTAATCTTTGAAGGCATCAAAGTAATTTTCCATAATGCTCACATAGTTTTCTCCCATTTCAGCTATATATTCATTAATCTGATAAAGAATAGGCACATCCTTCCTCCATACTACTATACCATTAGATGGGAATTTTTTTTTCAAATAGAAAAATAGAAAAGTTAAAAGTGAACCAAACTTACAAGGATTGTTCTTTGAATTTCATGTACTCTCCATTTTCTTGTTGAACTGGTTCAAAATCAACTTGGAAAGGTCAAGTGATAGTTTATTCTTGACCACTTTATATGCGAGATACACTACTCCACATGACACATTGTTGAGTCTACTCAAGCTATAAATTATTTGAGTGATGAAATGTATCCCAAATTTCAATTCCATATCTATAACACAACTAATCTTCATTCCCCTTCCATCCCACTTGGCAAGGGTTTTCTTCTCTAGCTCGACTTGACATAGGGTTTTCATCATTTTTTCTTTTGCCAACATAGGAAGACCAATGATCCTATGGATCATCTTCTTGGTTATCAAAATATGTTTTTTTAACCATAATTGACCATTATGCACACAACTAAGAATGAATCTTATCCATTTGATTTAAAAATCCCATGGCATGTGCAGAATGTGAGTTAAACCTTTTGCTTCAAGATGTTGATGCTCTGGTTTCAACACAATATTCACACATAATTCTCTCAATGATTCATCCATTTCCAAAGTTCTAATATCTTGAATATCACACTTAAAATGCGAATAGATATCATTGATTAACAATACCTTTGGTGGACTTTGTGATTGAGCTCCGCTTAGATCTAGGGTTTCCATGATGGTAGAAATCAACTTAAAATTTGGTGCCTTCCATTCCATGCCTCAAACTAACATATCTGAGCCTTAGATTTTTTTCTATTGGATGCCATCTTTGCCCAGTAGGGTTTGAGAGAACAAAAAAATCTTTAGTAACTCACTTGAATCGCTTGAATGCTCTAATATTTTCTCTGCAGAGATAGCTCTCAAAAATTTGTGGTGAGAAATGAATTCAATTTCACTCTTTTCATCAAAATTTTCCTTTTGATTGCTATAAATGCTTGGTATGATTGTTTTCTCATATGATAGACTATCATCCATTTTACTTGCATTGAAAGCTTGATAGAGTCTTTCATGATTTGGTAACCACAAAAAGCATAGTTTCTCTTGACCTTGCTCGACAGGGTCTTACAACCTGACCTCGCTTGGTAAATTTTGCAACCCAACCTCATTTGGTAATGATTGACATCTTATTAAATTCTTGGTGATCCCTTTGCATCTTGAATGCTAATATGGATCTTTCATTCTATTGACAGGAACTGATGTGAGATGTCTTCTTTAGAATCCTAGTTCTAGTTCTCTTGAGAGATCAAGTGGAAATGCTTGAGTCACCCAAATCTTGAGTGACATGTTCATCACTACTTGGACTTGCATTCTCAGAAGATTTTTGAATCCATTACTTTGTTTTTATCTTCTATTCTTCTAGTGTTCATATAGTTCTTGCCAAGATGACCAAGTTCTATACAGATAAAACATCTTCTGGTGGTGTCTCTTGTCCTCATGTGATGTTTTATACAATTAATTCTAATGAGTCCAAATTCTCCATTGTAATGACATTTGCACCAAGTGTTGTAGTCCCAACCAAATATAGCTTTTACAATCTATTTTGCTAGGTTCAATATCTTAGTTTTGCATTTTTAGGATTTGTGCCCATACTTTTTGCATTTGTGACATTTGCCTTCAAATTTAGGTTTCTCTTTGTATTCATTAGCCCTATGACCATGCTGATTGCAATTGTAGCCTTTTCCATTGAATTTGGCTTTCCCATTGCTCCAACATTTATTTGATGTATGTCCTATCTTACGATAGTGACTACAAGTGGGTTTTTGATTCTTTTGAGCTCCTTGCTTGGATGATTCACCTTCTTCTATCTACCTAGTTCCTTCTTTTCATTTTTGTTTGTAATGACTTTGCTCATTCAATTGATTCATGTCTGATTGAGATTTCATCATTCTTTCATTGGTTTACTTTTTAGTTTTTTTAGATCATTCTACAATATTTCGTTCTCTAATTTTAGATTCATGATTTCTTCATTTGCATTGGTGAGCTGATTAATGAAGTCTGCTTGCTGAAGGGATAGGTGCTGAATTTCATTGTTCTTTATATCTATATCTTCTTTTATCTTATTTTTCTCTTCCATGACTTCACATAATCTAACTGACTGAATTTCTTGCTCTCTTCTTAGTTCTCTTCTTGAAGAATACCATTCTTTTCCAATAGTTCTTTTATTGCCTCATTAGCTTCATCTAAATTTCTTGAGTGGATGTCTTCAATTCTTTCTTCAATGTAGAGTTGGTAATTCATCTGGATTGCAAGATCTTTGCTTCTTTTTAGATGTTGGGAGAGTTTCTCCTTTGCTTTCTTGAGTTGTCTAATAGCCAATTCCAAATCTAGCTTCTCATTGTTGATAGCTTTATGAAATCTAAATACCTCCATAGCCTCTAATCTTTGCTCAAGCTATCAAACTTTTCTTTGAGAACCACAATGCTCTGATACCAATTATTGGAAATATATATGATAGACTAAGTTACTAAGAGGAGAGGGGTGAATCAACAACTAATAAAACTTAATCCTTAATTACCAATTAATTCTTCATGTGTATTCTAATCTAATTGCATGAATGAATAACTAAAAGTATTAAAACATTCATAACACTTTGACAAAATTTGGTGACACAAAAACCTTCCAAATAGAAAGTAAAACTAGGGTGGGGCTGATACCCACAAGCTTTAGTATTGAAGTATAAAGTTGGCTTGTTAAGGTTTACAATGATCACTTCTAATGATCTGCCCTGTTAGGAGCAATAAGAATTGCTAGGTCCACCTTACAAAAAGATTTACAAACATACAATGAAGTATGCACTCGGTAAAGAGATTTACAAAAGACTGTTAAGTCTACCTTGTGAAAGGACTTAGCTAATCCACCTATTAGGATGAAATAGTGGCTGATCTCTAATTTTCAACTTGGTTTGTTTAATGAGATTCCTTTGAGTGTAATGATCACCTTGATGTGATAGATAAATATTTGTTGCTCCTTATACTATTGTAGCCTTGTATTTCACACTTCTACCTTTTTTTGCTCGTCATCTTACTTCCATATATCATATATTGGATGTGATACAATATATTACATATATACTAATCCAATTTAAAAATCAACAAACTTAGGTACAATAGAAGTTTACACAAAATGCACAAATTCAGCACAACTATAGGAACTTGGGTTCTAAAGACTAACTTTATGAGGTTTTGATACTTAACATCCATTGTCAAAGCTTGGCATCATGATGCACTTGGTAGATGTAGAAGCTCAATCCATACTAATCACTTCCAAGTAGTTTGAACTCAATTTGCACTGGTGACTGAGTGAATATTGTGAAACTCAACATATAAATTGAGTCACTTGATTCTGACTACATAGCTCGATAAATGCTATCACTATGAGCTTGGTATAAATTAAGTCACTTGGTTAACACTGAGTGGATTAGTTAACACTGGATTCACATCATTGGAATTGTAATCTCAGTAAACATTGCACATGTCAATTTGCACTAAGGAAATCAATAAACCTTATGAAGCTCAATTTACACTATTGATCACCATCATGGTAGAAACTGCTTGGCACAAACTGAATACTATTTCTTGGATTTGGTAGCAACTGTAGGATTTACTAGAGACTCAAATACTTGGTTAACTCTATTAACTATACAATATGCTCGATAGATACTTACAATCTAAATAAGTGTATTCCACTAATAAAAAACATGAATATAATGTCTACCATATTAGTTGAACAAACAAAGAAACAATACCCACACATATATTTCCCATTATTGGAATCTCCACCTAGATCAAAACTAGTAAACCCTTGTAGAGAAAAAATAAAAAATTGCATGATAAATTAATCTTACATTAATACTTCCTTTGATATATCTTAATACTCTTTTAGCAACTTTATAGTGTGTTTTCCCAATTGAATTCAAGATCATCTTTTTTTTCCCGTTGTGATATCAAATCACTAAGGGATCTATAATTCTACAACTATGGTGAGGTATTAAGCATTGGAAACTATACCCTATGTAGAACCCCATGGGTCCTTTCTAGTCCTCTATGTGGCATTAGTCTTTTTTCTTTTTTTTTGTGTGCCTTTGGTGGTGGCCTTATCATCATCTTTTACATCCTTATATGTGCTCAAGTCTTTTTGGTGCTTTGAGTGCTAGGCAGGGTTTCTGATAACATGACAATGGAGTCGAGTCCTCTCAACTCCCAACCTGGTTCATTGATGTGAAAATCGAGAGGTTTGAAGGATAATAATAACTTTAAATCTAGGATGGATATTGATAAGGGAAGTCTAAAAAATGATTGCAACATTGACCATGACAAGGCAATACTAGTTAATGATAAAGAAGATGTCAGGCCCTTGTATAAAGAAATGTTGTCTGAACAATCTAGGCTTGAATGTCCACCATCGATATCTTTTAATGGAGTTTTATGTAGGAAAGAAGGTGTTTCAAGAGGACACATAAGCGATGGAGGTGGATTGAGTGGTGGAGTATTAGAAGGAGAAACTATAAAAAATAGTCGAGATGGTAAGCCCTCTTCCCAGGACTTTAAAACTCTTTCCCTCTCTCCTAACAAAGATATGGTATTGGCCATTATGAAAGGGAAGTTGAAGTTGAAAGATAATACTATCTTCTTTGTTTGTTTAGATAAAGATTGATTACCTTCTTGAAATTTCTTTGATGATTGAATTGCTAACATTTGGGGAAGAAAGTTAGGAATTCAAATAAGTTTCTGTAGAATGATCCAAAAAGGGTTATTTATGGTTTCCTTCAAAAATCATGGAATGGTGGAAAGAGTTCTAAAATATATTTATTGGAATGTGGGTAAATATCTATTTAGAGCTTTTCAATGGTTTACCAAAGGTAAAGTTGAACAAGTTGTGTCTTGTTTCACCCCACATTGGATTGAAATTAAAAATTTCTGACCAAATTTTTGGCCTTTCATTGCCCAGATTGTCTAACCTCTTGGTTCAATGTTACAAGTTGAAGATGCTAGATATACATTGCCACATCTTAATGCTAGGATTCTACTTTCCCTAGAACTCGATATTGATTTCCCTGAGTTCATTTTGATGGACTTAGAAGAAGAAAGGTTTATTTGGGAAGTTTCTCTTTTGGGGAATTTAGGGTCATGTTTCCATTGTAAATAGAATGGACACACCAAAAATGACTATCTAATTATAGCTTTCAAAAACCTAGATTTGATAGTAATATCAAACCTAACCCTAAAGAAGTTGAAAAGTCAGGCTAGTCTAACATGAATGATTCTAATGTGCATAAATCTAGGTTTATTGAATCTAATTTGGATAAACCATCTTTGAATAGGGTTATAGATGTGAATAAGGATTTTCTTGAGAATCATAATGGAGGCTTTTTCTAACAATACATTTGGGGAGACTATTGATAGTACTAAATATATTAGCCTGAATAAACCTATGTTTAAAGATGATTTTATAGTGATGCCAACCTCAAGCTCTGGTATCCCAAGTTCCCTAAATGATTGTCAACCATATGAAAATTTTGATAGTGGTAAGACCATGGAGAATAATAAAGCTTCAATCCCACCCAATCTTAATGCTCAACAACTTTCTCTTAACACCATTAATGAAAGAGCTGAGAGTATTAGGAAAAATCTCATTGGAAACTATGAATAGAGATAAAATTCCAACTAGGACACTAATAATCTATAGTGGTTCATAAGAATAATGATAATACAAGTGAGTCCATGAATGAGGAACCATTTACTAAAGTTACCAATAAAATGCTAAGAAAAAGAGGAAAACTATTGAAAGACACACACTCTCTAATGATAGTAGGAAATCTAGTAAAGATATTTCAAATTGTTTTAACATATTATATAATAATAGAAAATCTCTAAAATCTAAATGTTGTACATATAGAGTTGGAATGTGAGAAGTTTAGAAATGTTTGACAATAAATATATGGTTAGAAAATGGTGTAAAAATCTTAAATCTAAATACATTATTTACTTGTAAGAAATTAAGATTGTGGGTTTCTAGGTTTATACCATTTTGAAAATTTTATGGGACTAATGTATTAGTTTTTATTCTCAACCATCCTAGAGGCAAAGGTGGAACTTCTTTAATGGTAGGACTATAATGGGCTAACAATATCACCTCAAATGGTTCGTCCCGTTGTCACAGAGCCTCAAGGGTCACCTTTCTACATAATGAAGTCTCAAATGGAGTCTACAATATATATGCCCTTAATGATTATAGGGACCATGCTGCATTGTGGTAATAGTTATCTAATAATATACCCAAAGAAAATTGGATATTTGTTGGAGATTTTAATATGGTGGAAAGTAAAGATGAAAAAAATTGGGGAAATGCACACTGTTGGAAAGGAAATGAGCAATTTTTGTGGTTTAATTTCAAGACAAAGTTTAGAATTGTTGACCCTTTGGCTCTTAAGAAGAATTCTTTTTCTAATATTTGATTTACATGGTGTAATAACCAATTTTAGCATCAAAGAATTTACTACTAACTAGATAGAATATATATAAAAGATCATATTTTTTTTGTTGAAAAGTAAGATAGATATGCCCTTGTATGTCTCTCCCTCTACTATATCAGATCACCACCCAATCTATGCTAGTGTCTTTATGGATGATATTTTTGATAGTAGGAAGAAAAAAAATACAAGTTTTAAACTCAATACATCCTTTCTCAAAGATGAGGATAATGATGAGGCCATTAAAATGATGACCAATCTTTGTAAACTTTATAATCCAAAAATGCAACCTAGGGATATGTGGAATGTTTTAGTGGAAACTTGGAGGAGGCTATATTAGATCATTAGCAAGAAATAAGCTACTTATAGAAATAAGTAGGAACAATTTCTATAAAGTATTCTAAACTCCACTAAAAAAGAATTACAATTTAAGGGTTGTGACTCTTTGTTGGAGGCGAAGGTAATAGAGATTAAAGGTCAATTAAGGAAGTATCAAGAATACAAAATAAAAGGTTTGAAGACTAGATCTAGGATGAAATGGATGAAGGATGGAGACAAAGGAACCGAGTATTTTTTTTAATATCATTAGAGCCAAACATAAAAGATAATTGATTGAGAATATACAAATTAGTGGTGATGTTACTAATGACCCTAATTGTATTAAGTATGCCTTCTTCATATTCTATAAGGATCTCTTACCTCATAATTCAATGAGAATAATAAACCCGGTCTAGAGCATTTCCTCAATCTTATCACAAAGAAAATCATAAATCATGAAGCTAACAAACTTGAAATGCCTATAACCCTTGAAGAAATTGTAGTTGCAATTCTCTCTCTTAATAATGATAAATCAACTAGCCTTGATGGCCTCCAGATTGAATTCTATAAACATAATGTGGAGTATATTTCTCCCAAGATTTTGGAATTGTATGAAGACTCCTTCCAACTAGGGTCACTAGGTGCTGACATTAATAGAGGAGTCATTAAATTATTACCTAAAGGTGGAGACAAATCTCAAGTTAGGAACCATAGACCCATTACATTGTTAAATTTATCTTACAAGATTGTGGCTAAGGTTATTGCTAGAATAATTGGAGGACTACTTAATGAATTTATATCCCTAACTTGAATAGGGTCCATAAAGGGGAGGTTTATTCTTGAGAATCTGATTACAAATTGGGAAGCTATGCATTGGGCTAGGAATGAAGAGAAAAATGTAGAAATGGTTTTACTAGATTTTGAAAAATTGTATGACCAAATTGAATGGCCCTTTGTTAGGGGTATGATTCATGCTTTTGGTTTTCCTCTCTATTTTTGCAAGTGGATTGATATTCTTCTTAAGGATTCTTCTATTGTCATTGATATAAATGGTAAACTCACTCATAGTATTATTGTAAAAAGATTTATTAGGAAGGGTTTCCTAATTGCTCCTTCCCTATTTTTATAAAAGCTTATGCCATATTTTATATCATATCTTCATAATTAGGACCTCTATTTAGACGGACCACTCTTCCTAATTAGGAGACATTTCGTAGTGCCCAGTTTGCAAATGACATTGCTTTGTTTATAGAATTGGAGAAAGCCAATTTTGATAACATGATCCACATGCTACATTTCTTTTTTATGGTATCTGGGCCTAAATTATCTCCATATTAGTCTTCCATCCTTGGGTGGTATTCCTCCCATTAGAGTGGGTTGTGAAAAAAGGATGGTAATGATTAGGGCCAAATGACATTGCTAGATATTTGGGAATACCATTCTCTATTGATCCATCTCATAAAGATATGTGGAATTGGCTCTTTTCCAAAATTGAAAAGAAATACTTAAAGTGGAAAGCTCATCTCCTCCCTTTGGTTGGAAGAGTGAAAGTGGTCCAAAAGGTTTTATCTTCTCATTATATCTATTTCTCTTATGCTTGGTTGTTTTCTAATTATCAAACTGCTAGATTGTAAAGGATCATGAGATACTTCATGTGGTCTGATAAGATTGTGAACAAAAGAAGACATTATGTCAAATAGGAGTGGTATTATCTATCTAAGGAAAAAGGTGGAATGTGCATTAAAGTTTTGAAAGCTCAAGGTATGGCATTGGCTTCTAAGTGGATTATTCAAGCCCTATCAAGGGAGGGACTTTGGAAAGTTTTGGTTAGAAACAATATCTCTAGATCATGAATTAAAAAAGGTAAAAGCTAGACTAGTGTTCCTATGTGTGACAAGGTATTTGGTAACTTTTAGCTATCTATTTTTGGTATCAAAGTCTTTCAATCTATTTCGAAAGTGTGGACTCAGATTAGAAATATTATCTTAAACAAGAGTGCAAGTGGGGGTTCTCCCACATACTCTATTTTGGATGGATCCATTTGGTGTTGAGTGGAAGCTAATGGTAAACCTCTGGTGCTTACCTAGAGATATTATGCTAAGAGTTGGTATAAATATGGCATCTCTCTAATGAAAGATATCATGGTTGATAATAGGTTAGGGTACTAGAATTAAATTTCTACTAAATACCACATTCCTAATACTTAGAAGAAAACTTATTCTATAATTGCTAAAGTTGTGGGTAACCTTTTCCCATGTCATACTATGAATGTGGATTAGTTTATGCAATGGATCAAGTGGAAAGATGACTCTAGTTTCAATTTATCTTCTACCAAATAGATTTATAATATATTGAAAAATGATTGTTCTATCTTTGATAAGGTGAATCATGGTTAAGGGCTGGGGAACTCGATCTCTAGGTGTCAGATTATCTTTAATTTCCTCTGGCAGTCTCCTTATGAACCAAAAAAGTCTTTCTTTAGATGGTTATTTCTTTAATAAAACTTGTTATTGGTAATACCTTACCTCATGATTTAGGTAGTCCTATTTTTTGTGGTGTGTGCTATGTTCCTAAATCTTATGAACATATATTTTTTGAATGTGCATATGCTTGTGGTGTCTAGTCCATTTTTTTGGGCAATCTATTGTTTGGAACAATAGACTTGGTCTCTCTTGGAGTGAAGTTTTAGCTAGCTTTGTGGAGACTTTTGATGTTAAAGCTAACATTTTTTGGTCTATTTTAACTTGTAAAATTTAATGGTTTTTTTGGAAGGAGGGGAATGGAGATATTTTTTAAAAGAGAAGGAGGCAAGTTATTGAGTTTGGATCTAAAATCATTCATTTTCATATTATGTAATAGGTTTTCATAGCCTTAGAAATCTCCAAAGACAAATTTATGGTACTAATGGGAGAGGGTCAAATCATGGGTCAGAAAGAGGATGTTGTCTCATGCCAGTACTTTTCTATCCACAAGGATATGCTCGACCAAAGAGAAATTGATAATTTGAACCAGTTCATCAAGAAGCTAAGTATTTAGTATAGGTCTGCTAATACAAATAGAGTGCATCATGACCAAGCAATACTAGGACATAAACATTAGTAAGGTTGATAGGCTAGTGTTGGATGTATGGAAGGACATCTCTCTCATGTTGTGTTGTTTCCATGAACTTTTTGTATTAATAGATTATATAGACTATAGGTTACTCTAGAATGTAAATGTACATGCTTAGCAAGTGGTTACTCTAGAATGTAAATGTACATCTTCAGATGCTACCTAAACATCTTCTAAGTTTTTTTTTGATATTGTTACTATTTTTGTAACTCAAAAGTCCTATATTAATACAAAATTTGTATAGCATATTTTTTGAGGTTTGGAAAATAAACCTTGAAACTAAACCAACACTATATGCAATATGAGGTATTGTAAGAGTGAGATAATTCAAACTTCTTACAAGTTGTCTATAAGTAGTATCAACAAAAGGAGTGTTCATATCAACCATTTACTTAGTTTCTAAATCACATGGAATAGAAAAATGGTTAGAATTATTCATTTAAAACTTGTCCAAGAGATATTGAGCATACTTTATTTGAGAAAGAAAAATAACCTTGGGTGTTTACAATATTTGAATGCCTAAGAAATAATGTACAATTCCTAAACTAGTCATTTGATTTTTTTATTAAGTTGAAACTTAATATTAGAAGTTAAAGTGTTAGAACTTGAACTAAGAATTAAATAATCAATGTACAAAATAATAATGACAATATCATCTTGTGTATTTTTAATGTATAAGTTAGGATCATTTTTACTTCTATCAAAATATTGAGAAATAAAAAAAAGAATTAATTTTGGAACACTACTCTCTAGAATATTGCTTTAAGCCATAGATAGATTTCTTGAGTTTACATATTAAATGCTCATTACCTTCTTTAATATAAATAGGTGGTTAAGCCATATAATTTATTCATGTAAACCACCATTTAAAATGCACTTTTAATATCCATTTAATTTATAGGCCAATTCACTTGAGAATCTAAAGAAAGCACAATCTTTATAGTATGCATCTTAGCAATAGGTGCAAAAGTTTCATTATAATCTAAACCTTCTATTTGAGAAAATCTTCTTGTAACTAGTCTATATTTAAACTTACTAATTTAATTATTATCATGGACTTTAGTTTTATATAACATTTTTCATGAAATTAAATTCATACAATGAGGAAATGGAACTAAATCCCTTGTTTGATTAGAAATTGAAGTGTAACATTCCTCTTGCATAACTTGTTTCCAATGAAGTTGAATCTTATCTTGTTCAAAGGTTTGAGGACCATTAGAATTAATGAGAGGTTTCATCAAACCATAATTTCAATAATTAATCCTCATACATTTAATTCCACACATTTTAGTAATATAATAATCTCTTCATTAAGTAAATTATGAAATCATTTAGGTTTTCTCTTAGTAGTAATAGATTAATTATGAGAAGGAGAATCGTTAGGTGTAGAAGTATCATTAGCATTAAAATTAACATCATTACTATCAATAGAAGAAATATGAGGAATAAAAGAAGATTCTCAAGGAGTAGGGTTTAGAGAAGGAGGTTGGTCCTCCACTACAATAATTTTACTTCCACGAAATACATCATCTTGAAGCTTGGAATATTCATGTACTTTATTTTCTAAAATACTTATAACTCTTTGAATTTGCACTTTCCTAGAAAGAGGACTATAAAATATATAACCTTTGGTACTTTCATCATACCTAACAAAAATAAATGGAGAAGATTTAGCATTTAATTTATGCCTTTTTTATTTGGGAGTGTGAACATAAGCAATATATCCAAATATCCTCTAGTGTTGCAAATTAGGCTTCCTACCTAACCAAGATCCTTTGAGAGTTATATCTCTCAAAGAATTAGTAGGAGTTATATTAAGAATATAAGTGGCACAAGCCATAGCTTCAGCCCAAAATATGTAATCCATATTTTAGCATGTAACATACATCTAGCCATTTCCACAATAGTTATATTCTTCCTTTCCACTACATCATTTTGTTGTCATGTATAAGGAATAGTAAGATGATGTTTAATATTAAAAAATATTAAGTAAGAATGAAATACTCAATTTGAAGAATCTTAATCTTAGGATCAATTTGTCTTTCCATAAACATATGAAATTCAACAAATGTATCAAGTATCTAATCTTTACTATGTAATAAATAGATCCAAACTATTCTATTAAAATAATTAATAAGAGAGAATAGTTTGAACCTTGAATGGAGATGTTATCTATAGGTCCTAAAAGATCACCATGAATAAGTTGTAACTTATGAGGCACCCTCCATGATGAACCATGGAGAAAGGGATCCTTATGCATTTTCCAGTCATGCACCCTATGCATACAATTTTAGATGGAACAATATGAGGAAATCATTCAACCATATTATATTTTTATATAAATAATATATAATAAGAATTCAAATGAGCAAGCCTTTCATGCCACACACGAAAATCAATATTTTCTAGGAAAGAGTGCATTGAAGAGGTAAAATCATAAAACTTAAATAAGTTATCATGATCCAGTTTAGCACTAGAAATAACTTGATTAGTATTAGGATCACTAACATAACATATGTACTTATGAAATTCAACCTTATAATCTTGACACAACCTAGCAACTGAAAGAAGATTGGATTTCAAACCAAGACTTGGTGCAAGGAGGGATGAAGAACTAGGGCCAAGCGAACACCCAACTATTCAAACCACCTTGTAGAGTAAACACAACAAAAGAAAACCAAAAATAATTGAACCAAGGAGAGAGAAACAAAATACTCTCATTGATTCATAAAGTTAACAACATACATGACCAACTATAAGGCCTTTTGAGTTATGAGCAGATACACAATACAACTTCAATATCCATGATCTAGCTTCAAATTCTCACTTTTAAATTTATATGCTCCAAACTCTCTAAACCATATAAGTTCCTCTCAATACTCTATAACATAATCCTAAGCACCCTATTTATACTTTCCAAAATGATTTACAAAAGATTCTAGAACATTACATCAAAGAAAAGCCAACCTCAAAATGGTCAATACTCATCCCTAGACAAGATCCCATTGTTTTTGATTAGGTAAAACAAGTTTTACAGGGATCTTGAAACCCAAAGTTTTACAGCGAAAAGAACTAAATAAAATAGTCTTAAAAAACAAAAAAATTGCCTCAAAAGGCCAGAGACAAAATAAGGCCCGAAGCCAGTGACCAAAGGTCAGAGAGGAAAGGATAGGCGAGCAGGCTAGTGGTCATCCGTGTCCATGGCCTGCAAGATTTCTATAGCATCATTGTCCTTCTCACTGGCCACACCCTCCTGAATCTTGGTAGGAGTGTTCATCTAGTTCTCTTGATTCACCTAGTCACTGGCTTCTTTCTGAAGAACATCCCGATTGAATCCTTGCTCTGTGTTTTTCTTCGCATCCCTTTCAAGGCCAGTGGTAGTTAGATAGTCCCCTAGATTGACAATGTTCTCATTCAAGGTGTGAAGCATGTCCACTATCTATTTGGTGATTATCTGGTGGATAGAATCTAGCCTTTGGACCTTCTGCTCAAGCTGGGTGAGCCTGTCATCGTGATGGCCTTTGGAGACCTGACCTCTGTCTTTCTGTTGGCTTCCCACCTGGTCATTTCTTCCTCTAGCATCCTGGACCTTGTCAGTTCCCTGGTTGTTGAGTTGGTTGCTCCTGTCCTTCAGAGCCTCAATTTCTTGAAAAAGCCACTTGATGGATCGAAAGTTGTTAATCAGACTGTTCTTTGCATTGTTCAAGAAGTTGAAGCCAGTTTCATGCACATTGTCGGAGAGAACCAAAAGAGCAAGGTCAATGAGCTCGTCGTATTGGGTGCTTTTGTCAAGGTCCTCCAGCACCTAGATTTTGGTAGGTTCTCTAACAATACCCAAACTGACTTTGTCCCCATAGATGTTCCTCTAGGCCCTCCTCTTATTCTTTTTGATAACCTGCCCCCCTTTTTCAACCATGATTTCAATCATCTCCTTCGAGGGTGAAATGGCAACCTCCTAAGGAAAATTGGGCTAGGTGGGGCTGGGGGGCATGTCAACAAGGTCACTGGGATGTTCTTGGGGTAGGACCTACTTTAGTTTTCTTTTCTTGGGGTTATCCTTGGGGTCCATAGGGGTCACCACCTCCTTGTCATTTTCTCTCCCCTTATCTTCTTCCATCTCAATATCCTTCCCCGTCTCTGAATCCTCCTCCTCAAACTCCATATTAGACTCCACTTCATCATCACTAGCCTCTTTGACCTCCTTGAGATGAGGAGAGGGGGGAATTGGGGGAAGACATCTAGGGCTCTTCCTGCTAGGGATGCGGGGATCATGGGTAGCATGGGTAACTTTGCATGGGATGTCAATTTTCTCTGATTTCACTTCAAGCTCATCCCCAGAATCAAAACTGGCGGTGTCCTCTGAAGCATTGCTCGAAACCCCAATGGTTTTACCAATAGTGAGGGTTTTCAAGAACTCATAAACTAGAAGCAAGAGACCCTCATGGAGGGCAGGTTTTTTAACATGGCATTTCTTGAGCTCCTCTATATTCTTGGTCATGGAGGTGAAAATGTAAAATGGAAGAGAAATTTTCACTTTGTGTCTAAAATGATTTAACAGAACAAAATGATGAGTCCTAATTCTATCAAACCTAGGGTCAAGAGTGACATATTCAATGATATTCTTGAGAACATACCTCTAGAACTTTTCGATGGACTCAATGTCATAGAAGGTGTCAATTTTGACTATTTAACTTTTCTCCTTATCGTCCTTGACAAAGTCATTGATAGAATTGGCAGACATCTTCTTGTCGTTGTAGAAGTTCAAGCCATCTCGAGAAAGGCCAGTTACCTCCGCAATAAGACCCTCAGTGATTTGGTGGGAAATTCCATCAATTTTGACCCTGCCATTTTGCTAGGAATCAACCATAGCTTTAGTGACCCCCGCATCAAAACCATGAAGCTTCTCCATGTATTTAGTTATACCAACCTTCTCAAGCTTTCTCTAGACCTTCCTCTTCTCTTTCCACCTCTCTGCTTCGCCCCATGGCTCTCTTCTAATCCTTTCTCCCACCATTGTGGATTTTGGCTCAACTAAACCTAATCCACTAGCAATTTTTCCAAATTCAGAGTAGCAGAAGGTGCTGAAAGCGGAAATGATTTTGCACTAGTTAACGGGTTTATTTTTGGCTTCCTTACACTCATGTCTTTCGTACACATAATTATGAAACAGAGGGGGTTCCACATAACTCCAAATAATTCCCTTTTTAAAGTATGATTTAGCAAATCTTATCATCATTAAAGAGATGTTATGTTGGTGCTGTGGATTTGCTCCTTTCAAATTAGCTCAGTCACTGCTGCCGAAAAAACATTATTGCTTCCCCACATCATCACCGAGTTACTTACAACCACTTCGTTAGTGAACTAGTCAGCGACCGTATTTGCTTCATGATAAACGTGGCTGACGTGGAAGTTTTTAAATTTTCTTAGGTCTAATTTTAGGTCCTTAATAATGCTTTCGATGGTCTAGGAGGGTTTAGTGGCTCCTAGAATGCAATTTATTATATTTAAGGAGTCACCTTCAAGCCACAGCTACTCAATCCCTAAGGCCAAGACCAAATTAACAATGAACCTAGTAGCACTGGCTTCAGCTAGATGATTGGTTTGGTGGCCAATAGGGGAAGAGATAGCAAAAATGCCACCTCCCGATACAAGATCCCATTGTTAAATTCATGAACTAGATTAAATAAAAGAGTAATCTCCCACTAAGAACTGAAAGACCGACAACTTGGTCAAAGAAGGAACCAAGCATCAATAAAATAACTAGTTCACTTAGCACATGAAGGAAAAATTTTCCAACATTAGATAGCTTGACCAACAGTGGAAAAATTGACCAAAATTGGAAAACTCAGCCAACACTAGAATGCAATTTATTATATTTAAGGAGTCACCTTCAAGCCACAGCTACTCAATCCCTAAGGCCAAGACCAACTTAACAATGAACCTAGTAGCACTGGCTTCAGCTAGATGATTGGTTTGGTGGCCAATAGGGGAAGAGATAGCAAAAATGCCACCTCCTGATACAAGATCCCATTGTTAAATTCATGAACTAGATTAAATAAAAGAGTAATCTCCCACTAAGAACTGAAAGACCGACAACTTGGTCAAAGAAGGAACCAAGCATCAATAAAATAACTAGTTCACTTAGCACATGAAGGAAAAATTTCCCAACATTAGATAGCTTGACCAACAGTGGAAAAATTGACCAAAATTGGAAAACTCAGCCAACACTAGATAGATCAACCAACACTAGACACTCGTTAGCAATTAGAACTCGATAGAAATTGGCACTTGGTAGTAACTGGTAGAATGAATTAAATTGAGAAAGATTTCAAAGATACCCAAGATGCTTTTGCATCAGACAACTAGGGTAGAAATAAATGATTCTCCTGATTCATGCAAGTGCCACAACTTGAGCCAAATCCAACTCAGCTTGAGAAATCCTTGTAGCATTTTCAATTGGTCTATTCTTCCACTTCACCAAACACTCATAACAATCTTTTCCTCTTGTGTTCCTACTAAATCTCTGATCCAATACCTATTTAACCTCTTCAATCTACTTCTTAGGATAATCATTTGATACAAAGACTTCATCATTTGAAAAGCCAACAACATTAAATATAGGAGATAAATCCATATCATTAGGTAACTCAAATTCATAATCATTACCACTACCAAATTTCTTCAACATCTTACAAGTTCCAAACTTCTTCATCTTCAACTTATTATATGTTCTAGAAGGAAATATACCTTTCTTCAAATGAAGCATCA
Source organism: Cupressus sempervirens (assembly GCA_028749045.1). Taxonomy (NCBI): domain Eukaryota; kingdom Viridiplantae; phylum Streptophyta; class Pinopsida; order Cupressales; family Cupressaceae; genus Cupressus; species Cupressus sempervirens. The sequence goes on from CM053787.1 coordinate 525,142,989, forward strand.
CCTCATCACCAACTTTAAAAACATGATTTATTCTAGACTTATCAAAATTCTTCTTGTACTTCTGATTACTTTGTTCCAACTTCAATTTCACTTCCTTATGTAAAGATTCCATAAAATCAGTAAATTCTTTGCCCACAATACTTCTCTTTTCTTCAGCAACAACATCCCTTAAATTTGATATTCCTCTAGGTTGTATTCCAGTAACAATCTCAAAAGGTGTTTTACCTATACTCCTATTCACAAAATTATTATATGCAAACTTAGCTTGGACCAATATCAGCTCCCAAATATGTGGTTCATCTCCAACTAAGCATCTTAGCAAATTACCCAAGCTTCTATTCACAAACTCTATTTGTTCATCTGTTTGTAGATGGAATGTAGAACTAAATCTCAACTCACTACCCATTTTCTTCCACAAAGTTCTCCAAAAATAACCAACAAACTTACTACCTCTGTCAAAAATAATAGTTCTTGTTAATCCATGCAATCTAATAATCTCTTTGAATAAAATTTCAGTAACATGCTTAGCATCTGATGTCTTCTTACGTGGTATAAAATGAGCAATTTTAGAAAATCTACCCACAAAAAACAAATATAGAATCATACCCATTTACTATCTTATGCAATCCAAGAAAAAAATCCATATTGATCTCACTCAAAGGTTTCTTAGGAACATAAATAGGTGTATACAATTGAGTATTCTGACTCACTCCTTTTGCAATTTGACTTATTCCATAAATCCTTACAAACTTCTAAACATCCTTGTACATCTATGGCCAATAATACTTATGCTTCAACAAATTCAATGTCTTATCAATTCCAAGATGTCGAACCAATCCACCACTATATTTTTCCTTAATTAAATTAACTCTCATAGAACTTCTGGGTATTCACAATTGAATTCTCTTGAACAACATACCTTCTTGAATGAAATAATCATCATACTTACTCATGTGATTTGATAGATTTGGTGCTCTGCATTCTCTCCATGCCTCAGAAAAATTAGGGCCAGCATCATACAACTCTTTCATTTCAACAAAACCAATAACTTCAACCTTCATCTTAGTCAATAAAGAATGTCTTCTGTTCAATACATTAACAACTTGCTTAGTAACTCTACTTTTATGCTTGATTACAAATGTGAAACTCTACAAATACCCAACCCACTTTATATGTATTTGATTCTATTTATGTTGACTTCCCAAGTACTATAAAGCTTTATGATCAATATACAATACAAATTCCTTAGGAATCAAATACTGTCTCCACTTTTCAAGGCTGAAACAATAGCATAAAATTCTTGATCATACACAAAATACTTCATTTTAGCATTATTCAACTTCTCACTAAAGAAAGAAACATGTTTACCTTCTTGACTTAATACAACTCCTATTGCACTGCTGCTTGCATCACATTCAACTTGAAATACCTTATTGAAATTAGGCAAAGCCAATATAGGTAACTCAACAACCTTTTATTTCAATGTCTCAAAACTCTTATCAGCTCCATGTGTCCACTTGAAACCCTTTTTTATCTCCTCTTATTGTCTTAGTCATAACATTACAAATAGAACTAAAATTCCTTATAAATTTTCTATAGAAACAAGCCAAACCATGAAATTATCTTACCTCACCCACATTCTTAGGTGTAGGCCATTCCAAAATTTCTTTTTCCTTCCCAGGATTCATTTTAGAACCATAAGCTGAAATCACAAATCCTAAATACACAACCTCATCTTAAAGAACACCTTTTCAAGTTAATCATTAACTTCTCTTTAAATCTTTGCAATACTTGTTTAACATGAGTAATATGTTTTCCCTTAGAGTTACTGAATATTAGAATGTCATCCAAATAAAAAATCACAAAATTACCCAAAAATCTCTTGAGGACTTCATTCATGAACCTCATGAAAGTACTAGGTCCATTAGTCAAACCAAAATGCATAACCAACCATTCATACAAACCATATTTTGTCTTAAAAGAAGTCTTCCATTCATCACCTACATATGATGATAACCACTCTTTAAATCTATCTTTGTAAAATACTTTGCTCCAATCAAACAATCCATTATGTCATCCATCCTTAGCATAGGAAACCTATATCTCAATGTGATCTTGTTAATAGCTCTGGAGTTAGTACACATTCTCCATTCTTCATTCTTCTTAGGTGCTAATAAAACATGTACAACACATAGACTCAAGCTTTCTTTGATCAAATCTTTCTGCAATAACTCATGCACTTATCTATTAAGTTCTTCATTCTCTGTAGGTGTCAATCTATATGGTGCTTTGTTTGGAAAACAAGCTCCAAGAATTAGATCCATACAATGACTTATACTTCTCACTGGTGGTAAACCATAAGGTATATCATCTATTGTACCTTTATATTCATTCAGAAAACTTATAATTTCTTTTGACACTCTGTCACCACTATCTATCACTCGATCATCATTATTTTTTGTGACTCGGTCATCACTAGCACAACTCAATTTCCTAGGAATTATGACAAAGCATATTTGATTCTTCATCACTTTCTTTTCAAATTTCTTTCCATTAATCATGCAAAACATCATAGTAGTACAATTAACCTCATCTGGACTCTCAATCAACGGCAATAATATTTGTTTTCTCCCATTCACCCAAAGAGTATATTGATTCAATCTTCCATCATATATAACATATCTATCATATTGCCAAGGTCTACCCAATAATATATGACAACAATCCATAGGCACAATATCACACAAAAATTCATCAAAGTAATATCCAATCTTGAACTTCACAATACATTGCTCACTTACCAATATCTTATGCTTACCCTTGATTTATGAAACATGATAGGGTTTAGGATGCTTTAGCCTTTGTAACTATAGCTTTGTAACCAACTCTTTTGATGGAAAACTTGTTGAACTTCCACTATCAATTATTACTTTATAATATTTTCCATCCATTTTACATCTGGTATTGAAAAGACTTCTCCTTAGGATAGGTTCCTCATCAATTCCCTTATTGTACAAGGTTCTCCTCACCATCAAATTTTCTCTAGCCTCAGGTCCACTTGGAAAACTCTCAATTTTTCCTTGAATCTTAACATTTCTATTACCTTGTCCATTATTAGAGGATCTACACTCAAAGAATCTATGCCCTTATTTACCACATCTAAAATAATTACCATGAAAATCACCTCTGGAAAAAGAATTACCTCTTTCTCGAGAAGAACTAGTATGTCCTTGGTAAGAATTACCACCTTTCCATTTGGTCTTGTTTTTGTCATCACTTTTCCAATCATATTTACCCTTATCTTGCACAAAACTATTAGATCTTCCACCTTCTCCATAAGATCTACCTTTGCCTCTCGAGAATCTACCACCTCCACCTCTTTGTCTTTATTCATGCTTCTTTGTCAAGATCTCCTTAGTTTTCAAGGCATATTGGTATGCTTCTTTCACACTTTCCAATTTCACAAAACTTATTTCATCTTTGATTCCAAATATTAATCCATTTACATACATTGAAATTTTCTCAACATCATCATCCACATATCCAGATTTGATGTCCAATCTATAGAATTCCTTGGTATACTCCTTTATAGTCATGTCCCTTTGTCTCAAAATTTTCATCTTTTTCAACAAGCTAACTTGGTAATCAATAGGAAGTAATTTATTCTTCAACTTGTTCACCATTTTTAGCCAAGTCCTAATCTTATCCTTTCCTTTGCTTTGTCTACTAGTTTGGAAATGCTCCCACCATAATGAAGCACGACCTTTCCACCTAGAAATTGTAATTTTTACCTTACTATTATTAGTAGTATTTTTAGACTCAAAGAACTTATTCATATAAGAGATCCAATCCAACACAACATTGGTTTTAAGCTTTTCAACATAAGGAACAACTTTTTCAATAGGCTTTGAATGTGCCCTAGACAAAACTCTCAATAATCTTTCCTCATCATGATCTTCTTTAGGTTCTAGATTAGGGTTTGGTGCTATTGCTTCATCATCACTCACATCATCAAGATGTGCTCCTCTCCTTTGGGCTATCTCCACATCATCCATCTAATCTAGATGTAATTTTTCTCAAAGTATCCAATATGCCATTATCAACATTTTCTCTACCTCGAACCATATTTACAACCAGGTTCTTGCAAGATCGTAAGCACCTTTACTTTCATAGATCCAATTTATGAACCTCCATCTCCCACTAAAGAAGAATTAAATTTGTCAAATTCTAATATTTGTCTTGTTTTCTTTGGTTCTTGATGGTTCTCTTAGTAATTTTGTTCATACCTCGTGCGACATTGTTATTTAGCTTACCCAAGGTAGGCCTAGTTATTGAGATAATTCTTATCCATTCCTATACATGTACTCCTTCCTAGCTCATACTTTGTGTGTTAGATGAGAGACACACAATTTATGCCAAGTTGGATGGTGTTGACTATCTAGCAGATGATTCTTTATAATAACTAATATGCGAGCTCGACTCTTGAAAGGATTTCTCTACTATGTGTTGGGTTTATTGTATTTTATTTGATTATCCTTCTATATTTTTTTGTCACCTTACATTATTAGTTTGTAGTATTTCATGTTTGGATCTAGTTTGAACCAGAATCTAGTTGAGGCAATTGAACGTAAAATGTGCATTAGGGAGCACCTTTGATTGGACAAGAGAAAGGGGAGATATGAATATTTGTATACATCATAGCCATCGAAGATGCTTCATTATGAGGATAAATGCACACTACCCTCAACCAAGTATCTACAATTATAAACAACATCAAATTTGAAGGTTCAAACCAAGGTCCTTCACATAGACTAATGGAAATCATTGAATGAATGATAGCCTAGATTTTACAAGGAATGTAATCATTTCTCAGCACCCAATAATGAGTAGTTCTAACACTATCAAACTATAATTTTACTTGAAGTAATTTTTTCCCCTTAGTTCTTTTCTTAGAAATAATATAAAGTGGACAATATTCAACAAGAAAAAATAATAAATTAAGTTCTTTGCAGACTATAGTTGAGAATATATTCTTTGACTTCAAAAGTGGATTTCCTCATCAATTAATTTGGGCCCATGATATCACAATATTTCCTATGACACAAACTATAAAATATAGAAACCAACTTTAGAAGGGTTGATAATATTAATATCATTTTGAAATTACTTGATTGATATTCCTCATGGATTTTAAAGTCCTACGAATCCCAAAGGAGGATAATAATTTTGGGGTTTTTTTGTAAGAACAATGTACCTCCAAAGAAATACTAGAGATTGTTCATACTAACTTGTGTGGACCAATTGAAGTGCAAAGCTACAAGGGAGATAAGTACATAATATTATTTGTTGATGATTACTCTAGGATGATGATAGTTATGTTTTTGAAACAAAAATCTATTGCCTTTCAAATGTTTAAGTGGTACTTAGCGAGAGTTGAGAAAGAAATAGGTAAAAGTTTGAAATTCTTAAGATCTAATAGAGGAGAATTCACATCAAATGAATTTGAGATGTTTTGTAATGATAGAGGAATCAAAAGACATAGATCTACCCCCTGGACCCCTCCACAAAATGGAATAGATGAAAGGAGAAATTGGTCTATAATGGACTGTGCTAGAACACTAATGATGGAGAAGAATGTTGCTTTAAAATACTGGAGATAAGCTATAAGTATAGTTGTCTATACCTTGAACCATGTGCAAATCAAGAAAGGTGCTCATTCAACACCTTTTGAACTATGGTATGGATATCCACCCAACATAAAATACTTTAAGGTATTTAGAAGTAAGTGTTACATTCTTAAAGATGTTAGGAATGGTAAGCTTGATGCAAAAAGTGAAGAAGGTATATTCTTAGGATACTCCACAAGAAGAAAATCTTATAAGTGTTTGAATACTAACACTAAAATTTTTGTAGAAAGTACAAATGTGAATTTTGATGAATTTACAGAAGTACATGAGGCTGAACCTATGAAAAAGCTAGAAGAATACAAATCATTTGTATACTTTCATGAAGGAATACCTGCTGAAGAAGATGCTGCAAATGAATTTGAGATGTTTTGTAATAATAGAGGAATCAAAAGACATACATCTACCCCCTGGAACCCTCTACAAAATGGAATAGATGAAAGGAGAAATTGGTCTATAATGGACTATGCTAGAACACTAATGATGGAGAAGAATGTTGCTTTAAAATACTGGAGAGAAGCTATAAGTATAGTTGTCTATACCTTGAACCATGTGCAAATCAAGAAAGGTGCTCATTCAACACCTTTTGAACTATGGTATGGATATGCACCCAACATAAAATACTTTAAGGTATTTAGAAGTAAGTGTTACATTCTTAAAGATGTTAGGAATGGTAAGCTTGATGCAAAAAGTGAAGAAGGTATATTCCTAGGATACTCCACAAGAAGAAAATCTTATAAGTGTTTGAATGCTAACACTAACAAAATTGTAGAAAGTGCAAATGTGAATTTTGATGAATTTACAAAAGTACATGAGGCTGAACCTAGGAAAAAGCTAGAAGAATACAGATCATTTGTATACTTTTATGAAGGAATACCTGCTGACGAAGATGCTGCAAATGAATTTGAGATGTTTTGTAATGATAGAGGAATCAAAAGACATACATCTTCCCCCTAGAACCCTCCACAAACTGGAATAGATGAAAGGAGAAATTGGTCTATAATGGATTGTGCTAGAACACTAATGATGGAGAAGAATGTTGCTTTAAAATTCTAGAGAGAAGCTGTAAGTATAGTTGTCTATACCTTGAACCATGTGCAAATCAAGAAAGGTGCTCATTCAACACCTTTTGAACTATGGTATGGATATCCACCCAACATAAAATACTTTAAGTATTTAGAAGTAAGTGTTACATTCTTAAAGATGTTAGGAATGGTAAGCTTGATGCAAAAAGTGAAGAAGGTATATTCCTAGGATACTCCACAAGAAGCAAAGCTTATAAGTGTTTGAATACTAACACTAACAAAATTGTAGAAAGTGCAAATGTGAATTTTGATCAATTTATAGAAGTACATGAGGCTGAACCTAGGAAAAAGCTAAAAGAATACAAATCATTTGTATACTTTTATGAAGGAATACCTACTGAAGAAGATGTTGCAAAGCAAGTTACAAATCAACAACAAGTTTTAGTAATTACCGAGTTGTATTCAAGAACCGAGCTACATTCAAATGATGAGTTACAACATGAAGAAGATGAACATTCATCATGTTTGTTGAGCATGAAGGAACCCAAAATAGTGAAATATGCATTAGAAGACTTGGATTGGTATAAAGCCATGGAAGAAGAGATTGAACAAATAGAGAAGAGAAAAACATGGAGTCTAACAAAAATGTGATTGGCACCAAGTGGGTATTTAGAAAAAATCTAGATGAGAATGGTCAAGTCACAAGAAACAAAACAAGATTAGTTTGCAAGGGATATGCACAAGAAGAAGGAATTGATTATGGGGAGACATTTGCCCCTCTTGCTAGATTGGAAGGAGTAAGAACCCTACTTGTTTATGCTGCATAAAAAGGTTTCAAAGTTTATCAAATGGATGCTAAATTTACATTTCTAAATGGCATATATTTCTTTCATTTCCCAGTTAGGCCAATCCTAATTTTCCATAATCCTAACATCAATACATTAGATGTCATTATCAAGGATTTTCCTAAGGCATTCCATCTCTTTCAAAAGCTTTGATGTCTCAGTATAGGTCATGTTCAAGGCTATATTCCTCCATTCCAAGTTATCTCTTGCCACAAGTAGGAAATCAACATCAATGCCAACATTTGGTTTCTCTGCCAATAATTTACACCATAGGCTTGAAGATCACTAACCTAGATGATATATTCATCCCGTTAACTTTTTTTGTCTCAAAAGAATTGAGTTTGGATTCCAGCTTGATAATCACTTTGTCTGCACGTACCTTAGTCTCAGTAAAATTTGAAAAATAGTTCACTCCATTGGTCATTACTAAGTCTACCCTATCATTAAATACCTTGGCAACATATTTGTTTGTCTTAATGTAATCTAAAAATTTATGATTGGAAGGGGATGTGACATCTAATATATAATTTGTACCCAACAAGGTTAATACATTAAATTTTTTGAGGCCATGGATGTATTCAACCATAAATTGGAGGGACTTCTTTAGGTCCCTCTGTTAGAATATATAGTCCACCAATATAACTGAGAGGGTGGGGGGGTAAATTTGTTATACAACTAATGTCATAATTATCAATCTTAATAAACTTTAACCATATGAGCAATATAATTAGAAACCATAATAAGATACTCATGCATAATTAACACCATATATGTTAACTAGGGAAATCCTTGATCAAAGGGAAAACCCCTAGTGTGGATGGTACCCAGAAGATGATGTACTAAGATAAATATTCTTTGTTAGAGGATGGACCTTGTTAGGAGTCTATAACAACATTTAGTACATATTAGTCTCTATTAGGAGACTATGAATCCCTATTAGGAGATTCCAACCCTATTAGGAGTTATAGAAGAGAGATGGACACACTGTCCAAAAACATTTAGGGGAAAGATCAATGAACCCACTATCCAAATGGTCTTTGTATTATTCCTTGTAGAATAATAGAAATTAATAATACTGCTCAATCTGATCTTAACAAATCTCGCATCCAATAATTCCTTGGATCACTTACTTGCTTTCACTAAACACTCTTCTCCTTTTTGCACTTCACCCTTGTTCAACACATTCCATACATCTTACGAACACGAAAAAAATCTTTCCTTTATACCGTATCTTCAAAATAATTCCTTAAGTCAGCCATGAGGCTTTCCCAATTAACTATAATAAGATAATTAATTAACTTACAATTACAATAATACTATTGACTCATAGTCTATACAACTTCTCACACATGAAATACTAGGGCTTGCACATTTGCTGACATCACCATCAAACTATCTTATGTCACTAGCTAATTGTGCATCACCATATTATATCTTTGTTAAAAAATATAATACAAACATCAGAAATTGCTTCTTGGGCACTATGTCTCTATACTACTCTTTGTAAATTAGGTAAAACTTCTATACATCTTGTAATGCCCTGCCAAGAGATCCAAAGAATTAATCTAAAATATCACTAAGTTTTCCAAACAATTTTTTTTTAAAACATGAAAGTAAATCCATCTACATCATTCACATGATAGCGGAAGCAATAGCAACAATTCAAATGAAAGTAAGCATTACACACATAATAGGTTACATTCTTAAGAATCCCTTAACATTGAATCACATCTAACATAACTAATTATGTTTCCATCTAATACTACATCCACATGAAATAATAATGAAAAGTCCAAAGTTCTTAAATTACATTTTCATTTGCTCAATCATCCACTGTACATGTCATAGGGTATGAAAGGCTTAAAAGAATATACATTTGTGTAAATAAAGTACATCATCATATTAATTCTAATCCATGATGAAATAACATAAATGAAATCACAAATCATACATGATACATCATCATAGGAGATAACCATAAATTAAAAACATAACTAACTAAGTGCACGGTTCCTCCCAACCATAAATAGCATCATTAGACCATCATGGATCCTAGTCATCCCTCCGTGCATAACATGCCAAGTCACTAAAGAGATCATCTGTATTATCATAGTAGGAATGTCACACCTAAATCATACTACATCATATGCAAAAAGTAACCTAACATGCAAAGTAAAGCATAAGATAACATCATCTAACATATGCAAATCATCAATGTAAAGATACAAGTCCACCATCATAATCCATGAAAAGAATGAAGATAGATACCAACAAAGAATGCTCTAGCCACGCTGTCTCAGACTGACCTCAAATGATAAGAGTGATAAAGCACTACCACCCAACCGCGTGGAACCTAAATGGTCCACTCCCACCATGCTGAGGAGATAATCTCAAGTCCCAAACAGGCTATCAAAATCACATAGCATAGAAATACTCTCTAAGAATAGGAATCCTAAAAGTATACTAACTCAAAGGTTCCAATCACAAAATTGACATCTAATCCCACAGGCACACAAAGACATGTAGGAAACCTACTATGCAAGTGGGCAAGTGTCATCGCATATATCATGTAGAAGTTACCTTGACAGTTAGCTTACAACTCCATAGGTCCCTACTGATCCTTATGTGGCCATTAGTATCCTCTCATACTGACAAGGCATACTATGGAATGCAAGGTCGTAACCAAGCGTTCTCTCTGCTCCCATCCTAGTCTGTACAAGCACTCAGACATGGGAAAGAAAAAAAAAATTATCTTTTTAGGTTCATTTAATTCCCATTTAGTGTAAATGTTATCACTTATTAATAAAACTTATAATGAGTTACCTTAGTAGCCACTTAGGGCCCCGACCCCCATTGCAAGCCACTTCCTGACACTACAAGTAGATAACCTACCCTAAGCTAATGGAATCATAAATCACAAAATCACCACAGTCCTATACAAGCAACTGGAAAGAAATACCAAAAGATAATCCATAAAAAGAGCATGAAATCTCCATGAGAAACTAAAAAGCATCCATAAATAATCATGACCACAACAGTTCTCTATTGGCAATTGAAGGCATCACTGATATTCAAAAGTATCCATTGGTTCTCAATAACCAAAATATATCTCAAAATTATACTGATCGAAGACTCCAAAATGGTTGAGTTAAAACATGACATCATCAAGAAATAAATCAACATTTCAGTCCCATCATGGCCACTAGAAAGTAATCCAAGGATAACTAATCAATGACTCAATAATGATTAGGTCAAGTGTCTCATACACATATAACTCAGCTTCACTCAAGAAGACTCATGAGCAATAACAATCAGTAAATACAAACATCTCATAGAGCATACGATCACATTACCATGGTTGGGTTTAAAAAGATCAAGATCAAAAGACATCGTCATGACATCACAATCATAACCTTCGAGCCTCTGGTAGACATCCTAAAACTGGTCAACAATCTAGTCAACCCAAAAACCCAAAACAAGAAGCATAGAGAAAACACAATGTAAGCACATGTTTGGGTTTGCTAAATTTACATAGTTGAATTAAGTATGGAGGTTTCATTTTTTGTCTGCAAGTATACTTCAAGTATATAAAATTTATCATTTGACCTACAAGTCAACCCGTTATTCCCTCGATAACGTTATCCTTCCATTATTTAAAATTACCTTCTAAGAATAACTGAAGGATAAATATTTACTCATTAAATCATTTGATACTTAATAAAATCATTCGCTTTATTTTGTTAAGATCAATGTTACTAATTGAATAACTCTTCCTTATCATTAATTCAACTTCTCCAAACAAAACCAAAGGATCATATTCTTTTAAATTATAAGAAAGCCAGATATCAATCTTTGAATAAGAAGATTATAACAACAAAATTAACTAGTCCTACTTTAATGCCATACATTATTAATTAATCTTGATTAAATCATATAATTAAATTAATTAGTAACGTACACAATCCATGACTCTATATCATTCTAATAGTTCTTAATTAAAACTCAATTAAATATCACTAAAACTTATGTCTCTTGATTAAATCATTACTAACAATCATTAAAATACCTAAAGTCATTAGAATAAGACTTATCAACTTCGATGTAAATACTTAACAACTTCGTTAAAAGAATCATATCAATAATTATTTCAATTAAACCACATTGCATAACTTATTTTGAATTTAATTAATTTACAATTAATTAAATTAACTAATATTTTACATGACTATATTAACAACTCAATGAATATCTCTCAATTAATAATTAACCATAGTTTCCATAACCTATATTTCGATGCATTAATATTCCCAATGATATAAGGATAACTATCTCTCAATATCATTATCTAATAATTACTTTAACCTTACATCTCATATCTCCTGAGATTGTCTAAACCAATTATTATAATTGATCTATAACTTATTGCTATACTTCAATTATTAACTAATCTAAATTTGAATTTAATTGAATTAATTAATAGTTATACTAACTATACTTATCATTCATTAATAATTGCTAACCTTAACAATTATTAATAAATAATAAACCCATTAATAATTTCATTATTATAATGATCAATATTTGAATCAGATTCATTGTTCATTCAATCATTCAATGACTATCAAGAAAACATTAATATCTCTAGGAAAAATTATTCTTTTAAAATCATATATAGTTTTCTCAATTTTCCATTCGATTTTTCTATCTTTCACATTTAAATTCTATTAAACAATTTAAGTTAAATTTATATCATGAGACTTAAAATATTATAAGATGATTAATTTTATTAATATTAAAATTTCATTTATAATAGATATAATAATTATTTATTATTATAAATATATATATATATATATATAATAATTATTGAATATCAAAATATATATATATATATATATATATATATATATATATATATTACATGACACATGAAATAACAAATATTAACATAAATTAAGGAATGTTTTTATTTAGAAACATCCATATACTGCTAAATTCAAATGTTTCAAACCTTTAAAAAAAATGATGGCAATATTCATACACCGCCGACACGTACTCGTGTGAGACCTGCAGATCACAAGTACACTGCAATCGCGTAGGTACTCGACAATCTTCGCAGTCCTGCCATGTATCGCAGTTGGGGGTGGGGTATCCTACCCACCCTCCATTATATCATAAATTATTATGATTTTTTTTTTAAAATAAAATGTTTTTAATAAACGTTCGACTCATATGCGATCTAATTCATTTTTAATAAAGGTTTTTTCCATCGCATTTTTTAATCGTGATTTTTAATAATCAGAGTTTAAATAACATATGTATATATATATGAATATATATATATATATATATATATATATATATATATATATATATATATATATATATATATATATATATATATATATATATATATATATATATATAGAATAACAACACATATGTATATTATTTTATTTTTATTTTTCAAAAGAGAGTATTCACAATAATGCTTGCGAACATAAATGTAATTTTTTCAAAAACAAATAGGGCTTTTAATTCTATGAATCAAGAGTTCTTCCTATAATGAATTAATCTCTAGATTTACTTATTGATCTGTCTAATATATTTGACTATAAATCTTAAACTTAGAATTCTTCATTAAAATACAAACCCTTGTCTAATCAAATCCTTGATTCCATTACAATTCAAACCCAAACCCGATTTAAAACTAATTTCTTTCCTAATTGGAACTAGGGTTTTCTATTATTTTCTTTATTGATTTCTTCACACAAGGAGAGAATCAACATGCAAATTTGAATTAAACATTCATCACAAGAATTATCCAAGTAGTCATCTAGCAGACACGATGAAGATAGGAAGAGAAAGCGTGCAAAAAGAGAATATGCGAAAATCACAAGTGCACCTGGATACTGATGCTAATTCCCTTCTCCTCAAAATTTGTAGAGCAAGCTTCCTTCTTCTCCCACATTCCTAGTCCTCCAAGCACACTCCAAACACTCTCCAAACACTCTCCAAATGCTCTCCCTAAGCTTCTAAGAGTGCATCATAAAGAACTCTCAGGAAGCACCTAGAATGTCTCTAGAAGCAACCAGAAGGTGTTGACAACTAAGCATGAGCTTTTTCCAACCTTCTAGATGAGTCATAAGGTTGTAGACACCATGTGCTTAATTGGTGCACTAACTCCTATGTTGTTGACAACACATGCATAATTAGAGTGCAAACTCCTGTGTTGTCTACATGACAACTCCCGAGAATTTGCAAACTCCTACGTGAGAAAATATTAAAATAATGCACATTAACTAATATAATATTTACTTTAATCTTTTCAATTTAATTTATTTATTATTTTTAAATCTCATGCACTAACGTTAATAATTCCACTTATTTTATCTTAATATGTCTATATTTTAATCAAATGCACACATCATGCAATCTAGAATCTTTTAATAATTTAATATCTTTTCCACATTTAAAATTCATTTCCAAAACTTAATTGCTAAAATATTTATTAACTTAAATAAATATGATCACATTCCAACTTTAAAATTATAACTTTTATCTTCAAATTTAATTATTTTATTTAATTAATTTTCTAATTAATTAAATAAAATAAATATTAAAATACCATATTAATTTTTCATTAAATTAAACAATTAATTAAATCTTTTAATTAGGCTTAATTAATAGAAAATACATCAAAGACTCATAAAATAAAATATGAAAAACCCACTATAGCAAAACACATACAAAATCAAATCAAAAGGGTTAATATCATGAATTATGTCATCTGATGCATTCAGAGGGTACTCAACTAAGATACTTGTCCTAATTTCCAATTAGGACAAATGGCTTAAAAGTTTGGGATTTGGACTTGAGAACTTATCTCCCCGCTCTTACCATTGAGATAATGCGATAGGGTACGCTCATTCTGGCAATTCAGAGAAGTCGATACCTGGTACTTGCAACCTGCATAAAATCCATGCATGTACAAGCACAATATATATTAAACTAAATAGGCAATGGAAGAAAGTGGTGCATCGTGTAGATCCCGACTAGCAGGTGACTACGACTCCCTTCCTTAACCACATTAGACACGCCATACAAGAACAACAAACACACCATACACATGCAAGTATGGGGTAAGTATCCATAAGAAAGCACATATGATAATAAACCATCTAATTAATCATCTTCAATAACTGAAAATAATGTAATAATCATCATGCATACATGAAATGTAGAGTCTAAGTAATCTCATCACATATCAACTGAATCCATAGCACAATATCTGATTATCTCAAAACAATGTTGCTAACCATCAACATAAAACTAGCCCTAAAAGAGTTTGACAATGATAACAAAAATGCGACCTAGGGGTAGGCACTACACATCTTTGACTTTCTTGCTACTCATAGAGTCACATCATCAAAATATAGTGTAGTACATGTCCATAACCACACATCATTAGAAAATCAAAACATTATCTATACAACTAAGATCTATGTCTGCTACTTTATTAGTCTTCATAGATTTACTACTATATTGACATCAATAACAAACAAAGTCATGAATGCAACATGTCAATAGTCTCCAATGCTTAGAATACTCCCCAAAGGAATATCATCAACATTCATTCTAACACCCTCTTATCCTTCTAATCTTTCCAAATCTTATTTGAAAATTTCTTATTGCTGGACTTAAAATATTTCATATCCACTGCCCTTGTTGTGGGCCCAAGACCAGTCCTTTCTATGGTGTAATCCTAAGGCAAGAGTTCATCTTGGCTCTTGTCATTAGTTGGTTTGTATACATTTGCTACCTAGTGCACAATTTTCTCATCTAGTTCAAGCATAGTTTCAACTTTGGACTTCTTATTTTTGGGTGTTTTTATTAGAATGATTTAGAATAAATTGGGTGGGGGGGTGTTAAATCAATTATCCTCAGGTCAAGATATATGAATTAAAATTTTCAAGTCATCAAATAATTTAGATCTAAATATTAAGTAACTCAATCTCTATAGCAAGTTATCAGTAACATAAACTTGAAGTCCACTATCTCGATAATAATAGACTTGTAGAATGTAAAATATTCAACATAAAACATCTCAAATAACATCCACACAAGTAAGACACTAGGATTTAACATGGAAATTCAATTTGGGAAAAATCATGAGCAACATGTCAGCAATTTTTCACTCTTCTAAAGTGAGCTTTATTAGGAGTGAACCCCATTAAGGGTTACAATACACACTATTAGGTGTGACCTTGTTAAAGGATTTAATCATCCTATTAGTAGTGGCCTTGTTAGAGGACTTAAGAATATTCCATTAGAATGTCACCTTAATCAAAAGATTTACAAATGACTATTAGATCAACCTTGATTAAAGGATTTCAACTAATACAATGGTTAGAAAGTAACAATAGGTTGATTTGAATAAATACAACTCACTTTGCAAATGCAATTCTCAATTTGGTCCAAAAAATGATTCATTGAATGACCTCCATTATCATCTCCATTAAATCACTCTTCACCTCAACACTTCACTGCTTAACCTTCTACTCAAGTTCTCCAATCAGCAAAATCAAAACTACTCCAACCTTGCTAGGTTATCCCTTATGTCTCCATAAGTCGATAGGTTGATCTTTTACCACTTAAACACCATTGTTGATTTTAGATTTAGGTCAAATTCATTGAATCCTTCCATATTTTCATCTCATTCTTATCCTTCTAGAAACTTCTCAAAAATTCTCTTTAAATCTATGCTTAGAAATCCTCAAACATGGTTTTTTTTGCATTAAATGTTCTAGCTCATCAATCCATATCTTGAAAATGCCTTATATATTTCAAGAATTCAACTATGTTGGCCAAGAATATCAATTCCTTCACAAATTGTAAATTTTTTCACTCAACCAACACTCTGTTTCTTAGCCTCCGTCATCACTAAAATTTCTTTCTTGGCTTACACTTTCTTGGCATGGTCCTTTTACTTGTGCTTAGCTGACCCAATATTTTCTTAGCTTCTATTTTTCACTCGATTGATACTAGCATATCTCATCTTTAACTATAAGTTCCTTAGTCTTCTTCTTTGAAGCTTAGTTAAATCTAAGTATTTGTTCTTAATTGATCATCTCTTCTAGGCTTTAACTCAAACATCTTCTCCACTTAGTGTTATGATTAAACAACACATTATCTTGTCAAAGTCTAGTTGATCAAGTCACAAGTTCCCATTATAATTCCTCATAAATCAACCTTTCCACTAGGTCATCTTGTTATCTCTTCTTCTTAAATCTTCTTTATCAATCATCTTGATATGAAACTCTACTCAGATAGCAACTATCTCACAAATTATAGGGCTAGAAAATGGGTTTATATCTAGCATACTATGAGTAATCACAAAAATCAATAAACATATGCTAATACCCTTCTAATCTAAAATAAACACAGAGTAAAACTCCATCCTTTAGTTGTAGCTCCCATTTCTTTCTTTCTTCTCCATTTGATGTAGCTCCAATTTCCTATATTGCACACAATTGAAAGCAAAAACTGTTAGTTTGTGGTGACTGATTAGGAAAGTACTGTACATACTTCATAATTATCAAGATTTTGAGCTGACATGTCATTATTAATTATAAGTCTAAAGTGGTAAAAACACTTGTATAAAAGGGCTTAGGGTTAGGGATTGTTTCATAAGGTGATGCAAAAATTGGTTTTTGCGGCGGTATTGAGTTGTAAGAGATTACAGATTATAATCAGGTTGTAATCACTGGATCATAAAAATATTGGACTTGGTATTTGGTGGACGTAGCCTAGGGTTTGGGTGAACTACATTAAATCTTGGTGTCTTGTGTTTTTTTTTTTGTGTGATCTATTATTTTCTGATATTGGTTATATTTGTATTTAATTATTATTTTTGTCCATGATTTAATCCTAACAATTGGTATCAGAGTGAGGTTGTTTTTTAGTTATCCTCTACAGGAAAGTTTCATAGTTGAGTGGGAGCAATGGAAAATGAGGGTAAGATGAGGGTTGACAAGTTTAATGGGCAAAACTTTCAGTTATGGAAGATGCAAATGGAAGACTAGCTGTATCAGAAGGATTTACAAAAGCCATTGGAAGGCAAAACTAAGAATCAGGGATCTATGTCAAATGATGAATGAGATCTTTTAGACATAAAGGTACTTGGAATCATTTTATTATTCTTGGCACCATCAGTGGCATTTAATATTACAAAAGTGAAGACAATAGAAAAATTAATGCAAACCCTAGCAAAATTGTATGAAAAGCCCTCTACTTCAAACAAGGTATTTCTCATGAAGCATTTATTTACTATGAAAATGGCATAAGGTGGATCTATTGCAGATCATTTAAATGAGTTTAATACTATTACTAATAAGTTATCTTCTATGGCATTAGTTTTGATGAAGAAATTAGGGCTCTCTTGATTTTGTGTTCTTTGCTTGAAAGCTGGAATGGCTGTGAGTAATTTTGTTTCTGGATCTAGTAGCCTAAGATATGATGATGTGATCAGTGTTGTTTTGAGTGAGAAAAATTGTAAGAAAAACTTAGGTGGATCTACATTAGGAAGTGCTTTGAATGCACAAATTAGAGGTAGAACGGTTGATAGAGAAAGTAATTCTGAAAATTGTGGCAAATTAAGAGAAAAGTCAAAGGGGAGGAGGTCTCAATTGAGAGGATGAAACAATTAATGGTACTATAGGAAACTACGGCATAAAAAGAAACATTGTTGAAAACAAAATAAAAATGAAGAAGATAAACTAGATGGAGACAAGGAGGCAAATGTGGTAAGTAACAAATTCAAAGAGGATGCTTTGCTTCTGTCTTTAGAAAGTGTTGATGATTTATGGGTTTTAAATTCTAGTGCTTCATTTCATACTACACCTCATAGAGGATATTTCATTAATTATGTCCAAGGGGATTTTGGACTTGTCTATTTCAGGGATAATGAACCCTGTCAAATTTTTGGAAAGGGAAAAATTAAGATTAAGTTGTAGAATGGGAATCATTGGCTAGTACATGAGGTAAGACATGTTCCAAGGCTGAGTAGGAATTCAATTTCAGTAGGGTAACTCAGTGATGAGGGTTGTGTAGTTACTTTTAATGATAAAAATTGTAAGGTTTTCAAAGGTTCCCTTGTAGTAGCAAAAGGTATGAAAGTAGGAACCTTACATCTTTGTACAGGTCATATTGTTCCTTCTACTTTAATTGTTTTAGAAAAAAATGAATGTTTGGGAACAATTTCTACAGTTGAGCAGGAAGAACAAATAGCTGCTATAGATTTTGATACAACATTGTGGCACAATAGACTTGGGCACATGAGTGAGAAAAGTATGAAAGTACTTCATTCAAAGAAATTTTTACTAGGTCTAAAATGTGTTAATATGGATTTTTGTGAAAGTTGTGTGTATGGAAAACAAAAGAGAGCGAGTTTTGTGAAGATTGGGAAAGAAAATAAAAAGGAGAAATTAGAGCTTGTGCATACAAATGTATGGGGATTGGCTCAGGTATCTTTCCTTGGTTTCTCTCATTACTATGTTACATTCATTGATGATGCAACTAGATAAGTATGGGTTTATTTCCTTAGAAACAAAATCTAATGTATTTCAAACTTTTAAGAAATGAAAATGCTTGGTTGAAAATGAGACTAGTAAAAAATTAAAATGTCTCAGATCTGATAATGGTGGTGAGTATTTTAGTCATGAATTTGAAGATTATTTCTCCACTAATGGTATTTGTAGATAAAAAATTGTTCCAAGGACTCCACAAAAAAATGGAGTGGCTGAATGTATGAAGAGGACTATAATGGAGCATGCAAGGAGCATGATGTTGCATGTTAGATTGCCCTTACACATGTGGGTGGAGGCTATCAATACTACTATATATTTGATTAATAGAGGTACCTCTACTCCTTTGGGTTGTGGTATTCTAAAGAAAGCATGGATTGGTAAGAAGGTGATTATTCTTTTCTCAAAACCTTCGATTGTGAAGCTTTTGCTCACATAGATTTTGAAAATAGATCCAAGCTAGAAGCTAAGTCAAAGAAATGTGTATTTGTTGGATATGGAATTAATAAATTTGGTTATAGGCTTTGAGATTATGGAAATAATAAAATTGTAAGAAGTAGGGATGTCATATTCAATGAGAAAGTGTTGTACAAAGATCTATTGTAGCAACATGAGAAGAAAGAAGATGATTATGTAGTGCTAGATGATACTCCAAAAGATGATGTTCCAGTCATTCCTCATGATGTGCAACAATTGCAATAACAAATACCACACACACCAGTGAATGTTAGATAGTCAACAAGGCAATTTGGACCTCCAAATTTTTTTTTTCCCTCTTTGTATTCTATTTTACTTACTGATGCTGGTGAACCTAAATTTTATGATGAAGTTTGTAGGTGGATACTAAGATTCAGTGGGAGTCTGCAATGAAAGATGAAATGGAATCTTTGCTGAAGAATAAGACATGGGATTTATGCAAGTTTCTTGTAGGTAAAAGAGCTTTTCAAAATAAGTGGGTTTATAGGTTAAAAGAAGAGGAAGGAAGTAAGAAATGATTTAAAGTCAAGTTAGTTGTAAAAGGATTTGCCTAGAAAAAAGGAATTGATTTTGATGAGATATTTTCTCCTATTTTTAAAATGACTTCTATCCGTACTGTTTTAAGTTTTGTGGCTACTAAAGATTTTCATTTGGAGTAGCTTGATGTTAAAACAACCTTCCTTCATGGTGATTTGGATGAAGAGATATATATGGCTCAACCACATGGATTTGAGGTCAAAGGTAAGGAGAACTTTGTGTGCAAATTGAAGAAAAGTTTATATGGCTTGAAGCAAGCACCTCGGTAATGATAACTGAAATTTGATAGTTTTATGCATGAGCATGGATACAATAGGTGTCATTCAGATCATTGTGTTTATTTTAAGAGGTTGGATGATGATAGCTATATTATTTTATGTTTATATATTGATGATACGCTTTTAGCTGGGTCTAACATGGATCATATTAAGGGGTTGAAACACCAGTTAGCACATGCATTTTCTATGAAGGATTTGGGGACAACAAAAAAAATCCTTGGTATGAAGATTTGCATAGATATGAAAAATAGAAAATTGATGCTATCTTAGGTTGATTATGTTGAGAAGGTGTTGTAATGTTTCTCTATGGAGAATGCTAAAGCTATCAGCACACCTTTACCTGGTCATTTGAAGTTGACTAAGGAGATGTGTCACAAGAAACAAGAAGAGGAGGATAAGATGTCCAAGGTACCCTATTACTTAGCTATAGGAAGCTTGATGTATGCTATGGTATGCACTAGGCCAAATATTGCACATGTAGTGGGAGTTGTTAGCATCTATATGAGTCATCGAAGAATTAAGCATTGGAATGTAGTTAAATGGATTCTCCGATATCTAAGAGGAACATCTAATAAGTGTTTACACTTTGGCAGCTCTACTATTGATTTACAAGACTATGTTGACTCAGAATTCGTAGGGGGTATTGTTAGTAGGTGGAGTACTACAGGTTATGTCTTTACTATTGGTGGGACAACTGTGAGTTGAGTTTGTAGATTACAGAGGGTTAATGCTTTATCTACTATAGAGGCAAAGTATGTAGCTCTTATAGAGGTAGCCAAGGAGATGATATGGCTTCAGTTATTCTTGGAAGAATTGGGACACCCTTAGAAGGATACTTATTTGTTTATAGATAGTTAGAGTGCCATTCATCTTGCAAAGAATTCAGCTCTGCATTCAAAGACCAAACACATACAGTTGTGGTACCATTTCATTTGGTCAATTTTGGAGGATGGAAAATTAAAGTTAGACAAGATACATATAGATGATGATCCAACATATATGTTTACAAAGGTAGTAACAAGGGAGAAGCTAAACTCCTCTTCATCTTTGGTTGGTCTTCTAGACTCAACATGAATAAAAGAATAACAGAGTCCAGGGTGGTTTGATCTAGTGGGAGCTTCATGGAGTAGCGACATAGCTACATGATCAATCTCCAAGTGAGAGATTATTGTATAGTGTGGAACATGATTACTCCCCAAGTGGGAGATTATTAGTTTTTGGTGACTGATAAGGAAAGTACTGTACATACTTCATAATTATTGGGATTTTGGGCTAACATGTAATTATTAATTATAAGCCAAAGTGGTAAAAATAGTTGTATAAAAGGTCTTAGGGTTAGGGATTGTTTCATAAGGTGATGTGAAAATTGGTTCTTGCGGTGGTATTGAGCTGTAAGGGATGATAGATTGTAATTAGGTTGTAATCATTGGATCATAAAAATATTGGACTTGCTATTTGGTTGTTGTAGCCTAGGGTTTGGGTGAATGACATTAAATCTTGGTGTCTTGTGTTCTTTTCTGTGTGATCTATTATTTTTTGATATTGGTTATATTTGCATGTAATTATTATTTTTGTTCGTGGTTTAATCCTAACAAAAACTTATAATAAGATGATGCTATTGAGAGTACTAGAAGAGTGATTTCAAGCCTAATGGATGCTAAGAGATGAATATGTTGAAGACAAAAATGTTGAAAACAAATGTTGAGGACCAGAAAATGGAGCAAGAAGGCTCAATTTATAGCCAAGCTATAAGAGGACAAAATTGAATAAAAGGGTGGACACTTGTCAATGCAAATGTGCAACTTGGCACAATATTTCTTAGGATATCCATGATGCATATGATACAAGTTTTAAAAATATAAGAGGAGTAACTAAGAGGGGAGGGGTGAATCAGTTACCACAAAAATAAATCTTAGATCCCTTAGATGTCAACACAAATGAAAATTGAACTCTGTTGTAACTTGGTAAACACATAGAAGAATGTTTTAACTTGACAAATGATTTAATATGAGAATATTAAGATACTATCTATGATTGATCTTACTTTAACTTAGTTGCAAACATATAAAAGAAATAGAATGAACACAATTAACAACAAGATTTAATGTGGAAACCCAATTTGGGAAAAACCACCAATTGCAACTATTTACTGATTTTCACTCTTCTGAAGTGAGCCCTATTAGGAGCCAACCTTGTTAAAGGTTACAAAACACACTATTAGGTGTGACCCTATTAGAGGATTTAATCACCTTATTAGGAGTGGCCTTGTTAGAGGTCTTTAGAAAATTCAATAGAAATACCACCTTGTTAGAGGATTTACAAATAACTGTTAAGCCAACTCTGTTAAGAGATTTAGATTACTACTACAATGTTTAGAGAGTAACAATGAGATGACCTGATTTATGATGCAACTAAATTGCTGATTATAGATCTCAGTTTTGTCTTGTATAATTGATCCTTCCTAACTGAATGTATCTTTGCATCTCAACAAGGATATTCTACTTATCCTTCTAATTTGCTTCCTCTAAGCATCATCAAATCTTCAATTATGTTTCATTTATGCTTCTTCTTCTAATCCTCAACTTGACCTTATATTTATATCTTACACATTATCAAGTTATCTTGAATACAACTTAGAATAATTAATATTCATCTTCTTAGTCAATGAGAACCAACAAACAAATCAATTAAACTCAATATGCCAAAACAAGAAAATCCTTTATTAGTTGACCCTGCTCAGTAGACACTAACTCAAATCAATTTTCCTACATTAACCAAGTGAATTCAGTTAACATTGCATATTCACAAAGTTCCATTGGTAACCAAGTGAGCATGCTTAACACTGGTTCCATTGAAGATTTCCTTCCTTGAATGAGTGAGCTCGATTAACACTCAACTTCTGCAAACTTTCTTTTTTCACCCAAGTGAACTTGATAGACACTATCTTCTAAACTAAGCAAACTCTAGAATGCTCAACAAACATAGGAAACTGTCTTCAATGTCCGAGTGAGCTTAACATACACTGATTGGCAATAATATGACATTTTGTGTAACATCAAAGATAATATACAATTAATCAATTGTTTCAAAAAATCTCCCTCTTTGGCATTGATGGCAACACAACATGTCATAATACAATAAAATTTTAGAGAAAAAATAAAATAAGGGAGTATATCCTTACTTTCATTCTGATTTTGATCCATGAGGACTCCCTCTATTAGTGTGGACTCCCTCTACCTTCAGTTTCTTCCTCTATCAAAAAAGCTCTGACTCTTTGGTATTAGACCAAGTTCTTCCTTGTTGACATCATCAAACTAAATTTCTTTTGATATGATAGAAAAAATATCCCTCTTTGATATCTCATGCTAAAGACAATATTCAATGAATATTAATGTACCTCATAAACTGATTCATTTGGAATATACCCTTATCAATACTGCATCAATTGACTAATCTTCAACATGCTCTAGTTGATCCATCATTAAACTTCATTTAGTGAGCTTTAGATAGGGGAATGATCCCTAACTTACCTCTTAGATATAGAAATGCATCCTTAGGTAATGGCTTAATGAATATGTCTACAATTTGTTATTTAGTATTCACATATTCTAATCTTACCTCTTTATCTTGTACCAATTCTCTCAAAAAATGATATTTTATAGCAATGTGTTTTGTTTTGGTATGCTTCATTGGATTCTTTGATATATTAATTGTGCCAGTGTTATCATAGTATATAACCACTGGATCTTTGATCTCTATCTTCATACCTACCAATAGTTATTTGAATCAAATAATATTAGACCAATTAACTGCTACTACCACATATTCTGCCTTTGTTGTGGACTGAGAAATACAATTTTGCTTCTTTCTTGTCCAAGACACTAGTTTTTTATCAAGAAATAATGCTCCACCACTAGTGCTCTTTCTTTCATCAACACTTCCTGCCCAATCAGCATTTATGAATAGTTTCAAACCCAAATTGCCTCCTTTTTTGTACTGTAAGCCATAGTCTTTAGTACTTTTCAGATATCTCATGATTATTTTGATTTCCATCATGTGATTTTCTTTAGGATTTGCTAAGAATATTGACACCATACCAACTGCTAATGCAATATCAGGCCTTATATGCACTACATACTATAATTTTTCAATCATTGATCTATATGTGGTCTGATCTACTTCCTTGGAATTATCACTTTTGGAAAGCTTATGTCTAGTAGACATACAAGTTTCGACTAGTCTTGAATCTTCCATTCCAAACCTCTTTAGTATCTCCTTGATATATTTAGATTGAGTAATGTAGATACCATCTTTCTTCTATTCGACCTGCAAACCAACAAATTTTTTTATCTCTCCAAACATAGACATCTCAAATTCTTTACGCATTTCTTCTAAAAATGCCTTGCACAAGTCATCATTTCTTGTAAATAAAGTGTCATTCACAAATATTTTTGCCAACACAATCTTCTTGTTTGGTCCTTCTTTGATATTCACACTAATATTATCATTTTTTCTTTGAAAACCAATCTTTATCAAGTAGTTATGAAGTCTTTAATCCCAAGCAATGGGAGCTTGCTTAAGACCATACAATTCTTTGTGTAATTTTTAGACCATATCTCTTTTTATGGGATCTACAAAACCTTCAAGTTTTTCATTTTAGACTTCCTCATCAAGAATTCCATTCAATAATGTAAATTTTACATCCATTTGATAAACTTTAAATCCTCTATGAGCTGCATATGCTAGTAAAGTTCTAACACCTTATAATATTGCAACAAGAGAAAAAGTTTCACCATAATCAATACCTTCTTGAGAATAGCCTTTACATACTAATCTTGCTTTGTTTCTAGAAACTTTTCCATCTTCATTTAGCTTATTTTTGAGTACCCACTTTGTGCCAATATATTTTTACCCTTGGGTCTAGGAACAGAGTCCAAGTTTTGTTCTTCTCAATCTATTCTATTTCGTCATCCATTGCTTCAATCGAACTTTCATTATCCAAAGCATCTTTAACATTTTAAAGTTCAAATTCAGTAATCAAACATGTACCTTTCAATTTATTTCTTGTCATTATTCTATCTGACTTGTCTACACTAATCTAATAAGGTGTATGATGTCTTCTAACATATCTTGCTAACACAAGTACTTTAGATTTGGATTTTGTTTCATTGACTTCTTCATGATCTTTTGTATTAAGCTCAGGTCCCACTATCTATGACTTAGGTTCATCAAACTCAGCTTGCTCTAGCAACAACCCGATAGCTTTTGACTACAACTAGGGTCCTTCAGACTATGACTCAGGTTGTAGTGATTTCAACTTGATAACTTTTGGAGATTTTGGGAACTTAGGAGGTGATACCTCTTGACTTCCAAATAGATTTGGCACTGTATCAGGTTCAAAGTGAAAAAATCTTTTGTGATCCTCAGGTTTTTTGTTTCTCTCTTCTTCACTCTTTTCTTCAAACTCATCAGTTCTTACATGTGTACTTTCTATGATTTTATAAGTAGATAGATTCAAACATTTGCATACTTTACTTTTGCAAGAGTATCCTAGGGATATGCCTTCATCACCTTTGACATCAAATTTGCCTTTCCTAGATTGTTTCAAAATATAAAATTTGTCACCAAATACTTTCAAGTAACTTACATTAGGTTTGTAGCCATACCATAGTTCATAAAGAGTTTGATTTGAGTCTTTCTTCAACTATACTCTATTCAAGGTATACATTATAGTACTAATTGCTTTCTTCCAGTATTTGATTGCAACATTCTTTTCTATAATGAATGTTCTTGTACAATCCATGATGGATCTATTCCTTCTTTTAGCTAAAACATTTTGCTAAGGTGTACCAAGGGTTGACACTTGCCTCTTAATTCCATTTTCAATGCATAATTTAATGAACTCTTTGGAAATAAATTCACCACCTCTGTCTAATCTCAAACATTTCAGCTTCTTTCTAGTTTCTTTTTCTACTCTTGCCAGATACCACTTAAATTTTTGAAAAGCTTTAGATTTTTTTACAGATACAATTGAGTCATCATTGTAGAATAATCATCAACAAACAGAATGAAAAACTTATCTCCACTATAACTCTCTATTCCAATAGGTCCACATAAGTTTTTATGAACAAGCTCTAAGACTTCTTCAGAATGATAGTTCTTTTTTTTGAAACTAGTTTTTTCCATCTTACTAATTTGACAATTTTTGCATAGACCCATATTAGATTTCCTCAAGCTAGGAATACCACTTACTCTTCTATTTTTTCTTATCTTGACCAAATTATCAAAGTTTACATGAAATAATCTTTTGTGCCATAGCTAGCTTTCTTCTATTTGACCAATAAAACATAAAATTTCACTGAGATCAAGATAGAATAGATTACCTTTTATTTGTTTGCCAGATCCAACTAGATTTCCTTTACCATCCAGTAGTTTGGCCTTCCCATTCATAAATTCTACCTTGAATCCAATGCTATTCAACTGTGCCACACTCAGTAGATTATACTTTATTCCTTCAACCTAATAAGCATTTTCACATATAAGTTTATTGGTTAATGAGATACATCTTTTTGCCTTTGTGCAACAAGGTTCATTATTTCCAAATCTCACACTACCACCATCAAAATGTTCGATGTATTCAAATTTTGTTTTATCACCAGTCATATGATGTGAGTAGCCACTATTAATAATCCATGTATCATTTTTTCTAACATGAGAGATAAGTTCCATCTTATCTCCATCATCAAATTCATCTTTTACAACAATATATACTATTTCATCTTCACTGTTATCAAAATTTTAAGCCATAAAACAAGATTTATTACCTTTGTTCTTGTAGTCTTTGTAGTTTTTGAATTCCTTCTTGCCTTTGAACTTATTTCTTTTCTTTTCATCTTTATCTTCTCTATTTGGACACCTTGCAACAACGTGACCAACTTCTTCACAAGAAAAATAGATTATAAGAATCTTACCTTTGTACTTTCCTCTGCCTTTGGAATATTTTCTTGCAAGTAGGGCTTCAACAACTTCAAGATCATTGTCTAAAATTTCTTGTTGTTCTTCACTTTTTAATTGATTGGCTTTTGATTTCTTATCCTTTTTCTTGATGAAAGCTTGGCTTCAAATGTAGATTCAATACCTTTGGAACTAGGGACATAGTTATCATAGTTATCCAACTCAAAAGCTATCAATCTTCTAACTAGAGCATCCAAAGTTATTTTTCTATTTGGATCACATCTCATTTCTTGAATAGTAGACACTAATTTCATAGATAGGAAGAAGGGTTCTGAGTACCTTGCTTATAACTATTTTATCGTCAATGTCTCCTCTAGATGCTTTGATTGCACTTACACTTGCTTTAATTTGCTAAAGACATTTTGCAATGTTTTCATCTTCTCTCATTTTAATCTGATCAAATTGTCCTCTAAAACTTTTAGCTTTAGCTCTTCTTACATTATCATCTCCTCCATAGATGGATTTCAATTTGATCCATATATCATAAGTTTTAGTGCAACTTTTGACTTCATCAAATTCAACATAATTAAGAGTAGAAGCAATGTCAATCATCATGATGTTATGATTTTTCTTTTCAGCAATATTTTCAACTAATAATGTTACTGTAGGAGTCTTATATTCACTATTCAAAATATTTACAACCTAAATCACTAATAGTTTCCAAATGTAACCTCATAAGTCCTTGCCATGCTGCAAAGTTGTCTTGGTTCAACTTGGGAATCTCTCTTCTATAAGACATCTTGATCTTTAGCTTTGGTCCTTAAAACCTTCACTACAAGCACCAAAACTGTTGATACCAATTGTTGGAAATATAAGAGAAGTAATTGAGATGGGAGGGGTGAATTAGTTACCACAAAAATAAATCCCAGATCTCTTAGATGTCAATACAAATGAAAAATGAACTCTGTTGTAACTCGATAAACACATAGGAAAATGTTGTAACTCAGCAAATGCTTTAACATAAAAATCTTAAGGTATTATTTGTGATTGATCTTAATTTAACTTAGTTGCAAACATATAAAAGAAATAACATAAACACAATTGACAACAATATTTAATGTGGAAACCCAATTTGAGAAAAACCATTGATTGAAACTAGTTACTAATTTTCACTCTTCTGAAGTGAGCCCTGTTAGGAGCCAGCCCTATTAAAGATTAAAAAATAGACAGTTAGGTGTAACCATATTAGGGGATTTAATCACCATGTTAGGAGTGGCCTTATTAGAGGTCTTTAGACAATTCAATAGATATGCCACCTTGTTAGAGGATTTACAAATAACTATTAAGCCAACTCTATTAAGAGATTTAGATCACTGCTACAATGGTTAGAGAGTAACAATGAGATGACCTAATTTTTGATGCAACTAAATTGCTAATTACAGATCTCAATTTTGGCTTGTATATTTAATCCTTGTTGATCAAATGTATCTTTGCACCACAACAACAATATACTACTTATCCTTCTAATTCACTTCCTCTAAGAATCATCAAATCTTCAATTATGTTCCACTTATGCTTCTTCTAATCCTCAACTTGACCTTATATTTATATCTTAAACATAGTCAAGTTAGCTTGAACACAACTTAGAATAATTAATATTCATCTTCTTAGTCAGCTAGAACTAACAAACAAATCAATTGAACTCAATTTGCCAAAACAAGAAAATCCTTTATTAGCTGACCCTACTTGGTAGACACTAACTCAAAGCAATTTTTTTGTGTTAACCAGGTAAACTTGGTTAACATTGCATATTCAAAAATTTCCATTAGTAATCAAGTGAGCTTGATTGACACTAGTTCTCTCCAATATTTCCTTCATTAACTGAGTGAGCTCGGTTAACACTCAACTTCTGAAAACTTTTCTTTGTTGCCCAAGTGAACTCGGTAGACATTGTCTTCTGAACTAGGAAAACTTTGGAATGCTTGGTAGACACAGGAAACTATATTCAATGCCCAAGTGAGCTTGACATACACTGACTGACAATGATACAACATTTTGTTTAACATCAAAGACAATACACAATTAATCAATTATTTCCAATAACATGATGCCAAATGTGAGATTCTATGACACATGAAAGTCAACATGCCTAAAAGTGGAAGAGAATCTATGAGGCACATATGACACCTCAAAGTCACTTGTAGGATTCTATGACACATGCCAGTCAAAATGGCTAAAAGTGGAGGAGAATCTATGATGTGCACATGACACCTCAAAGCCACTTATAGCCAAGAATTTGTGATGATAGAGGCTTATTATACATATGTGTAAGGAATAAAATATATGGATTATGATGTATTTTAGCCAAGTGTGAGTATATAATCTATGATGCATCATGCCAAGATGTCAAGGCTAGTTGGAATATTTGAATTAAAAATTCATATATCCACACAAATGAAAATTAGTAAAATGGAAATTAGAGGTGGAAAATAGGAATTGCAAAATTGAGAATTGACATAGTTTGTGAATGCAAGTCAATTAATTAATAAAATATAAATTAATTGAGAATGTTAATTAGGAAGAATTATTAGTAATGTGTGATGAAGATGATTGAATTGACATAGGATTAGATTATGGGTTATCTAATCCTATATGATAAATTAGTAAATGATTGGCCAATTTGATTTGATAAAATATGATAATATCCTTTGATGAATGTGACGATTATGTAGATCAACTAGGACAATGATGGGTAGATCAAAGCCATGATCAAATTGAATGATTGATTAGAACTAATAACATGCCAAGGACACATGACATGGATTAAGGACATGTAATATTTAACAAACATTGTAAATGGTACAAAATCAAAATTGATTGATAAAGTTGATCATAATAACACCTGCAGACATTGTCAATGTCATTAAATTGGTTTGATAATGTCATAACCTAACATTGAAGGACTCGACAATGCCAATGATCAGATGATAAGAATGATAATATTAACCTAGTGTTGAGGGACATGATAGTACTAAGGTCAAATTTGATTGGTTTGATAAGATCTGGTAGGTTTCTAAGGCACTAAGAGACATGACAATGCCTAGGGTTTGACAAATGATGATTGATTTAAGATATTTGACACATTTTAGGATTATTAGGGCTGATTTGGGATGATTCTAGTTTGATTAGGGATGATTTTGGGTTGATTAGGAATAATTGAGGATTGATTTAGGGTGATTCTAGGTTGATTGGGATGATTCCAAATTGATTCTAGAAAGTTTGAATAAAAAGAGAATTGATTTCCAAGAGATCTATAATTGATTTGAAAGAGGATACAAATGATAAAGGATATTGTTGAGATATAATCAGATGAAAATCAAGTTGGCCAAAAGATTAGAATTACTAAAATGAGAAAATGAGATGAGTTAGTATGAAAATGTAATTAAACTATAGAAACGAACTATTTTTGTGCATCTATATTTTTCCCCTCTTTGATATAATGTGATTTAGAGAATTGTGTCAAAGAACATTGATGAAAAAGCCATAAACAAATGCCCTAGTAGGGGTAGTATATATGGGTTCCCACTCGATAAATTGACTAGGATAGGCATATGATAGGTCAATTTGTGGATAGTGAGAAGACAAATCCATAGCAACTTACAAATCGCAAATTATAGCTCAAACACAAAAGTTATAGGGTCCAAAGTGCAAAATATGGGTCAATTGCTGGCCTAGGAGTAGTTACATGGGTTCCCAATCAAGAAGTGATAAAATAATGAAAATGATATGTCAATTTGTTTACAATGAAGATAAAAATCCAACACAACTAATAGATCACAAATCAAAGCTCAAACACAAAAGTTATGGGGTCCAAGGTGCAAAATAGGGGTTAATCGATGGTTGAGGATTAGTTTCATGGGTTCCCAATAAATAAAGTGACCAAATAATGAAAATGATATTTAAATTTTTTTATAAAAAAGATATTGATCCAATGCAACTGACAAATTGCAAATCAGAGTTCAAACACAAAAGTTATGGGCTCCAAAGTGCAAAATAGGGGTCAATCGGGGCCACATGAGTAGTTTTAGGCATTCAACTACCCTAAGTGCACCCAAAATGCACCCAACACAGAGGGTGCACTTGGTCATGCCAAGTGTGCTCTAAGATGACCAAGTACACCACCCTAAAAATATGAAGACCCTCGTTGTGTTGTTGCCACCTGTTGCACTCATATTACCTTACTTGGAGCCTCAGCTAGACATAGGACCCCAATTAGACCTACCACCTTTACTAAATGAAGACCCTTGGTAGACCTATTGATCCTACTTCTTTAGATTATAGCCTTGCTTACTAGCTTGGAAAAACCCCATTGCAAATATCCATCCTGGAGTTGTTGTGTGCATCACCCCAGCATCAAAAGATCCTTAAACAACATTTAAAAGAATCCATAGAATCAAATAATATTGATGTTGCCTAGTTCTAGGCCATGGTTGGGAACTTATCTACATCACAATATATCACCTATTCCCCTTAAGATATTCCTAAGGAAAGACCCAACCATAATGACCCCCTTCATCTTGAAGTATTTATCCACAATGCCAAGGTTAGACATGTCTTGATAGATGGAGGAGAGAGATTGAACATCTGTACTCTTAATGTTTTAAAGGGTCTGGGTTACTCTAAAGAAGATATGGATCCCTCTTGTAGAATCGTAATAAAGGCCTATGATGATGGTGACTGCTTCTCCAAGGGTATTATCATATTACCCATAAGAGTTGGTCTAACTACTGAGAATACCTTATTCTAGGTCCTAGATATCAAAATGAATTACAACATAATATTAGGACACCTTTGGATTCATGCTATGAAAGCGGTGCCTTTCACATACCATCAATGTCTAAAATTCACCTAAAAAAATGAGGGGGTTACCATCCCTAGTGATCTAGACCCTTTCAAGTTACAAAGGGTCTAGAAAATACTTTATGTCTCAAGTACTCCACATTAGGGAGTCACCACTTTCTCCCCAATCTCATGGTAAATCATAACTATTCCAAGAACAACATTCTGAGATCAATACACAAAATGCCACTACTATCAATTTCATTAGTGGAGGTTTCCTACACGAAGAACATGTCTATGAAAATAAATATGTTTGTATTGAGAAAGTGAAAGTAGAACAACAACCTACTTTTCTATCTCCTAACAAGTATGAACTAGGTAAAATTAGTCAAACATAGTCAAATGTGGTCAAACTTGGTCAAAAACACATCAAATTGGAACCAAGTGATGGTTGAAATACAATATATGTTTTTCCAAGAGTGTTGGAATGCAAGACAAAGATGATTTTAGTGCATCCGAGTACATGACTATGGTGGTGGGGAATGAGATGGATGTCAGAATAAAAATGATATGAGGTGAGGACTAGTTAGAATGAAGTGAGGACTTTTTCTTTCGTAGTGTACATTATATGTCAATGGAGCTTTTATTTTGATATGTAAAATGGAATGCAATGCATCATGGCTGTAAAGGGCCAGAGCGTAGATGCAAGACTTTTGTGGAAAAAAGAATGATGTAGGAAGAAAATGACCTTATCCTTCCTAAGGCATATATACATTTCCCAGAATCTCAAAGGTACATGTATAGAAAATAGAAAACAAAAGATGACCAGAATTCCCTAATGCAATCAACTGGGTTGCCTTTTCCTCGATATTTTTCAAATCTTGGTGCCTCAAAATGTTTTGGGAATGGAGGCATATACAAATTTTTATCAAAGGGGTTAGGAAATAAGCCCCTTTCTATATATAGAGATTGTTTCTTTTGGAATCCCAATGCCTCAACTTGATTAGATAGTTGTTTGGACTAATGTAATAAATCCTCATTAGGGTTTTGAATTATTTTCCTTTCTTTAAGTATTTTATGTCTATAAGTAGTTCTCTTTTTATGGTGAGAACTATGTCTACTTAGTTCTAATATATCTGTATTTGAAGACTCAGGTGATTTGTCCATGGAGGTGGAGGTATGTTGTCACATTAGAGACAAAATGGTCCTTGCTGTGGTACTTGTGGTATTGATTGTAATTGTTGTACCATGGGTTGTTGTTACATCACTTGTTGTAGTTGTTGTTGAGATACCTCTATTGGTTAAATGTGAGACCATGTATACAACTATTGTTGTAAAGGTATCTATTGAGGTTTTTGTGATGTATGTTATTGTTGTAATAAGTGTTGTTGATATGTAGTTTTTTGCTTGAGGCATCTTTGGTATTCCAACTATTGTTTTAGTTGCTCTTGTTGTTTAGCAAACATGGCTTGTTGTTGTTGGAATTATTGCTATTACATTGGGTATAAGTCAAGTGGATTTACATTGGGTTATATGTTAGGGATGTTGGATCCTTGTACCACTTGAGGTTGTTTTTGTTGTTGATGTTGATATGTTGTATGCATGTTAAGTGGATTTTGACTTGGCTGTGCATTAGGGATGTTAAGTCCTTGCACCACTTGAGGTTCTTTTTGTCTTGGAAGTTGGTTATGTCCTTTAGAGGTGAACATCATGTTAGGGTATTTGTTTTGATACTTTTGTGTGTTGGATGATTCTCCTTAGGATATCACATTGATTTGGAAATGAGATGTATTCCTTTAGAAAATGGGTGAAATATCGGTAAGACTCTTCCTTTTTTTGTCAATAGGGGTTTTTTAAATTGATGTTTCACATGGTATACTCACAGGGGGCTCCATAACATTTGATCTCATAATAGAGAGTTAGGAGCAAGGGTGCACTTTGTTGAATTTTCTCCAAAGGAGGTATGTTTGGCATCCCTAGAGTGCAAGTCCCCTTAGCCACATCTTTTTGTTACATTATTTGATTGAGGTCAATTCTTAACATCCTTTTGGAATATTTTGGAAGAGTCTTGTTGGCATTGATTGACGGAGGTTTGTCAAACAAGCAATTGATATTAATGTGTTTGAAAGTACTTTGGAGAATTTTGATGGTTGATTCTTGATGAGATCTTATAGGTTTTATTTGTGTGTTTAAAAATTCCAAAGTTTTTTTGCCCTTTTGTAACTCCAAATTAATCATGGGTTGTATGTTTTCAAATGTTGGGTTGTTTTGATGTTTGGACTTAGATCTTTCCAAATTTGGATTAAATTTGACAATTTCTTGGGCTGCCAAAAGTTTAAAGTTCTTTCAAAAAGTCTTTTTTTAGCAAGCCCTAGCCATTTCTTTGTCTATGGTACCATAATCTATGTTGGAATTGTCACTTAGGTGTAAATTACCTTGTATGTTTGGTGGATTGAAGGTATCCATGTTAGGTTTGTTGAATTCAAATGGGTGAGTTTCTTCATCCTTGGGAGTTGTAGGTAGACTTCCACATCCAGGTGGTATAGGTATGAATATGGGCTCAAAATTAAGACTCCATTAAACCATTCTATGTTTAGGGGAAGTGTTTAAAAGAAACTTCATAGCAAACATTTTTTTTATGGTTGATTGTGTCGTTTCTTGATGGTTAGAGTATTGCCAATACATGCTTAATGGGTCCACGAGTAATAGTTGTGATGCTTTAGTTTGGTCCTTGTTAAATGTTTTTTGAGGTTTCTTGCTCTTCTTTTGTCTTGGATGATCTTTAGGTTGTGTTTGTACCTCAAAAAAAAAGGGTTGGTATAAGTTTTCTAGTCTCTAAGCTAATTGTGTCCTTGTAAGTGTTGGCATGATACTTAAGGGTGTAAATGCAATGGAGAAAACCCTAAATGTACACTTGAATTGTCAATCGTGCACCTAAAATATCAAATGTGATATGACAGTATCAAGTGTTCCCTTGGTGCTCTTGGGGCCCTAAAGGTAAGTAGTTAGTAACCAGAAGGTATGTAGTTGGTAAAATGATGTGTTAGGGTGACAAATATGCAGAGTGTGAATGATCTAAGTGTTTTTAGGTGTTTTCTAGCATTTAGGGATGAAATTCAAGCTATGAGAATGTAGTTTAAGGTTTTGGAACCTAGGATGGAATCCCTAAATACCAAGTGCACTCTAAAACTACCAATTGTGCATTGAAAGTGCATAGTTCATAAAATAGGGGTGCAATTGGTAAAACAAGGAAAAACTTGATAATCTGGAAGTGGGTATGTAAGATACAAGTATTTTTTGGATTTTTAAGGGTTTAGGTATGTTATGAAATCTATGGAAGTGAAAAATGACCTAGGATTTTGATATGCAAGATGAAAATGTCCTAAGAAATGATGCAACTATAAATGTGAATGATGTTTTGGATTTTGACTAAAGGGTATGAAAATGACTCTATGGTATGCAAAATGAAGATTAGGCTTAGACTTTGGACTTGGGAATGATGTTAGAGGTTGATGTATGCAAGTTGGATTATGCAAAGGGAGGTATGTTAAGGTTGATAATGATGTTTAGGATATGTGATATGGGATATGAGATCAAGAAAAGGTGTTTGATATTAGAAGAGATGCTAGGGTTTTTGACTATGCAAGATGAAGTGGTTATGCAACTAGGGTTAATCAAAATGATGATTAGGGAGACTTGGAATATGATAATGCTATAACAAAGGTGTATGAAAGGTTTTGAACTTAGGATCAAATCTTTGGAACATATTAGTCTAAGATTTTAACCTTGTGAAGATGGACTTTGGATCATGACCAAAAAGAGACGAAAATAAAAAAAGATCAAGTTGATCAAAATGACAAGGTCAAATCCATCAATACATAGATAGAGTTTGACCTAAGAAAATGATAAAAAAAAATGAAAAAATGACTAGACAAGATCCATCATCCATCAACATTAGGAGATACTCTAGGGTTCATACTTTGTTCTAATTTTTGACTAAGTTTAAAGGGTTTTGAAGTTCACAATGAGGTTTAGGGATAATCAAAATGAGGATTATGTTGATTGGATATTAAATATGAAAAGGTATTAGGATAAAGAATGATGTTTGGGGTGCAAAATGATGTTCTAGGTCATGTTTAGAATGAGGACCTACACAAGCTTCTGGATGCAATTTTTAGGGTCCCAAAATATAGTTTGGAGACCCAAAATGGTCATGTTGGTCACCAAGTGCACTCCAATAGCACCAACTATGTCTATGGTGCACTTGGGGAAAGTTTGAGCATAGTTACTAGTTTCATGGCGTAGTTGCGAGACTGGGTTGAAATTTTGCTAATTCTAGACTAGGTGGTTATTAGAATGCTATACTAGAGAGCTAGGTTGTTGGGGATGATGTTAGAATTAGATTGGAGATGAAAAATGAGGGTTATGACTTGTTGAATGATGCCCTAAGTGTGCACAATGAAGATTAGGATAAATAGAGTGAAGTTTAGGACATGTTGAGAAAGGGGGACCTAATGATAACCTAAGAATCCCAAAATGCTATCTAGATGTCTAAACTAGGTGTTTTGGAAACCAATTGTGTTCAAAAAAAGCCAATCGCACCCATGGTGTTGGGGCCAGTCAGAGTGTGGTTGGTAGTTTTAGAGCATAGTTGGTAAAGTGGTCTAAAACTAAGGTGTTTTTGGGCTTGGTGACTATCAAACTATTGTTCCAAAGACCTAAACGACAAAGGATAGTGCTATGATCAGAATGAGGGTGAAAAATTAAGGTTTTAACACATGGAATGAGGGTTAATATGAGTAAAACTAAGGTTGGTATGCAAGAATGAAAGTGGGGAGATGCAAGATGCAGATTTAGAGATAAAATATAAAGTCTAGGGGATGCAATATGAAAGGTGAGGGATAAAAAATGAGGGCTAATGAGATACAAAATGAGGCCTCGAGGATGAAAGAATGAAGCTCAAAGAATGACAAGTGCAATGATATTCTATGCAAGGGTGGAATCTAAGTCATGCCAAGCACTTCTAAGGTTACAAGTTTCCATGTTTTCAAAGTTTCAAGTGTTTGGACAAAGGCTGCAATGTTTTGACAAGAGGTGTAACATTTTGATAGTGTTTGATAATATCTAAGGTTCAATATGTTCTAGTATATGTTTTCAAATTTGGCTTTATCTTGATTAATATTATTCACACATGCAAGACACC
This sequence comes from Cupressus sempervirens, assembly GCA_028749045.1. Classification (NCBI taxonomy): domain Eukaryota; kingdom Viridiplantae; phylum Streptophyta; class Pinopsida; order Cupressales; family Cupressaceae; genus Cupressus; species Cupressus sempervirens. The sequence goes on from CM053787.1 coordinate 525,180,416, forward strand.
ATAAACAAGAATAGTTGTTGGTAAAGTGAAAAGACACACCACAACCTAGGCTTTAAGATTGTATCCACTAAATTCCCATTTGAACCAAAGTTCATCCACACTTATCTAGAGAAGACAACCTAGGATATTGAAACCATAGGCTCCCCCTTATAGTGCACTCATTTCTTGGGGCTACCAAGATATAAATCCCAAGGATCATCACTTTCTAAGGGACTGTTGCCTCTACTAAGGATCGTAAGTATGTGGGATGTATTCATTGGTATGGGTGACCCCCTAAGCCAGTGGATAAAAAGGTTTTTGTCATCTAAAAAAGGTATTTAGTTCAGGCATTCTATTTGGGAAGTGAATAATAAACTTCCACAAAAGATCTCCTAGTCTTGAGAACCATGGTTTGATGCACCACAAGGGTACTGGAGGAGAGCTATCACATAGCAATATCATCAACACAACATTAACCATATCAAGTTTGTTATAGAAGCTAAAATTTTGTCCTAGATTTGGCCTGTTACTGATTTGAGGTCATCCCCTATGGCTCACCAAGTGGTGAGTCTTGGGTCTAAGGCCAACCTCTCTAAAGAAGTTATATAGATTTTTGTTGCACCCAAGATCCATGAATGGTGAGGGGAGAGGATACTTCCATGTAACTACTAGGGTTATGAACAATACATGGAAACTAGATAAAAAATAAAAAGTTCTTGTAGTGCACCAAATGAAGTGGTATCTAATCTAAGAAAGCCACACATAATGTTTAGACAAGCGCTCAGGTCTTCAACAACATCTTGCAAACGAACATTAGTAGTTTGTAATTGATATGTCCTCTCTTGATGATCACCACATGCTATAAATAGATCACCAGTAATACTAAAACATCTATTCTAGGTCCTATAATGACATTGAAACCATAGATGCAAATTTTGATCAAAACATGTGCTTTTTGCAAACCAATTGTGCTCTGACAGTGCAAACTACATTCCAAAAGGCTAGGAAGTCTTAGGAGGTCCCCAAGTACACTTGGGTCTAGTTTGAGTGTAATTGGTAGTTTCTAAGCATAGTTGGGAGAGTGGGTGTAGACTATGGGGAAATGAGGCCAAAACAATACCCAAAACTTGAAATTTTAAAACTTACTCAACCAAGTGTGCTAAGTTAGTGCACAATGTGCCCATGGTGCACTTGGGGCCTAGAAGGGTGTAATTAGTAGTTTTGGAGTGAATTTAGTTAGGTGTGCACAACATATAGGGGTTATGGTGACTCCTAGTCCCCTTAAACAACTTCCTAAAGGTCCCAAGTGTGTCCTGATAGAGAAGAGTGCACCCTAGGACAAGTTACATAAATGCATAAATGAAATCTTAAAATCATGTTACTAGCCTCACTAGTTAAACTAAGTGTGATAAGAAAGAATAGATATTTATTATACTCCTCCAAACAAGCTCCTTCTTACACCTACAAGCACAAAAAAAAAAAACCCAAGTTAGTTTGTATGATCTTTACATTGGGTTCACCAATTGTACGACCAAAAAATAGGTTAATATCTAGCATACTATGAGAAATCACAAAACTCAATAAACATATGCTAAAACCCTTCTAGTCTATCTTGAAAGCCAAATAAAACAAAGAAAGCAACACAAAGTAAAACTCCCTCTTTTAGTTGTAGCTCCCGTGTCCTTCTTTCTTCTTCATTTCATGTAGCTCCAATTGCCTATAATGCACATAGTTGAAAGAAAAATCCATGATGAGATGATGCTATTGAGAGTAGTAGACTAGTGATTTCAAGCCTAATGGATGCTAAGAGATGAAGATGTTGAAGAAAAATGTTGAGGATCAGAAAATGGAGCAAGAAGGCTCAATTTATAGCCAACATGCAAGAGGAGAGAATTGAATGAAAGGGTGGAAAATTTTCAATGCAAATGTGCAACTTGGCATGATATTCCTTAGGATATCCATGATGTGTACGACACAAGATTCCAAATAAGAGATTCTATGACACACAAAAGTCAACATGCCTAAAAGTGGAAGAAAATCTATGATGAGCATATGACACCTCAAAGCCACTTGTAGGATTCTATGACACATGGAAGTCAACATGGCTAAAAGTGGAGGAGAATCTATGATGTGCACATGATACCTCAAAGCCACTCAAGGCCAAGAATCTATGACAATAGAGGCCTATTATAGACATGAAGAATTAGAATACATGGATTAGAACATATTTTAGCCAAGTGTGAGGATAGAATCTATGACACATCATGCCCATGTCAAGGCTAGGTTGAATATTTGAATTAAAAATTTATATCCACACAAATGAAAATTAGTAAAATAGAAATTAGAACTAGAAAATAGAACTTAGGAAATTGAGAATTCCCATGGTTTGCAAAGGCAAGTCAATTAATTAATAAAATATCAATTAAGTGAGAATGTTAATTAGGAAGAATGATTAGTAATATGTGATGAAGATTATTTAACCAACATAGGATTAGATTATGGGTTTTCTAGTCCTATAGGATAAATTAGTAAATGATTGGCCAATTTGATTTGATAAAATGTTATAATATCCTTTGATGAAATGCGATGATTATGAAATTGACTAGGATGATGATGGGTAGATCAAAGCCATGATCAAATTGAATGATTAACTAGAATCAATAACATGCCAAGGACACATGACATGGATTAAGGATATGTAATATTTAATAGACATTGTAAATACTACATGATTGAAATTGATTGATAAAGTTGATCATAATAACACCAATGAAGATTGTCAATGTTATTAAATTGGTTTGATAATGCCACAATCTGACATTGAGAGACTTGAAAACATCAATTATTAGATGATAAGAATGCTAGTTTTGACCTAGTGCCAAGGGACATGACAATACTAAGGTCATATTTGATTGGTTTGATAAGATTTGATAGGTTTCCAAGGCACTGAGAGACATAAAAATGCCTAGGGTTTGACAAATGATGATTGATTTGAGATACTTGACACATTTTAGGATGAAAAGGGTTGATTTGGGATGATTCTAGGTTGATTTGAGATGATTTTGGGTTGATTAGGGATGATTCCAAGTTGATTTAGGGTGATTCCAGGTTGATTGGGATGATTTCAGGTTGATTCTATAAAGTTTGGATAAAAAGGGAATTAGTTTTGAAGTGATCTGCAATTGATTTGAAAGGGGATAGTAATGATGAAGGATATTGTCAAGATATAATTAGATGAAAATCAAGTTGGAAAAAAGATTAGAATTAGTGAAATGAGAAAATGAGACAAGTAGTATGAGAATGTGATTAAACTATAGACATGAACCATTTTTGAGTGTCTACACCTTAGTCTTCTGCTTTGAAGCTCAGTTAAGCTTAAGTATTTTTTCTTAATTGATCATCTCTTCTAGGATTCAACTCAACTATCTTCTCCTCTTAGTGTTATAATTGAGAAACAATTATTGGCAAAGTCTATTTGATCAAATCACAAGTTCTCATTATAGTTCCTCATAAAAAAACTTTTCACTAGGTCTTCTTGTTATCTCTTCTTCTCAAATTGTCTTTATCAATCATCTTGGTATGACACTCTACTTTGGTAGTAACTATCTCACCAATAAGATTTAACATTAATGAGAACATAACAATTGTTGCAATTGTAGTTCCAACAAACTTCCTCTTTGGCATTGATGGAAACTCTAGTTACCATACAGTCCAATAAAAAAATCACTCGACTGTCCACTTAATTTTCTTCTATCAACTTCCTCTATATTAAGTAACATATCTTTATTAATGTCCTTAGTTTTATTTTGATTCTCATTCATGCAACTATAATAGGAAATACCTCTAGTAACACTTCTAACAACTCCCTCTATCATATCAGAACATAGGCTTCCTATTTGATATACATCTTCTAAACTTCAATATCTTAGGATGGAAACCCCTTCTCTCCATAAGGTAACATACTCTCCCTCTTTACTCATATTTCTCATGGTAACTAACTTACAATTCTCTCCCTCCTCTTTACTCATGCTTCTCATCATTATTGACTTACAATGCTCTCGCTTTGACTATTGATAATAACTATTGAACAACCTATCTCTCTCTATGCTTATGTTTCCACATTAGCTATGTATTATCTCCCTCTTTGACAAAAATACCAAAGACACCTTGATACCATCTTCAGTTAACTCTGTCTCATACATCTTCAACATGTAGATATATCTTGGTCAATTCTCTAAACTAGGTTCCTCTTTGATCATCTTGTAATTCTCTCTTCATACATTGAGGTAGGTCCTAAAGTGTCACCTTCTACATCAACTTGTAAGATATTCTCATCAAAAAATTTGATGCAAAGCTCTATCTCTACTTAAGTATCCTCAATTAGGGGAATCAACCCCAATTTTCCTCTTAGATATTCATGTGCATCCTTGGGTAAAGCTTTTGTGAGTATATCAGCTATTTATTCCTATGTATTCATGTACTCCAATCTCACTTCTTTATCTTGTACCAACTCTCTCAAGTAATATACTTGATAGTAATATCCTTGGTCTTAGTGTGCATCACATTATTTTTAGATATGCTCATAGCACTTGTGTTATCATAGAATATGACAATAGGTTCAGTGATCTCTTCCTTCATTCCTTTGAACAATTACTTTTTCCACACTATGTTAGGAAAATTAATTACTACAACTACATATTCAAATTTTTTTGTAGATTGGGAGATGTAGTTTTGCTTCTTTCTTGTCTATCAAACCAGTCGCTTTCCTATAAAGAAAGTTCCACCACTTGTAGTCTTTCTTTCATCAAAGTTTCTAGCCCAATCTACACTAGTATACACTTTTACTTCAAACTTTCCATTCTTCTTATAATACAATCCATAGTCCTTTGTTCCTTTAAGATATATTAGTATTATTTATACAACCATCATGTGATTTTCCTTAAGATTTGCAAAAAATCTTGCCACAATCCCAAATCCTAGTGCAATATATGGTTTTGTATGAACAACATATTACAAATTTTTAAGCATTGATCTATATAATGTTTGATTCACATCAACAAAATCATCATTCTTTGAAAGTTTATGTCTAGTAGCAATGGGTTTTCCAATTGGTCTCGAGTTTTCTATACCAAATTTTTAAAGTATCTCCTTGATATATTTTGATTGAGTAATGTAGATATCTTTCTTCATTTGATGAACTTGCAAGCCAACAAAAAAAATTCATCTCTCCAAACATAGACATCTCAAAATCTTGTCTCATTTGATTTGCAAATGACTTACACAATGCATACTTTCCTCCAAATATGATATCATCAAAAAAATATATTTGTTAAGAGTATCCCTCTTTCAAATTTAGTCTTCAAGTATAGATTTCCATTATCATTAGTCCTTGCAAAACCAATCTTCATCAAAAAATTGTGCAACCTTTCATACAATGCTCTAGGGACTTGCTCCAATCCACACAAAGCTTTGTGCATTTTACATACCATATTACTATTTCTTGGATCAAAAATTCCTTTAGGTTGTTCAATGTAAATTTATTCTAGAATTCCATTAAAAAATGTAGACTTGACATCCATCTGGTATACTTTAAATCCTTTGTAAGAAGAATATGCAACCAAAGTTCTCACTCCATCCAATCTTGCAATGGGGGAAAATGTCTCCCCATAGTCAATACCTTCTTCTTTTTCATATCCCTTAAAAAGTAGTCTTTCTTTGTTTCTTGTCACTTCACCTTTCTTATTCAATTTTTTTTCGAATACCTACTTTTTTCTAATAACATTCTTTTTCTTTGGTCTAGGTACTAGTGACCAAGTTTTTTTCTTCTCCATCTTCTCAATCTCTTCATTCATTACTTGAATCTAGTGTTCATTATCCAAAACATCTTTTACTAGCTTAAATTCACATAGTAAGCATGCATCACTTCTCAGTCTTTTTCTTGTCATTACTCTAGAGTCTCTGTATCTAATGATTTGATTAGGTGCATGATGTCTTCTTACATACTTTGCTAATGTAGGCTCTTTTCTTCTTTCTTCTTCTTTAGGTTCATCTAGTAGATTAACTTCAGGTAGAACTTGATATATCACAACTTTTTCTTTTGGTTGTTTGGAAATCACTTGCTAATGCTCACCATGATTTTCTTAATACTTTGCATGCATTTCCTAATGCTCAACACCTATTTCTTGATGCCTGGCATGCTATTGTTGTAGCCTGGCATGCTATGCTTATGTTCAACAACTTTCTTCTTAGGTTTAGGTAAGGTGTTGGGCTCACCTTCATCAATGTATGTGAAATTTATGTAATCTTCAAGTTCCTTCTTACATTCAACTTCATTCTTATCTGCATATTCATCAACTTTCACATTTTCACTTTCCACAACTTTATTAGTGTTAGAGTTCAAATGCTTATATTCTTTGCTCTTAGTGGAATAGCCTAAGAATATAAATTCATTAGTTTTTGCATCAAGTTTTCCATTTTTATTGTCATTCAATATGTAGCATTTACTTCTAAAAACTTTGAAATATTTTACATTAGGTGCATAACCATATCATAACCCAAAAGGTGTAATATTTGTACATTTCTTGACTTGTACTCTATTCAATATATAAAAATATGTGCTTATAGCTTCTTTCGAATACTTAGGTGCAACATTCCTCTCCATCATCAATTTCCTAGCACAATCCATGATTGATCTATTCCTTGTTTTAGCTATACCATTATGTGGAGGGGTCCTAGGTGTAGAAATTTGTCTCTTGATTCCTCTATCATTGTAGAATGTGTTAAATTCCCTAGATATGAATTTGCCTCCTATATCAGATCTTAGACATTTCAAGCTTTTACCTGTCTCCTTTTCAACTCTAGCTAGGTACCACTTAAAATTTGAAATGCATCAGATTTTTCTTTAAGAAACATCACTATCATCATTCTAGAGTAGTCATCAAAAAATAGAATAACATATTTATCATTAGAATAGCTTTTCACTCCAATTGGTCCACAAAGGTTAGTCTAAGATAACTCTAAAATAACATTAGATGTATAGGTCATTCTCTTGAAACTAGACTTTTTCATTTTTCCCAATTGACATTGTTTACACATCACATTATCAAGTTTCTTCAATCTTGGTAACCCTCTTACTTTGTTTATCTTACTAATTCTTACCAAATTGTCAAATCTCACATGACATAGCCTCTTTTTCCATAACCATATATCATCACATTGTGCAAACAAAAATGTATCATCAAATAGGTCTAGATAGAACAAGTTACCTTTGGTTCGATCTCCACTTCCAATCAACTCACCATCATCATTGTAGATCTTAGCCTTCTTGTGCTAAAATTCAACTTTGTAACCTAAGCTATTTAACTATACCACACTCAAAAAATTGTAGTTAAGGCCTTGAACCCAATAACAATTATCACATCTAATCTTATTAGTCAATTTTATTGATCCTTTACCTTTCAAAAGATATAATGCATCATTACCAAACTTGACACTACATCCCTTATAATGTTCTAAGGTTTCAAACCTACTTTTATCTCTAGTCATGTGATGTGAGAAACCACTATCAATTATCCATTTGTCACCTTTACTTACATATGGAATAAGAGCAGTTTTCTCCTATTCATCAAAGTTATCTTTCATAGCAATATACACAAATTCTTCATCATTACTATCAAAATCATCATTAGTCTCTTCTTCAAAAATGTAAGAAGACTTCTTATCTTTTCCTTTGTAGTCTTTTTATTCTTTATTGCATTTTCCATCTCTTCTTCCTTTGAACTTGTTGTATTTCCTTTCATCCTTGTCATCCCTATCAATACATCTTGCAACAATATATTCTCATTGAAAATGAGCTTGGATGACTCCACCCTTGATGAAAGATTTGTCAAGGACCTCATCCAAGACATATAATCCTTGTTGCAAATGAACTTGGTTGACTCTACCCTTGAAAAAAGTTTCAATGAGGACCTCATCAATGACATAACATCCCCATTAAAAATGATCTTGGCTAACTCCACCTACGACAAAAGTTTTGACCAAGACCTAGCCGAACTATGATGTGGGCACTGTTGAAAATTAAATCTTTGGATGCCAAATTTCACAAGCATTTGACCTCTTTTTTAATGCCAAAATTGCTCATCAAAATATTGATGAAAATATTGTTATAAGGATTTCATTGAAAAATTGATGAGAGTTGCATTAAAAAATTGACCAATAGGCATAAAAAAATGCATACAATTTTAATAGTTTCCCTTGGTTGCCATAGATTGCCCTAGTTCAGCTCAAATTGGCTCTAGGTCAAGCCTGATTGCTCAAGGTTGACCCTAATTTCTCTATTTCAACCATTCCATTTCAACCCTGATTAGGGAGGTTGCCCTTGATATCTTGCAAAATAATTTTTGGGTTTTGTCAATTCAAGAAGTAAGAATCAACCCTTTCAAAGGTCATCTAAAAACCTATTTTTTAGGTTTTTTACAAGGTATATCATTTCCCTTGTTTCATTTAAATACACTTTTTCATTTCTTAACTCTAACATTGCACATCTACTTAGTTTTTGTTTATAACTCTTTCTAAATTAGGGTTTTATGTCCTTGAATTGTATTTCCCCCTTAATGCCATCATCCTCAAATATAGAAATTATTACAAATAAGAGGTTTATATCATGATGAAGGGTGAAAAGAGGTTGTATAAGTACATTCTCATCATTGTGACTTCCACAGGTCTTGCGACTAACAATTTGAAGGGTGAGATACCCAATTACATATGAGATCTACACAATTTATAGATTCTAAATCTCCCTCACAATAAATCTAGAAAACCTATACTTGAATAAAATTTAAAATTTGATGATCTTGGATGTGTTATGTCATCAAATGAGTGAAAGAGTTCTTTTAATGCTCTTAGAATTAGGCCTCATGGGATTTTTGATTCTCTCCAACTATTTATTAGGAAGCATTCCTAATTAGCCATATTTGGAGACCTTTCCAAGTTTGGAGAGTCCTTATTCTTAAGAAATAAAAAGCTATGTAGAAAAATGTTGATTGCAAACTGCTCTTCATCTTCATCTTTAGGAGAAAAATATTTGTAGAGAAACGATGAAAATTAATATTTAAACATGAAATAATTTTAAGTTCTTTTGGTTGGATAAAAATGGTGACATTTTGATGAAATCTCCAAATACAAGAAGCCCAAAAAAACTTGGGAGTTAGATGTGATGATTTTATGACCAATAATTCTATTATAAATAGTCTTATCACTTAATTATTAATAAATAGTACTAGAAATAATATATTTGGTTGTAATGAGTACATGAACCAAGTATTAAAGATAAATAAAAGTATAAGTGGTCTATTTTTTCTAAATTTTTGTGCCACACATAGGTAATTATTAGGTCATAAAAAAAATCTTTAATAGAGAAGTTTTATGTTAAAATCAACTATGTATCTACTTGCATCTTCACTACCAATAGAATTTTCTTTCCAATAATGAAAGATATGGGGATATACAAAAAGGGATATAGGCATATGGAAAGAGGGAGAAATATAGAGAAAAAGATATATGGGAAGATAAACATAGTTAGAAGGGTATAGATTGAGAAATAGGTATGAGGAAGGAAGTGAATGAGGGATTGAGATCTATAAATATGTGAAGAAACATGGTAAATATATAGAAGGATGGAGAGAAATAAAGAGATAGAGATGGAGTTAGACAAGTAGACATAGGAGAGATATGGAGCAAGAGATGTAGAGATATAGATTTTAGAGGTCTTTTATGTAATTCTCTCCCTAGGAATTATAATCATTAATCAAGACATGAAGTGTGAGAAATATGACACAAAAATATTTATAGACACAAATAGAAGCCCTCTTAGCACCTCCAAATATTCCCAAGCATCTGACAGATTCCATAAGAAAGAATACTAACATTCAAGAGTTTACTACATAGGAATCAATATCATATCCTAATTCATCAAGAAGTAATATACTAAGCATCCTAATAATGATGTTCATTTTAGATCCAAAGTATAATTCTTACTATGTTTAACCATACAAGTTTATTTACCAAATTAAATGCATAATAAAATATGGGAAACATATTCAAGTAAAACTATGATGAGAGGGATTTGATTTATTTTGAATTATAAGGATACATCTCCAAAAAAGGTATTCAAAAACATGATTAAAAAATTTAGATGACACCCAAAATTTCTCTCTATCCACCATATGACATTCCTTGGCAGTTTATTGTACACCATAGGTTCTTGTATCATACATAAAAATGCCCAGTCATACAACATAATACCTTTTGGTATGACAAAATTCCAATTCCTACTACGAGATAAGTTTCTCTTCCATACAACAAAATACTCCTTTATATGACAAAATACAAAGCTCATACTAAAAAAGACCCTAGTCATACTAAAAAATACTTCATCATATAACCAACTTCTTTGGGGTTCATAACTTCCAAATATGAAGTACAATCAACTACATTCAAAAAGTGTTGGAAAGCTCTAGAATATCTCTATGACTTGATAGACCTAAATCTTGCCTAAGGTACCAACTTCAATCAACAAAAAATATCCAATCAAGGAACCAAATTGAAATGATATAAAGAATATAACTCCACACCAGGGAGTACTAGAAACTCACACATCAAGGAGGTAAGCACTCAATTGTACCATAAACATAAATAAAGCATAAATCATTAAATCTAAATCTAAAACACTATATAACTACAATCATCAAATATAAGTTGTAAGAAAGTGAGAATATAATCTCTAAATCCTATAGCTGGGATAAGTCCATCCCTATTCATTGGTCCCCAACAATGGTATAGTTAGATATACAAAAAATATTTAATAGAGAAGTATATTATGTAGAAATCAACTATGTTTCTACTTGCATATATGAATTTGGAAGATAATTAATCTTCACTACCAATAGACTTATCTTCCCAATAAGTAAAAATATTGAGAGATACAAAATGGGATATAGGTATATGAAAATATGAAGAAATATAGAGAAAGATATACATGGGAAGTAAAATGGAGTTAGAAGGGTATATATTGAGATATGGGTAGGAGGATATGAGTGAGTGGGGGACTAAGAGATGGATATGTGAAGAAACATGGTAAAGATAGAGGAGTGAGAGAAATAAAGGGACATGTATGGAGAGAGACAACTAGGAGGAGGAGATATAGGAGGCAAGAGAAGGATATGTATTTATTTTAGGGGTTTCTCATGTAATTCCCTCCCCAAGAATCCTTTGAAATGAGGATTAAAATAATTTTGAGAATTTTGTTTTGTTTAAATTAAACTAATAATAATACCACAATGCAATAAACTAAAATTATAATCATTAATCAATATATAAAGTATGAGAAACATGACACAACAAAATATTAGATACACAAGTAGAAGCCTTCTTATCATTGTTACTAAATTTTCACACATGTTCTATTTAGTTTGAGCATACTGTCATATGTCAAGTAAGGCACACATTCCTTTATAATTTATATTTAGTTTACAATTCTAAATTTATTTTTCATTGTATATAGAAATTAAATCCAATTAAATCTTTTTTATTAAGCACCATATGATATTTATGACTATTATAAAATTGATAGAAATCAAATATTTTAATGAATATAAATGTATTTATCACACAAGGTTGTGAAAGTAGCCTCTACTATACTACTATTTCCTATTTCATAGAAGTGAAAAATACAAAAGGAAAGTAGAATGTATATGGAGAGAGTCAAAAGAAACCTATCATTTGTTTTTATGACTAGTTGTGTTACCTTGTCATGGTTGTGTCATTGTATCAATTACCTTGAGTCATGTGTCATCCAAGTCTATCCACTTTTGCATCTTGCATACATAAAGAGAAGAGTTAGATCCAAAGGATCTAAAAAATGTTGATACCTCACCTCATGCATACTTACCCTACTCTATAGTAAAACTTCACATTTGCATAAAAAATAGAAATATTAGAAATAGGTCAACATCATATGCCACATAAAAACCATATTTTTCTAATAAGATTGCTTCATGTGCAACTAACCCTACTTCTCATTGATGTATGGATGTAAATGGGATTCCATTATGATTTGAGCTAAACACATCTTTGAGAAGTGTGATGAATAGGTTTAGAATGAGTCAAAGAAAACAAGTTGCAAAGTGCTAAATATATATGAGCATAAAAGGGACATATACCTCACATGAAATATTTTATTCTATATTATCATACAACAAAGGAACGTGCCATTCTTGATAACTATACTATACCTTTCAGGATATAGTGTGAAACCTTAAAGGAATGAATTCAATTTTATTTGAAACCTTTTATTTAAAGTTATTATAGCCAAAAAAATAAAAATCAAAGTGTATCATGAAGAGGGCATATGTCAAAGATGTGAACAATAAGAAGTGTGGGAAAAGAAAAGAAAATGCTGAAATTGAAAATGATATATCATCCTATGTGCATATCAATGTGAACACCTATCATGTATGAATGATTATGCATTATCAATAAAATTTTGAGTAATTAATATAAAGCACATTTTACTTTCATTTACAAAATATCACACCATTATTCAGGCACAAAAAATGCTCGGTAGTTTTGCTCTTGAATGAAGTTCAAGTAATTTTCAACATTACTTTTCAATTCATCATAAGTGTCTAGCTTAGATAGGGGAACATAATCAATTCAAAATGAAGAAAATAGTTAAGCACTTTGAGGCAAAGATGCATGAAGAATGAGTAGTAGGGGGAAAAGTGCATGATAGTGAGAAGAGATATGGATAGAGGTGTTGTAAAGGATGAAAATTAATCCAAAAATTTCAAGGATCACTATATAGATTATGCTATAGTGGAGCTACAAGAATCTATTAAAATTAATGTTGGATAGAGTGATTATGCAAGGAAGTTTCAAGAAAGTAGAGAAATTTTCAAACATTTAAAAAATATTTTTGAAATAATGAGGATGCTAAGGTCTTAAAAAAAAATCAACCAGAACGATGCCTTACAAGTTCCAAACAATACCTTGATATTATTTGTGAGATTTGTGTTAATTTACAAAACATTATTCAATCTTTGGGATGGTATCAATACACAGTAGAAATGTGATATTTAAGTAGTAACAATAGATAATGCAATAATACTTACAAACTTTTGTAATGCAACATCCTTGATTGAATGTAATAAAAAAGAAAGGAGACACTTTGGATGCAAAAATATTTTTATGGAACCATTGAAATTTGCATGATCAAATTTACATAGAAAATAATAATATGCATACCAAATCACCAAATTCTATTGATTACAAATAGGTGTAATTCACATCATCAAATAAAATGCTTACAATATCATGGAAAATAGTTATTTCTGCAAGAAAGGAAAAACCCACTTGAAATGTTGCAGATCTAACCCAATCTACAACTAGTAATGACAATGGAATGAATCTTTCATAGAAACCTTAAAATTCCTTAGTCACATGTCCACATTATCTTCTATAAATATTATAGGTTTTTTTAATATATGCACTATTGGTAATAAAAAAAGAAGGTTATTCAAGAGGATGGTTACTAAGAATTCAATCTAACAGTTATGTCAAGAAAGACCATACACAATAGTTTCTATTTTATTTTGTATGCATTGAGCCTAGAGCTTTTATGATTTGAAATATGGAATAGTTTCATAAGAGGAGTTTTTCTAATGATAGTCATAGAAAGTAAAAGTAAAAGGAGTTGCAAGAGATACATACAAAAAAGACAACAATAAGGTAAATTTTCATGCTCCTAGCATATAAGATCATACCCTAATTGAATATTGAATCAGAATGAAAAAAAAAAAAAACAAAACTCAAGAAGCAAAATACTTAAAATATGAAACACTCAAAGAATAGAGATTTAGTAAACTTTTTAGAAGACTTTCTTTCCTTCAATGTCAACATCAAAAAATTGCCACAAGTTCTACAAGAATCCCTCAATGAGATACACCATTTTTCTAATAAACTTCTATTTCAAAACAAAGAACAAAGAGTATGCCACATGAATCCTTATTGGTTAATATGTTTTTGAATCCATTACCTCACTACTATATTTGGACCCAAATTACAATGGTAGGTTGTCACAATTGCAATGTCTACCTATTGTAATCACCTAAAAATGGTCATCTAGACTATGAGCCCCCTTTCTAGCATTTTTGCATAATTTATCTAATGCTTATCCTTCATCAAATCTCCAAAAATCCATTTATTTGATGTTATCCTATAGTTTGACCATAATATCCTAATTTAATATTTAATTAAAAGAACATGTACTCCTTTTAATTAAATAAAACTCCCCACTCATCTCTTATCCTAAGTTGAACACACAAAAGAATTTTCCTTATTTAAAAATAATGGAAAAGTCATTTTTGTCCTACATGGGGGACAAAAGTCAACTCTTCATCACAATTGGTGGAAATGCTTGTGCACATGGATCACTCCCACATTCAAACTCCACCCTTGATCATATGCATCTTGTCTCATGATCTCTATCATCCATTTCTCTTTAGAAGAGAGGGGTCTCTCATCATTCAAGAATCTTAGTCTCTCATTCTATTGTTATGCTATAGGTTTTTCTTGGTGAGTTTGGCAAATCAAGGAGCATTCTTGCATTTTTATATTTTAGCTTAGCTCTCATTATACTTACATTATGGAATAATTTTTTTAATCTGAGTTTCCTTTATGCTTTAGCTTTGTTCTCTTTGTTAGCTTTCATTTCATTTAGAATAGCTTACATTTGCATTGCATTCATTCTATATTCGTGGATGCTAGCATTCTTGCTCCCGTCTTTGAATCTCTCGTTCTATGGTGTACCATGCAAGGGTTTCATAGTTTGGTTCATTTTAGAGCCACCATCTCATAGCCTTTTAACATCATAGATAGAGAGCTTAAGATGCCTCTTGAGATGCCCTCTTTAATGGATATTCTCAAGAATAATGGTTTATAGAAGTGTGACACTTTTTGTGTACACATATTTGGTGCCCACTGTGGGGCACCAAAAATGTACACTATAAATGTGTCACACCCTAAATCCTTCTATCCAATTTATTCCATGAAATCAAAATGCTTAGATGCCATCTTAGAGCTCGCTATCTATGAAGTGCAAGAAGAATGTTTTAAGCATAAAATGGGCTCTCAGCTGAGTCTTAGAGATACATTTCTTGATAGTAAACCATGCAATGGGAGGTTCTTTGAGACAAGAGAAAGAATGCAAGTGTTTATAATGAGTTCCTGAAATATGCAATGCAAATATAGATTAAACTAGTAGGAATATGCAAAATACAAGTATGTTAAACAAGAATGAGAGTGTTACAAGATCCAAACTAGTTATTATGTGAGCTAGATTATTGCAAAATAGAAGCTAAGTTATATTCATATACACTAAAATTCCATGGATGATAGAATAAGAAAAGGAAATAGAAATTCTCCACAAAGCTCCCAAGAATTTGAACAATAAACCTGCACCATAACAATGTTCAAGAGTGTGGATCCTTTGAGATGGGGAGAGCTCTTTCTTTTAAATATTTGTGAATGGTGAAGATAAAAATCAAATAATGAATGAGCAAGGGTGGAGTTTGAAAATAGGAGTGATCTATGTTCACAAACAAGTCAGCCAATAAACAAAGAGTTCACTTTCCATGTGAGACATAAAGCCTTTTCTTTTTAATTTTGAAATAGGAATAATGCTTTATGTGTGCACATTGAGTGGGTTAGAAGAATAGGGTCTTTTATTTGATTAAAAGAACATGTACTCTTTTAATTGAATTAAAGACCCCATTCTTCTAATCCAATCAATGTTCACACATAAAGCATTATTCCTATTTAAAAATTAAAAATAAAATGCTTTTTGTCTCACATACAAAGTCAACTCTTTGTTTATTGGTTGACTTGTTTGTGCACATGGATCACTCCCATTTTAAAACTCCACCCTTGATCATTCATCATTTTATCTTGATCTCCACCATCCATACATCTTTAAAATAAAGAGCTCTCCCCTTCTCAAAGGATGCACACTCTTGAGTATTGTTATGCTGTAGGTTTATCATTTGAATTCTTGAGAGCTTTGTGGAGAATTTCTATTTCCTTGTCTCATTCTATCATCCATGGAATCTTAGTGTACATGCATATAACTTAGCTTCTATTTTGCAATAATATAGCTCACATAGTAACTAGCTTGGATCTTATAACACTGACTCTTATTTAACATAGCTACGTTTTGCATATTCATACTAGTTTAATCCATATTTGCATTACATATTTGAGGATATCATTGTGGACACTTGCATTCTTTATCTTGTCTCAAAGAACCTCCAATTGCATGGTTTAATATCAAGGAATAAGTCTCTAAGGCTTAGTTGAGAGCCCATTTTATGCTTAAAACACACTTCTTGCACTCCATGGATAGGGAGCTCTAAGCTGACATCCAAGAATTCCAATTTCATGAAATCACTTAGATAGAAGGGTTTAGAGTGTGACACATTTATAGTGTACACCCATCACACTACTAGTAGAACCATGAGTTAGCTCCCATCGCATGATTGTTAGACCTCTATGTTGAAAATTATGATGCTGAGGGTGTTTGTTGTAAGAAGGATGGATTACATTGTCATAAGTTGGAAGAGGGAAGGGACAAGAGTTCATATACATGATGTTGCAATATTGATAGTTTATCATCGCAAGTATGACACCATAAGCTCCTAGTCCACCATCATAATTGCAACATTAATGTGATAGCTATGTTGTGGAAGTGATGTTCATCCATCAAGACTATATGTCATAATTTGTGATGTCACTATAATAACTATGTTGTGCAAGTGATGGCCAGCCATCAGAAGAGGTCATCACAATTGCAATCACTAGTTGAATTATTAAAAAATAATTGCTTTGAATGCTTAGGCCAGCCTAACAAGCTATTTTTGGGTCCTCCTCAAGCTCTTCATATTTTTGGTTATCAAATGTTATATGTTTTTTTTTCTACTTGCCATGTGTTTTCTATATGTACCTATATCTAGTCCCATATAAGAATGAACAATGCATATTTTGAGTTTTCAAAAGAGGATGATGGACAACATGATATTTTTGGCAACACTAACATTGTTAGTACTTTTTCTTACAACAATGACAATAGTATGCTCAATGAATATAACTAGGGATTTGGATGTGCATCCATGGATATTATGGCAATGCTCAACAAATTGATTAAAATCCCACACTTCTCAACTTGTTCTTTTATCTTACCCGATAACAAAATAGTGGCCTCCTGCATTGATGAATTGAAGGAGCAACTCTTTGGTCACAAGATCAACTTTGAACTCATCAAAATTTATAGGTATCCACCAAAATAATAGAGTGGTTAATACAATGCTCATGGTTATGCTCACTCCTTTGTTGGTGGTACTTATCCTCCTATTGGTCATCATTCCTTCACTGGCCGTACTCTAGTAATTACTCAAAAAAATCCATCAAATGCTATAGGAAGGGATATCCATAAGAGATTGATTATTCAGATTTATTGACCCTTGGAAGTGGAATATTATTCGATAGAACTATCAAAAATTCCTTGGACACAGACTCCAAATTGTTTGCAAAGAAAGTTCAAGAGCATACTGGACATTTTCCTATTGAGGAGGAAAGCCTAATTGAGGAGGATAATATGGATAATCATGCTACAATGAATACAACTCAAAAAGGATTTAGCTCATTGAAAAAGAAAAAATTTCTTAGTACCAAGAATAATATGATAGACTCAAGAAAACATAATTCACCCATAGCTACTCCTCCAACTAGAAGTTTCTTTAAATGATTGTCACCAACTCCATAGAGAAAAGACCAGATCAATTAAAAAAGAATGCTTTGGTGAGCCCCAAATCCAATTCTACAAATCTTGGAGGGCAGGCTTCTATAACAAAAAATCTAAGTGAGTTGCAAAACATATATGGTTCATCATTCTAAAAGAAGGGTTCAAAAACACCCAATGTAAGAATTGGTAGAAGCTTTGCAAGCCAAATTTCACCATGGATAAGTCATAAATCAAGCAACATATTATGCACTTTTTTCAATTAATAGATTGCTATTTTTTTGAATTGTGAGTCTTGAGATCGGTGCAATAGTCTTTGGGTATAGAGATCTTTGACAATTCATCATTATGTGATAGATCTATTGTCTTAAGCTTGAACAATGAAGAATTGGAAGACCCAGCTCCAAGAACCAATTCAGTGATTAGTAGACAATAAAATATCTTCATGGTTTCAAGATTAATCAATTGATTGATTGGTTTAGGTAAAGATTTCAGTCCTATATAACTTATCTTTAACATCTCTACAAGTCTAAGATGCCCCACAGTGTTTGGTAAAGATTGTAGCTTCCAACAACCACAAATTTCAAGCATGGTCAAGGAAGACAAATCTCCAAGAGAGGTTATATTTTTTAAAACAATGAATCCTATTAACATATAATCTTATTGGTAGATTAGAACCTTCTTGAGGGTTTCTAATTCCTTTCCATTGTGTTCTCTACTATCATGGTGTGAGAGGGTCTTCTATCTGAGTGCTTCAAAGGTTTTTTTTCCATCTCTTTTATTATTGAAATATTATTTGTATATAATTAGGCACACACATCTGCTATTAAAAAATTATATTTGCAACTAAATAATTTCAAAATCCTCCATGCTATTTTTGAAATTAAAAATATGTACACCCTTCAAAATTGGAGATTAATGTGTGTGAGTATGTTGGGCAAAGGAAGAGAGCATAACTATTATTTGAGTATACACAAATTGTGCTACTAGGGGAGATTCATGAAAGCCCTACAATTTTTTCACAACATAATCAAGAATGAAATTTTTATATACTCTAACAAATACACTATTTTTTTGTTGCATACATTTGAAATCCTTGGATCATGGCAAGCTAATACATGAACATATGAGCTCTACTAGTTTTGAGCCCAACCTCTTCAAATGAATTTCCTTGTTAACATGTATGTTATATTTAGAAGTATAAGGAAATTCTCATAATGTGTTTAATGGAAATCCCATCGAAATAAAATTTTGTGGAGTGTGATCATGACTTTCTATGTCCAACCAAAGCCATAGAGATGAAGCTTTTGAGCCTTTTTGTGCAATGGCAAGAACAAGTGTAAAGGTTTCCTACTTTTCACTTAAGAGAATCATGAGAGCATGCACTAATATGTAGGTTAATGGATTTGGTACGGGCTAGCAATTCCATACCTACATTATCCAAGTGAGTTTATACTAGAATTATGTTCTCAACAATATGCTGGTTCACATGAATGCAAATTATAGCAGCATAGTAGATGGACACCAAGTGTTTGACAAAATGCCTTAGTGTAATTTGATTTCATGGAATGTTATTATTTTGATAGCACATGGCATGAGTGTAATGGTGATGCTCTTGAAATTTTTGGTGAAATGCAACAATTGGTTATGAAGCCAAACCACTGCAGCTTTGCAAGTATTATTACAACATGTGATGCTGAATCAATAATGGAATAGGGCAAACAAGTCCACATTACATGTATGCTAAATGCAAATGTGATTATTACAGGATGTGCTATGCGTGGCCATAGTAAGAATGCATTGATTATTTTTCACAAAATGTGCAAAATACTTGTAAGACTAGAACCACCAAAAATAGTATCATTACAACCACCAAAAGAATCTAAAAAGCTAGAAGGAAAGTAGTAAAAAACATAAAACCAATCTAAATAATATTTTTGATAAAATCACATTGGAAGAACTTAAAAATAGTTTCTAGGATAGAGATTTTAAAAAGATTGAAACCAATTTATAGAATAGAGAATTTGAATAGAATATGCATACCTTTGTGTGTAAGCTGCAATATTTGTATCTAAATAGAAGGCATGATATTCTCATAATTCTCTTTACCACAACTCTATCTCTACTTGGACATGAACAAACATTCCTACACAAACCTCCAACCACTATAATCAATCAAGTGAACACCAATCAGAAAGTAGAAATTATAAAAAATATAAACATTTTTTAAAAGACAACAATAATTTCAAAGAAAATGGGTATGCTTCATTCAATCCCCATTCCTCCAAGTGCATCTACCCTAACATAGCCATTGTGTAATGGAGCCTACTACAGTCAGACAAGAGTCTCCAATTGATGTTGTAGAGCTTTTGCACTATTTTCACTGCATGACCTTTTCTACAATTTATTCAATCTCCTCTATTGAAACATCTCTTGCCAATCAAAGCTATTGCATTTTCTTTGAATTCTAACTGCTTCAATCAAATTTTCTAGTTTTCCCTCCAAGGGCAACACAAACTAGTAAAGACAAAGTAAATAAGAGACTAAATGTCAACATATAAAAGCCATGATGAAAAAAAATACAAAGAAATGACATAGAGAAATAAGTCACAATATAGGAGGAGCCTCACAAGTAACAAAGAAATAAATAATATATAAAGTTACAACAAAGACAAAGAAAATCTGCTTATATGATTTCATAGTTCAGGTTATATTTTTTTATCAAACAACTACCACATGAATCTTATGGAATTTAATAATATGCCAAGTAATCATTATTAAAATATCATTGATAGAAAAAATAACCCAAGAAAAAATGTATTCTTGTGTATAAGCGATCTTGTTCGTGAAAAAATTTATGAAATAAAATTCTTTTAGTTTGGGGAGATGGAGTATATTATGTTGTTTAATGAAATAGAGAAATGGGCATGTCATAAAATGAAGAGGCATGATTGATGTACTGGATAAAAATCAAACCTAGGGACAAGAGTTCAATGAAGTTTTTAAAATAAAAACAATACCAATATTTTCTTTCTGTAGTACATAATAATAAAAACATGCATAACATGTCCCCATAAATTTTTCCTACATGGTTTAGAAAATGGCTTGTTTATTATTAGAAAACAAACATTTATAATTTTTGTTAGACAAAGAGAAAGCTATGGATGATTGCAAGACTAAAGTTGATGATTGTAAGACTAAAGTTGTACATAGCATTGATAATACATTATTTTCAATATGTTCTTGAAAAAACTATGGAAAGTGAAATTGCATGTCTAAGTTCTCTATCCTAGTTGAATCTACAACCAATTCAGATGCATAAAATGACTAAAAATTACCATTCTTCAGCTTATGTTTGTATAGCCAATTTTGGAGTAGACCAAGTAGTTGCCAAATTTAGTGAGGTCTCTATCCTATAAAATAAGAACAAAATTTAGATGCATTTTATGGCAGCCAATGACATGTTTAGCATGAAACTGATGTTAATAATTAGAAAAGACATTTGTTCATGGTCTCCAAGTTCAAAGATTTTATATAGGTATTGTTTTACTTCATTTACTAACTTTTTGTTGTATATAATTTGCCATGAGTGCATACCTACACATACTTTTTTTATCTAACAATTTGCATCCAACTATTGTAATCATAGCAAGGTTCAACACACTCCATCAATTCAACAACCTTTTTGTAAGAGACCTTTATGCAATCCATGGAAAATAGGCTGAAACCATGTAATGAGGATGGTGCTATGTGATATATTCTCTCTCCAACACAAAAATCAATGTTTATTGGAAGAACTCCATTGGGGACCCATTATTTTGTAGATGTTTGTACCTAAAAGGACACATTTGAGTTTCCTTCACTCTCAGCATCATAAGAACATGACCCTCCTTGAGTAAGGAAAATTTTCATTCTGATAAGACTTCGAGTCAATCTTCTTGATTTAGACATACTAACTATCTCACTTTATTCTTCCATTCCTACATTTTCCTTGCTTAAGGAAGAAAAATATGATAAATACCTATTTTCTAGTACCTTCACTCCAAAAAAGAGAGAGATAGGTGGTAATGAGAGAGCTATTTTAAAAATGGTAAAAGATTTTAATCTCTATGGGGTGTATTGACTTATGCCTGATGATCCATGAGACTATGTGAGATGCTCATGAAAGGGCTTCAATCAATTGTCTTACATTAGCAAAAAAATTCATCATACATACATACATACATGTGTGTGTGTGTGTGTATATATACACACACATATATGTATGTATGTGTGTGTATATATATATACATATATACACACACACACACATATATACATATATGTGTGTGTATATACACACACATATATGTATATATGTGTGTATACATATACATATACATATACATATACATATACATATACATATACATATACATATACATATACATATACATACATATACGTACATACATACATACATACATACATACATATATATATATATATATATATATATATATATATATATGAATTATAAATAGTAAAAGGTAGATGAAAAATTAATCAAATTGATCATTGATCTATCAAGAACTCAATATTGAATAGCATAGCCATTGATCACACAACTATACATTTCATTCTTTTCATTGATAATCAAACCCCCTTCAATGTTAGCTAATCAACCACACCCCCCCCCCCCCCCCCCCCCATCATTGATATTATTCTTCATCCATCTCATCATTAGGATCATCGTCGTCATTGACATTGTCACCACCACTATCATGGTCATCATCTCATCATCATTGTCATCATCATCATCATCATCATCATCGTGATTAGTAGCAACATCATTTACATTAGGAGCATCATTGACTAACTCTTGATCATGATCCACTTCTTCCTCTTCCTCAATATCTTCTTATTCTATTGCATTATACTTTATTGACCTTCCTCTTGGATCATGTCTAACAACAAATGACCAACCCAATTTATGTGGAACCTTTGAGTAAAATACCTTCTCACATTGGCTTGGAAGCACATAGGGCTCATCCCCAATTGGCTCAAACAACCTTGTTTTAATCATTGGAAATCTATTATCATGCTCAATAATAGTTCTATCAGGATTATTTTGATTGAGTCATAGTCTGTACCATTTGATGACAAAGAGAACTAATTTGAAGGAATTAAAGTCACAGTCAAGTCTATCAACCAAAATTCTGTAGTATCAATTTTGAGATTCTTGAGGATGAAAGAGTCATTTCTAGATGACATATTGGTCACCTAGAACACTACATTTATTCAAAAATCATAAGTTCTCTTTTTGTCATCAAAATATTTGATGTGAGATTTATAATCATTGCATGACACATTCTTGTGGTGTTTCACCTACAATAATGTCAAACATGTATAGATTATCACATCACGAATTCAAAAACATACAATTGATTAACAAACTTATAAGTACCTGGAGATCTCTTAAACCATATGCTAAATCTATCTCCTTTTGTGTTACATTGAGATCTCCATTACAATGAACTTGTATAACCAATGAAGACATAGTTTCCTATTTTAATGTATGACTAGAATGTTGACATTGTTCAATCCATACTATCATCTAATCTTGATTGTTTGCAATAAACAAATGTATTGCATCCCACTCTTTAGAAACCATGCAAAAGTAAATAGATGACTTAAAATAGATTTATTTTGAAAATTAAGAATTAATTAACTACAATAACATCTCATAAGTTATTACCTTTCACTTTCCTAAATCTACCATTCCTGATGAAGACAACACCCAAGACAAAAATGAATGTAATAGGAAAAGGGGAATATTATTATCAGAAGTGTTGCTACTACATTTAGTACAATGAAAATAGACCCAAATACTTTCCCTATAGGCTTACAATTTTGTATGATCCTAGAGAAAAACCCTCCTCTAGTACCTTCTCCCAAATGCCACAAAAAAAAACTGCCTTTACAATGCCAAAAATGTCCTTAAGTAAGCCAAATTAGGTTTAGGGATAGGAATAAATTTTAGGATATGTAATTTTGAATCCAACTCCAAAATAGAGGGTTCTGGAAAACATGTTAGAAGTTGGTGTAAAATTAGAAGAATCTAGAAATGGTAGTCCAACTTTCGGGAGGCATAACTTTTAATTTAGGACTTTGATTGACGAACCATTTACATTTCCAAAAAGCTCTCCAAGCACTCTATAGCTCTATGGAATAGATTTTCTTATCCCCCATTTTTCAAGCCCATACAAGGCCATTTAGTGCCTCAAATCTGCCTTTGAAGTGCTCTTAGGAGGTGTCCAGGCAACTTAAAACTGTAATAATTTTCAAACCGTAAAGCCTTTTGACCTGATTCTTTTTTTTGGAGTGCTTTAAATTAAAAGTATAATCATCCCTCCAACTTAAACCCTCTAACTCATTATAATTATGGCTTACTTACAAAATAAATTATTTTCTACATTGGCATATATCCCAAGGTTCTCAAAAACTCTAACCTAGAAAACCAACAGTGGAGTTATGAGAGTTGGAATCTTTATTTGACCCAAATGGGTATCTAGAAATGAAAAAAATTTAAACATAAACTAACACTAAGCATATTTTGGGTGATATAGGATTTCCCTTACACCACTGGATACTCCTGCATCAGACACCTAGGGTAGATTGAAAAGTGACCATGTCACTTTATAGTTGTTAGAGGAAAATCCAAATGGGCAACCTCCATTGCAGATATCCAAGTTAAGTCTTCTATTGGTCATACTTCCCACTTCACCAAGTATTCTTCATACTACCTATTTCTAGTACTCTAGCCCACATGACTATCTAGAATTTCTTCAATCTCTTCCTTCGAAGAAGTAGGAATTGGACATGGCTCCAACATCAACTCCTCATTTGCACCATCATCATGATATTCTATTAAGTCTACAATATTGAAAATAAAATAAATATGAATTCCATCTGGAACTCCACCTCATATGCATTCCTTGAATCAAGTTTCTTCAAAATTTTGTAGGGGCTAAGTTTCTTCATCTTCAACTTGTTATAGGTACCCATCAAAAATCATTCCTCCCTCAAATATATCGTAACTTGATCTCCAATTTGGAACTCCTTATATCTCCTCTTTTGATCTACCCTAGCCTTATACTAAAATTCCATCTTGGTAATATGTGCTCGCACCTCCTCATGTAGGTTCTTGACATGTTAAACAAAGTCTTCTACCTCAGCACTTCTCATCTCCCCTTGCTCCATCTTCCGTAGCTCTAGTGCAATCCTTAGACTACTCCCATACAAAATTTAGAATGGTGATCTACCAATACTCCTATTTATAGAATTATTGTAAGAAAATTCTACTTGTGGTAGAATCAAATCCCATCCCTTGGGTTTACTTCCTACTAAACACCTTAGTAAATTGTCCAGACTTCTATTTACTACTTTTGTTTGTCCATCAATCTACAGATGATGTGTAGAATTGAACTTCAATTTTGTCTTCAACTTCTTCTACAAAATCCTCCAAAAATACCTAACAAATTTAGTATCTCTGTCAGAAACAATACTTTTTGGGAGACCATGTAACCTCACCACCTCTCTGAAAAAAATTCCACAATATGCATTGCATCATGAGTCTTGTGGCATGGAATGAAATGTACCATCTTTGAGAATTATCAACCACCAAAAATACTTATTCACTACCACTTGTGTCCTCCCAAAGCTTTGATGGAATAGGCAATGGCTAATAGAGTCTAGTATTTTGACTAAATCCCTTGGTTGTTTGACATACTTGACACCTCTACACAATTTTTTAAAGATCCTATGACAATTGAGGCCAAAAATAATGTTCTCTAATAATGGAAATGATCTTATCTTGACCAAAGTATCTTGCCATCCCTCCATTGTGCTTCTCCTTGATCAAGTTCTCCCTCACGAACTCCTTGGAATACACAATTGACTTCTGTTGAACAACATACCATCCTGAATCATTTAATCTAGCCACCTAGTCTTGTCTAGAGTAATAGGTTCTTTACAAGCCCTCCAAGCCTCTACAAAGTCAAGATCCTCATGGTATAGATTCTTAAGTTCATTAAACCCAACCACTTCAAATTTCATTACTATTAGCAACAACTGTCTTCTACTTAATGCATCTATAACCCTATTACACCTTTTTTTTCTATGCTTTAATACAAATGTATAGCTTTGCATGAACTCTACCCATTTTAAATGTCTTTGATTCAATTTACCTTGGCTATTTAGGTATTGCAATGCCTGATGATCAGTATAAAAACAAATTCTTTTGGCAACAAATAATGCTTCCATTTCTTTAAGGCCTAAACTATTGTGTAGAACTCCTAATCATAAATAGAATACTTCTTCTTTGCATCAGTCAATTTTTCACTAAAATAGGCAATAGGTTTACCTTCTTGGCTCAACATAGCCCCAATAACACTACCACTAGCATTTTAATCCACTTGGAACACTTTGTTGAAATCAAGAAGTGCCAACATAGGTTTCTCTATCACCTTCTTCTTTAGAAATTCAAAACTCCTGGTAGCTCCTATAATCTACCTGAAATTTTTTCTATTCCCCCCTCATTGTTTTAGTTACGAGTGCACATATACTACTCAAATTTCTAATGAACTTCCTGTAAAAAGTAGCCAAACCATGGAATGAACTCACTTTAGGGGAAAACCTTGGAGTAGGCCATTCTAAGATGACCTTCGCCTTCTCTGGGTCCATTTTGAGACCCTTAGCTAATACAAAAAACCCCAAATAGACTAACTTCCTTTTGAAAAAGCTACACTTCTTCAAATTAATCAATAATTTCTCTTCCCTCAACCTTTCAAGGACACTACAAATGTGCAATAAATGTTCATCCAAAGATTTACTAAAAATCAAAATATCATCTATATAGACAATAACAAATTTTCCCAAAAATTTCTTTAGTATCTCATTCATAAGCCACATTAAGGTGCTTGGTGGATTGGTCAGTGTAAAGGGCATGACTAACCCCTCATATAGACCCTCCTTGGTCTTGAATGGAACTTCCATCATCTCCCTCTATATCCATATCTGGCGATGACCACTCTTGAGATCTATCTTTGTGAAGTACTGAGTCCACTCAAATAGTCCATAAGATCATCCATTCTTAGAAAAGGAAACTAGTACTTGATTCTCCATCCTTCTTCGGTGCTAGTACTATAGGTACTACACATGGACTCAGGCTCCCTCGAATCAAACCTTTCCTCAACAACTCTTGAACTTGTCTGTTTAGCTCCTTAGTCTCATTAGGAGTCATCCTATGAGTAGTCTTGTTAGGCAAACTAGCTTTAGGGACTAAAAGTATTTGATGACTTATTTTCCTTATTAGTGACAACCCTTTTGGAACATTATCAAAGATGAAATCTCCATACTCACTTAATAGACCTGAAACTTCAAGTGGAATTTCACTACTACCTTCCTTATCTTTTCTAGGAATTAAAGAATAACACATATGTTGATGTTTCATGCCATCTAGAAATTTTCTTACATTAACAAGACATACCCTAACACTACTGCATACCTTTTCACCCTCCTTTATCAAGGGCTTCAATTTGTGGCAAACTCCATCCTTTGTTAGAGAGTATGTATTTGCATGAAAATCATGTATAGCATGCCTATCAAACTACCATTTCCTTACCAATAATAAATGGAAGACATCCATAAGAATGATGTCATAGAGAGCCTCATCTTGGTAACTCCCAATCTAGAACTTTACCAAAAATTTCTCACTAACCAAGACCTTATGATCATCCTACACCCAAGCAATCTGATAGGGTTGGGGGTGTTTCTCCCTCTTGAGCTTTAGCTTTGAGACCATCTCCTCTGATACCAAGTTGTCAGTGCTTCCACCATCAACAATCACATCACAACATTTACCTTCACACTTGCACCTAGTACAAAAAAAACTCCTCCTTTGTCTAGGTTCAGTCTGTAATGTCCCCATTTTGACATGTAATATAAATAATAAATAAACCATTATATATAAAGCGTTATTAATAAAAATATTAAAGTAATAATATTTTATGTGTAAAATTATATATAATATCCTCGCATTATAATAGCAATGTGGAATTATGAAATTAATTAAATCATAATCTAATATAATTATAAATAAATAATAATATGATTAAGATATGATACTATTAATATAAATATATAATTAATATAATTAATATAATTATATTATTATTATTAATATAATTAATGAAAAGATGCGACTCCTAGGAATGAAAATTATATACATAGAGAAATTTTAACATTGAGGGATATATCATAAGTAAGGAAAAATAAAAAGAGAAAAAAAGGGAATGATCCACAATCAGAGAGCAAAAAGGAGAAAAGTAAGGATATAAATCCTAATGTCCCAAAAGGGGACATTACATAGTCTCACCCCTTAGTAAGACCCTTTCATTAACTAGAAGCTCTCCTCTTTTTGCATCCTCTGAATGTGATGACTATGCATCATCATCCACATGAGCAACCCTTGCTTGACCATCAGCTCTCCTATCTATCCTTCCTTGGCATTAAGGGCATTTGAAGGCACGATGAGCTTCTTCATCGCAATAAAAATAGGTACCATGGAAGCTTCCTCTTCCTAAACCTTGTCCATGTCCTCTACCTCTTCCTCTCTAATCTCCAAATTTTTCATCATGGGAGCAGTTAAAACCCTGATTCCTCTAATTTTTCCTAGTACCCGCATCTTTAATTTTGTTTTGGTTCTCATTTTGGCATCCAAATGACCTGCCACTACCCCTTCCTCCTTGACTATGCCCTCTTTGCCTTCCATCAAACTTTTTTTTCAGCTTCTCCTCAACTCACAAGGAAAATTGGTATGCCTCTTCAATTCTAGTCATTCTAACCAGACTTAAATCCTTTTGAATGCTAGGTTTTAACCTACTAAGGTAACATGTGTAATCACCTAAAAATGGTCATCTAGACTATTAGCCCCCTTCTCAGCATTTTGGCTAAATTAATTTAATCATTTACCTAGACCAAATTGCTAATAATAAATTTATTTGATTATAACCTATAGTTTGACTATGCTATCCTAAGTTCATTATTTGATTAAAAGAACATGTCCCCTTTTAATTAAATAAAAGACCCCTTTCTTCTAACCCACTTAAAGTGCACACATAAAGTCTTTTTTCTATTTTGCAATTAAAAGAAAAGGCTTTGTGACTTTTGTCTTATATGACAAGTCAACTTATATTCTATTGGTTGATTTGTGTGTGCACATGGATCACTCCTATTTTTTGAATTCCACCGTTGATCATCCACCATCTTCATCTTGATCTCCACCGTCCATACATCTTTAAAAGGGAGAGAGCTTTCCCCATCCATCATCCATCTTTTGAACATTGTTATGCTGCAGGTTTTCTAACAGGTTTTCTTTGGAGCTTTGTGGAGAACTTCTCTTCCTTGTCTACATTCTCTCATCCATGGCATTTTAGCTTAGATTCATGTTGCATGTTAGGTTAGCTTTTATTTTGCAATAATCTCTCACATAGCTTAATATTTGGATTGTAACACTCTCATCCATGCTTAGAATAGCTGCACTTTTCATATTCATTCTAGTTTAATCTTCATTTGCATTGCATTCTTGAGGAACTCCTTGGGACATTTGCATTCTTGCATCTTGTCTTTGGAACCTCCCATTGCATGGTTTACTAGCAAGAAGAGTATCTCTAAGGCTCATCTGAGAGCCCTTGAACTTGAAATACACTCTCTTGCACTCCATGGATAGGGAGCTCTAAGCCGGCATCTAAGCATTCCAACTCATGGAATTGTTTGGATAGAAGGGTTTAGAGTGGGACACTTTCGAGTGTACATTTTTGGCGCCCACCGTGGGGCTTGAATCAAATTTTCAGCTCCATTTGCTTTCATTTCTTATCTCTGGTTTTTTTACAGCAGCATATTGGGTCTAATCAAATGCTTTTGTAGAATTTTCACTTTGGTTTTAAGGCCAAGCCATAAGTAAATTGGTTTGAAGGCCAAAAACTTAGTTGGTTTAAAGATTTGATCATATCTTTTAAACCGCTTAGAATTTGGTTCTGAAATTTTGTTTGCAGGTTTCGTATATGCTCAAAATGTTTCAGTCCAATTTTCAGAGCATTTTGACATGATTTGCGGAAGTTATGATATTTTCTTTATTTTCCATAAAAAGCCGTTTTTGATCGCAAATCAGCGCATTTTTTGAAAAAACTTACATTTTCAGAAAGCTTTTCGAATTCTAATGGGGGTTCTTTCTTTGTGTTTTTAATTTTGAGATCGTATTAAGGATAAAAAATTCGATTTGATAAATTTGGCCTATTTTGACAAAATCAATCTCTAGGGAGCAAATGAAGAGATTTTTTAAAATTTCTTGCATTTTTGGAAATCTCTCTGATTTTTAACAGGGGTCTCTTTTTTTCATTTTCATTTTTGGATACGAAATCATAGCAAAAAAGTTTAATCTTGTTGACTAGGTCAAAACCAAAGAGTAAAAATGAAAGCATTTGTGATTAACTTGCACTTTCTTTGCATGTACTTGGTTGGAGGATAAATTAGATTTTTGAAGCAACTCACCACTTTTTATTGCAGATTTTTATGTTATTTCACACTAAATTTTGTTGCTAACAAGTTGTGATTTCAGGTTGCCATCCTTGTGAAAAAAATTGAAACATTGCATAAAAAGAACGCATGTCAAAGCTTCAAATGCACAAGGGCTACTAACGATTGTTTGCAGGGCTGCCCAAAGCATAAAAACCCAAATTTCTTGCTTTTTTGTTTTCATGTGTGGCATTGAATAATTGTTCATTTTTCATAGGCACATAAAACTTGTGATTGGAGTCTTTTGGTAATAGGAGAGTATGCTCTTCACCCTTGTGGTGAATCAGAAATCTTGACTTGCCATTTGGTTTCAAAAGCAAGGGGTAACTGAATCTTCTTGGCGTGTTTGGGAGAAAATAATTGGAATAGGAGAGTATGCTCTTCACCCTTGTGGTGAACCAGAAATCTTGACTTCCAAAATTTGATCCACTTTGTGTAGTTAGAATCCTTTAGAGGGCCTGCTCTCGGACAACCTGAGAGGAACGACCCAAGTGGGAACAA
Organism: Cupressus sempervirens; assembly: GCA_028749045.1. Lineage (NCBI taxonomy): Eukaryota > Viridiplantae > Streptophyta > Pinopsida > Cupressales > Cupressaceae > Cupressus > Cupressus sempervirens. The sequence goes on from CM053787.1 coordinate 525,211,359, forward strand.
GCCGATTACCTGGCTCTTCCAACCCACTATAAACTCAAGGCTATCAAGGACACAAAACCTTGGTAGACATAGTGTTTATCTTCGTCTAGTGTGATCGCTTATGGGATTTCGACCATAGGGAGATCACTAGGCAAGAATGCTTAAGGTACTCTTGTGATCGCGAGATCGGTTACTCATCGCAAGGTGAGGTGTCCCGTAATTGGGAGCAAGAGGAACACTATGAACGGAATCCCTATCTAAACACTCTAAGTTAGTAACTACCCTTTTTTAGCCGCTCAACTTCTTGGTGCAAGGATTGATCCTAGTGGACTACCCGGATCACCCCAAGATTTACACTCACCATATGTGTTCCCTTGGTTATGCTTATGGCATTTCCATGACAAAGCCAATATCTCTTGTGGGCAACCACTTGGTGTGAGGCAAAGGAGCATCAAGCGTGGGCCAAGTTGTTGAGTAATGAACCATGACTTCTAGGTAGATATTGCTTGATGTGTTCTCGAGTGTGGTATACTTGTGAAAATCTTTTGAACATACACATGACGATAATTCTAGGGAATTCTTTTGAGACGTCACATATGCTTGTATCATGCAAGGTTGCTTTGTCCCTTGCTTGATTGTTTGAAGACTACTCCATGTGTCACTATCTTGCTTGGAAAGAAATTTCTTTTGAACATCAAACTTGCTATGCTATCAACTATTGTCAAACTTTATCAACCAAGTCAAAACATCAAATGCAAAAATTTTCTTGTGTTGCTTGCTAAGAGGAGTCTCATTATTTGACTTTTCTTTTATATGTCTCTAGTGCTTGAACATGCTTAAAGTGAATCTTTGGTCTTAGTGCTCATGGTCTTCCTATCTTCATGGTCTATGTTTGCTTGCTAGTTATCCTTTTGCTAAAATGGTTATCTTGATTTCTTGACTACACTCTTGGGTTGGAGAGTTGTTCACTTGTCACCCTGCTTGCTCTATGTATTTGGCTATTTGGGCATCTTGCCTAGCTATTGACTTGAGTCATTCATGTCATAAATTTCTTGGACATATTGTTTGACAAGTCACTTTAATCTCTCTCTACTATCTTGGCAAGTGAACACTCTACCTCCTATAGTTTCAACATCAAGTTATCCTCTAGGCTCTTTTGTGCTTGGCTCTGCATTTAAAACTATGGGATCTAAACCTTGTGCTACCAAAATTCAACAAAATCTAGATGATCATGATATCCTCCATGTCACTAAAGAGTTTCAAGTTCTATATGCACAATACAAAGAACTAGAAGAGACAAATGATCTTTCTTACCTTCATCTTTCTAAGCGCATGATAGAAATGAAGTCTAAACTTGAGAAAAGGTTGGAGGAGAAGATTGCATCATTACATGAATCTTCCTTAAGGTCTTTACATGCATGTGAGCCACCTTCTTTGAGGTCATCCTCTTCTTCTAGGTCTACATGCTCTACTTCAAGACATCAAATGTCTTCTTCTTCTAGATCTAAAGACCTCTTTAGAGAACAAGCAAGTGATACCTCCTTTGAGCCTATGCTAAAATTTCATGATGGACCTATCTTTGACGAAGATAATGATGAAGACATGAATGCATTCTATTCACTTGAGAAACAACAAGAAGATCCTAGACATACTTCTAATAGAACTTTTGCTCCCTTGGAAGATTCTTATGATGACACTTTGCAAAAACTTCTTGGCAATAAGATCATCCCGTTACCTAAGTCTAGCTCATATGGAAACCCATTCTTGGATATCTATTGTGCTTATCATCAACATAATGAGCATAGTACTTCAGATTGCATTGAGCTAAAACATAAAATCCAAGATCTTATTGATAATGGAATTATTGGAACCTCTAGTGACTCATGTGGTGAAGATACTTCTCTTGAGCAAGATTACATTGATGAACCTATGTCTAGTAGTGGCTCCATTACATCTTCCACTTCTTCCAACACTCGTGCATCTCCCAACATTTCAAAGCTTTCCAATATGCATCTATCAAATAAAGAACCTAATGCTTTCCACATTGACTACATGTATCCTCAAGGGCTACCTCTAAAAGAAACCCAAGCTAACCTTCACTTCGCTGCAAACCTTTTCCATGCTACTAATCTTAAACATCCTCAACCTTCATGCACTGCTATTCCTAATCCAAGCACTACTCCATTCACTCTTCATTCTCCCTTGTCCTTAGAAGTGGCTCCATGTCAAGAGGACTCTCAAAAAGAAAAAGCTATAAATGTCAAGAAAGATCAAGATCAAGCACCCTTTCATCTCTTTCAAGATTTTTCCCCTCCATATTCTATATCTTATCCACCTCCTAAGTATGATGAAGACACAACTTCCATTATCTCCCTTGAGCTTACTGAAAATTATGAGAAAAGTTCTCTTCATATGCTATCCAAGGCTACTTGTCAAGATCAAAGCATCCCCTCATGTTCTACTTCTCCATATCCACTTCAAAATTGTGCTCAAGATTCAAGTGCTCCTATTAAAAATGGTGTTCCTATCAAAGGTACTCATGAGTCTATTGATGGCTTTGACCACGTTGCTCACTCTAAAGATGTTGATATCCCTTCCCACTATCCCTTTGCATCTTCTAAATCTATCCTTGGTCCTTATCCATCTAAGCTAAAGCATTCAAACCTTCCATCCATATTGGGGCCTTATGTTCCTTCATCTCCTGCATTCACTCCTAGCTCATTCCCTAGCTCTCCTATAATACCTCAAGATCAACAAAGGCAATCATCCTTGATGACTTTTCACCCATCTATACATCTAAACCAGTCATATCATCCTTATTCATCCACAAATCCCAAGTCCTTTGGAAGTGAGATTAAACATAAGAATCCATTGAAAAAGAAAGATCACTATGTCCCATCTAATCGACATATGAATGCTAAGAAAGAGAATGCACAAAAGAGACCGCAAAGGTCCACTGTTAAGAGAGCTAAATCAAAGCAAATGTGGGTTCCTAAATCCATCATTGAAGAAATGCAATCTCAAGCACCCAAAGAACGAGGAAAATCTAAAGCTATATGGATTCCCAAGTCTATTTTAAAAGACTTGAATATTGAGAATACTTCAAAGTTGACATTCAAACTTCCGAAGGCTTCCATTCCATCTTCTTCCAAAAATATTTCTATAAATATTCCAAAGCCTTCCACTCCACTTTTTTCCAAATCTCTTCTACCACCTCATACATCTAAATCTCAAGATATTTCATCCATGATTCCTCCATTGTTCCAATACCCTTCAAGGTGTGTGTCAATGTTGATCTTGTCCAATATTTTAGCTACCCACATGAAATCCTCTAAAGCTTACACCTCCTTTCTATACATGAACTCGTATCCTCCATATATTCTTCCTACTATCATTTCCCTTTCATCACCCTATCAACATCTTTGAGCATACCTTTCTATGGTCTTGTCTTATCATGACTTATCTTTCCTATAGGAGCACTATCTAAATTCAAACAGCTTGAGCTCTTTCTAAAAATTCAAAAAATCCAAAAAAAAGAAGAAAAAATACAAAAAAAGAAAAAAATTGAAAATGTGCCTTGGTGAAAACCACTTCTTGTGGCACCTTGGTAGCAAAAGTAAAGAGAAATAAATCCATCCTGTGGTGAAAACTACTTCTTGTGGCACCTTGGATAAGTACCATGATGAAAACTTGGCAAACAGGCATCATGCGTAATTTTTCTATCATCCATCTATCCCCTCTTCTCTCTTTGATCTTCACAATGTTGAGCTATCTTTGCATATTGGCTATCTTATCCACAAGATTTTCTATTGTGCTCTCCCATTCACTCATAGCCTATAGCTTGAGCTTTATTTTTATTGCTCTATCCCATTGCTATACTATCTAGTTGACCCCTTGGTCTTGATCATAATAAATGAAACATGGTTCTCATAGGTCTCTTGACATGGCTACTCTTTTGGACTACATGCTTTCATGCTATCTTACTCATTAGCTTCCATCGCTTATCTTATATGCTATCACACTTGTTGGCTTCACTTCTTATTCTACATGCTATCTTTCTCATTACTTCCATTGCTTATCCAAAACATGCTTCATATGACTATTTCACCTCTTTCCCTAGCTTGGGTACTCTTGAGGAGTCAGTCCTTGAGGATCACTTTCACTTGCTTCATACTCTTTTTTCATCCATCTTTGCTTATCCACTGGCTCGTTGCTCCATCATAGCCTATACCTTGCTAGACATTGGGAGAAAATGATGTGATCTTGCTTGAGAACTAGTGATCTCTAAACCTTCTAAAAAATCCAAAAAATCATATATGATGCTGAAAAAATCCTAAAAATCAGAAAATGCCTTGAAAAAATGATCATCTTAGTGAAAACCTCACTTTGATGTATCACCAAAAAAATAAAAAAGTCCTGAAAAAATCTGTCAAGTGGTGAAAACTTGGAAATAGGCGCTACTTGAAACCCTTGCACCTATGTCTATCAATCTCAATCATCCACTTCGCTACACATTTCCTAGCTTGGAATTGTTTCTTGTCCTCATCTTGGGGGCATAGCTACTTAGCCTTTTTGAGGTATTCTTATGCATTTGGGTTTCTTTGACAACTCACAAAATAGTGTTTCTCAACACTACCCCCACCCACTTTGACATCAAGTGTTTCTCAACACTTTTCAAATAGTTTACCTACGGTCTTCGATGTTGTGATATCTCACTATCAGAATCAAGTCTGGAAGAAATGGCCAAGTGACTTACACACACGCACTTTAACACTTAAACAACTGAGCTATGCTGACATTTATCTACTTTGTGTGTTGTCTATGATGATTTCTTTGCCATGTATTCCCTCCCTAATAGTCTTTCAAGGATGTCATTGACTAGAAGACTGGGGGCATGGGACATATTTTCTTGATTTCTGCTTGTGGGTATACTTTTGTTTGTCTATAGTGTTCTAAGCATTCATGCTTGTCCTATTCAACACTTTGACTTATAAATGTATCATCCTTGATTGTTTTGCAAGACCGCACTCAGGGTTTATCCCGGCGCTTATGCCTCGATACAGGTGTAATCTTGCTAAATTAAACTTAGGGAATCTAATCGTGTAGTTATCTTGACTTACATGTCTCTGATGCTTAGATTGGATTTCCACATACCTATCTCATATTGATCATATTCATATCCTCATAGTTATACTAGTGATGGTTGTATGATCTCATGATGTCCCTAATAAATGCTCAATGATGAAATTAAGAGTCTAAATGTTATGCGCTTCTTGCTGGTAAACCACTTTGCATATTAGCTTGCATTTTAGGTTCATTTTCTAGCTTAGTCTTGCATTCTTGCATATGGGGAGAGCTCTCTTTCTTCATCTTTTTGTGGACATATCAGCTAACTCCTTTCATATATTTCTTTACTTTCTTCTTGTTCATGTCTTTTCACCTTCTTAATCTTTCGCTTCATCTTTTTCTATCTTGTCATCACATTATATAAAGTTTTGACCTCTTAAATAATTTTGACATCTTAGATTCATTTTCGGGATCGAAATCCAAATTCGAGTTCATCTTGATGGTCAAAATTGTCTTTTAAAAATCTACTTTCTTCTGAGCAGTTAGCTGATCTATTGAGGTCTAATCTCTGAATCATCACTGGGGCATCTTCATTTCTTCATGTCTTCATCATTTCCATACTTCATATCTACTTAAATTTGCTATTTCATGTCTAAAATCACCTTTCTACTCGTTTTGACCTAATTTTTATGCTATATCCTTCAAGGTCAACTCTAGTCAAACAGGGGCATTTTATCAAATTTTTTATATAGTCATTCTTGGGTTCTAATCATCTATCTGTCATCTTGGACATTGCTATATTCTAATTTTCTCATTTCTAGCCAGTTTTTGCATCCCCTTACCTCATTTCAATTTCGATCCCGAGGGGGCAGAAATACTCTATCACTGCTTAGGAGCATTTGTTTGATCTTCTCACTTGCTCTCACTCTATCTGCTTTTCTAAGTGTTAGTATTCTTCTTGAATTCTAACATCATCTCTTCCTAGTGTTCAGTACTACTGCTATCAGGCTGTACATTCAGGACTTGCTATCTTTTTCTACATTTCGTTCTTCAAAATCAGATATCTATATCTATCATCGCCTACTTGGTTTCAATTTTCTTTGACATAATGTGTTCCCAGATCGATCACGCATTAGTCAAAGAGGGGCAAATGTAATCACCTAAAAATGGTCATCTAGACTATTAGCCCCCTTCTCAGCATTTTGGCTAAATTAATTTAATCATTTACCTAGACCAAATTGCTAATAATAAATTTATTTGATTATAACCTATAGTTTGACTATGCTATCCTAAGTTCATTATTTGATTAAAAGAACATGTCCCCTTTTAATTAAATAAAAGACCCCTTTCTTCTAACCCACTTAAAGTGCACACATAAAGTCTTTTTTCTATTTTGCAATTAAAAGAAAAGGCTTTGTGACTTTTGTCTTATATGACAAGTCAACTTATATTCTATTGGTTGATTTGTGTGTGCACATGGATCACTCCTATTTTTTGAATTCCACCGTTGATCATCCACCATCTTCATCTTGATCTCCACCGTCCATACATCTTTAAAAGGGAGAGAGCTTTCCCCATCCATCATCCATCTTTTGAACATTGTTATGCTGCAGGTTTTCTAACAGGTTTTCTTTGGAGCTTTGTGGAGAACTTCTCTTCCTTGTCTACATTCTCTCATCCATGGCATTTTAGCTTAGATTCATGTTGCATGTTAGGTTAGCTTTTATTTTGCAATAATCTCTCACATAGCTTAATATTTGGATTGTAACACTCTCATCCATGCTTAGAATAGCTGCACTTTTCATATTCATTCTAGTTTAATCTTCATTTGCATTGCATTCTTGAGGAACTCCTTGGGACATTTGCATTCTTGCATCTTGTCTTTGGAACCTCCCATTGCATGGTTTACTAGCAAGAAGAGTATCTCTAAGGCTCATCTGAGAGCCCTTGAACTTGAAATACACTCTCTTGCACTCCATGGATAGGGAGCTCTAAGCCGGCATCTAAGCATTCCAACTCATGGAATTGTTTGGATAGAAGGGTTTAGAGTGGGACACTTTCGAGTGTACAACATGAAACCTTCTCCTTATTTTATTTTGCATGCCCTACCCTAATAATGACTCAATAAAATTCCTCTATGTATTCTTGGATAGGATTTCTTGCTTTCTTTAACCCTTGCATCTTTTTCAACAAATCAAGCTTGTAATCAACATGAATGAACTGCTTCTTTAGTTTGTTCACCATGCAATCCCATCTTGTGATTTTCTTCTTTCCTTTTCTATTTCTTTCCAACTGAATCTCTTGCCACTAGATTTTGGCATGACCTTTCATTTTTGCCTTTGCAAGCTTAACCCTATCAGGGTTTGCAATATCCTCATACTCAAAATATTCCTCTAGCTCGTTGATGTAATTGATCAACTCATCGAGGTTTAGATTTCCCAAAAACATACTGACGTCAATTTTAGGTCTTTTTCCAAGCTTGGAAATAGCCCTAAAAAGATTCTCCTTTTCCTAGTTTAGGAATTCTCCATCTCCTTCCCTTTCCTACCCAATATTTCCTTCTTCTTCATTTTCTTCCTCACTTTCATTGCCTACAACAACATTCATCCCTCTATAGATCTCCTCTTGCAATGCCTAGACTTGTCTCTAGAGGGCTCTAACCTCTGGAGTTACAAATTTGACCCTTCCACCATGCTACCTTCATGGAGGAATATTCTTGTATCATAACCCATAACCACACAGTCCTTGTGCAAACTACCTCTTAGTTGGTGCTCTATCTACACACTTAGGAAAACCCAATTTGATACCACTTAATGAAGACAACACCCAAGACAAAAAATGAATGCAATAGGAAAAGGGGAATATTATTATTAGAAGTGATCTACTACTACATTTAGTAGAATGAAAATATACCCAAAGACTTTCCTATAGGCTTACAATGTTGTATGATCCTACAGAAAACCCTCCTCTAGTACCTTCTCCCGAACTCCACCAAAAAAACTGCCTTTATAATGCCAAAAATGTCCTTAAGTAAACAAAATTAGGTTAAGGTTAGGAATAAATTTTAGAATATTCCATTTGGCATCCACCTCCAAAATAGAAGGTTCTAGAAAACACATCAGAAGTTGATGTAAAGTTAGAAGAATCCAAAAATGGCAGTCTAATTTCTGGGAGGCATAACTTTTGATCTGGGACTCCAATTGATGAACTATTTACATTTTTGGAAAGCTCTCCAAGTGCTATATAGTACTATGAACCAAATTTTCATATCCCCCATTTTTTGTACTTGTACGAGACCATTTAGTGCCTCAAATTTGCCTTTGAAGTGCTCTTAGGAGGTCTCCAAGCAACTTTAAACTGCAATAACTTTCAAACCGTAAAGCCTTTTGACTTGATTCTTTTTCTAGAGGGCTTTAAATTAAAAGTATAATAATACCTCCAACTTGAAACCTCTAACTCAATATAATTATGGCTCAATAAAAAATAATCTATTTTCTACATTGGCACATATCCCAAGGTGCTCAAAAACTCTAACCCAAAAAATCAATAGTGGAGTTATGAGAGTTGGAATCTTTATTCGACCCAAATGGGTATCCAAAAGTGAAAATAATTTAAATGGAAACTAACACTAAGCATGTTTTTGGTGATACAGGATTGGCCTTACACCACTGGATGCTCATGCATTAGTTCCCCACCAAGTACTCCCATTCAAATTTTTCAATGGAGTTGAGATCTCAAATGCAATCTATATGGGTCTTTACTGCAAGATTAGAAAGTTATTAAGCAATGTACACCATCATTATGTATACCATATATCTCTCAACCATAGAACCCTCTGGACACACTCTTTATCAAACCAAACCCTTCAAAAATTTCAAGTGTCTCTCAACCATCCATATTGACCTAGGTTGTATAGGTCGACACAATTTAATGTCCTCAACTTGGTGCATGAGGTAGTGTTCTTGTGCATTGAATTTTTTTGAAGGTAAAGACTTTTGCATTTCACACATTAGTAGATGAATTCTTTTTTTCCAATATTTTATATCTTCTTTATGAATTTCTTTAGATGACAACCACCTATAAGGGATTCAAGACACAAAAACATATAAATACAAGACTTTACAATACATTACTTGTTTGATATATTGAACAAATATGATTGCTTATCTCATGTATTTTCCAAGATCATATATCACTTATTTGATATTATTGTTGAAGTTGTCTGAGAGCAATAGGGGCAACACATACTGAAACAATTTTCAACTGATCATTTCATTCTTTTCTAACATATTACAATGAAAATTGAATGCAACTTCATAAATATATTGTAAATACAAAAGACCGTGACTTACCTTGATGAAGGTATAACAATCATGCATTTCCAATCCTGGCCCAAATTCACTTTTCTTTGATAGGAGATTGCTTATATTCACAACAAATCCTATAGGAAATCAATTTTTTCATATGACTTCTTTTAAGGCATTACTTTTCTGCTCTGTTAATAACCAAGATCACTTGCATTAATCCAATCTCCATTGTTATTTTTATTCAATAATATTTTTCATTGCATGATTGGAATCATGAATGTCACTACAAATTTTGTCAAGTTTTTCTTTTTCATGCCTTTCATTGAATATTTTTTATATTCTTTCCAATATCCATAGTTTAGAACATATGCATAATTTTTAGTTGCTTGTAGTAGGGAAGCTTACTTAATTCTTTGGGATGACATTTTAGTCCCTTTGGAAGGTGGTCAGTGATGCCTTGATGACCTTCACAATCATCAATTACATAATTATCCAATAGAAGACAATCAATCTATATAATTTCCAAACATAAACCATTAGGTGGAGTGATACTACCTTGAATTCTATTATATTCCAACTGCCATAGGTGAGGTGTCATTCTTCATGGATTTGATGTAGTCTCTTCTTTGTTGATCTCATTTTGGTTTTGACAAGGTAGTGACAAAACACTTAAGTCATACTCTAGCAAAATTATAGTGCAAGCCGAGTGCAAAGAGTAAGCCGAGCATAAGTGGTCAGACAGTGCATGCCGAGAAATATACTTAGTGTTGAGTCACTCAAGTTCCAAGAAAGTATATACATGCTGAGTGATTTAGGTGCCAATTAAATAGTGGATGTTGAGCCATTCAAAAGTTGAGTTACAACATTGAAGATATAGTGGATGTTGAGCATCAGAGACTTTAGGTGTTGAGTAAATAGTTTTTGGCATATTTGTTTGTAATGGCAAAAAATTCTATGTAAACCATTTTTGGGCCAACCTAATGATAGTTTTACAATTCTAGAAGATAAGGATGGATGTATATTGTGAATCCCTATGTATGACATGCAACGAATTAGAAAAAAGGGAATTTTAAGTGGTAATATGGATCAACCACAATTGTTGATTGTAACCTAACCCTAGTCCATCTATGTTTACTTAAGGAGGAAAACCCTAAACAATGTGTATACATGTGAAGATATAAAAGGAAACACAAGAGAGACAAATGCTAAGTGAAGAGAAGGTATTCATGGTGACTAAGGAGGTTAAAATAGAGGAATGAATTGAAAAATCAGTTAAAGAGAATAGAATAGAGAAGAGAGAGAGAGAAAAGGAGATATATTTGATTAGGAGGATCAAGGATTCATTAGGAAAGAGAATATCTAACATCTAGCAATAGAGTGCTAACCAAAGGATCATGGTGCTAAATCATTTTAATAGGTGACATAGAGAAAACCTCCTAATAGAGTAGCCTTAACATGTTTCAAGTTCTAACAAACTTTTGTAAAATATCTTAATCGAGTGCTTACTTTATTGTAAGTTTAAGTCCTCTAACAAGGCAAACTTTTAGCAGGGTGTTGAAATCCTTTAATAGGGTGAGATCTAATAGTTTTTGTAAGCCTTTAATAGGGTAGACCCCTCATAGGGTAGATCATAGTTTATGGCCAAACTTATTGTAACCTTAATTGGCTACACTTTATACTTGTAGTAGTGAAGATTTGTGGGTGTCATCTCCACCCTAGTTTTACCTTCTCATTAGAGGGTTTCTTGGGTAACAAATTTATTGTGTTATGTGTTATTTATTTCATGCTACAGATGAACATGTGGTTAGCTATTTTAGTTTACATGATAATTGTGAGATGGATGCATGGTGAATGTTTTATAGTTAAAGTTTTGAAGTGCTGATTCACCCCCCCTCCTCCCCCAGTTCTCTAGAATGGAAAGCTTTATAGATTTGGAGGAAAGATCTTGAAGATGGAAGTGTACAAATTATGAAAGGTTATTGAGAACCAAAATATTGAAGTACAAATTTCCCTACACCAACTCAATGAAGAAAGAGATGAAATACATCATTCATTAAAGAGAAGAAAGGAACTAGATATTGAGCTAGATGATACTCATTACCAAGAAGAAGAAACTATTGAATTGTTTGAGAATGGAAACTCAAGTGAGTTTGATGTAGTAGTTGCAAATATGATGGAAAAGAATGGTGCCTTAACTGAACAAATCAAAAATCTTAAGATAGAACAAGAAGTCCAATCAATATTAATATGTGAGGTGACCAAATAGGAAAAGAAGGTTGAGTAAGACAAATTCATGATTGAAGATGACAAAAGAACACTGACCAAAAGACTGAAATAGAAGACATTAGATGTGTAAAAGATTGATAACATGCAACTAGATATAATGAATTAATTGATGATTACAAACCACAAATTCAATGGAAAGGACATTGAGATCACAACCCTGAAGTTACAGAATGAATTGATAGAAAAAAAGGAATTTGCTAAAAGTTTCAACAAACCTAGTGAAGCCAACAAATACTTTGACAAACTAATGAAATATCCAAGATCTAAGAATGATACTATTGGATTGGGATACACTAGTACTAAGAAAGGAGAATCATATAAAATTAGTGAACAAAGAAACAACAAAGGTAAGAAATACAAACCTACTTTTCATAATTGTGGAAAGTTAGATCATACAACAAATGTTTATAAGAGTAATAATGTAAATCAGAGTCCTAAGCAAAAATTCAAGGGTTACTATTATAAGTGCAACAAGAAAGGATATCAGGCACATGAATTTAGGACTAAGACCATAAGCACAGAGATTTGAAAGATATTGCCACAATTGTTAGAAGTATGGACATAAAGCATATGAATGTAGATCTAATGCCAAGTTGACATCAAACAAGTAGACAAAGGTACAAAAAAATAAAAAATCCTACAATTAGGATTACAAAACAAGGTACAATTGTCACTATTGTCAAGAGTATGGAGATGTTGTTAAGAATTGCATTAGAACACATTTTAGAGGCAACTACAATAGATGGTTGAGTGAGACTACATGCTTTAGTTATCTCAAGACTGTTCATATAAGCAAAAACTATCCAACTACATCACTAGCATTGAGTAATGGAAACAATAAAGGAAAAGAAAAGGTCAATGTTAAGAAGGTCAAAGTATAAATAAAAAAGACATGGAAGAAGAAGGAAGATTGTAGCACATCAAGTTTAGACAAGGTCACATAATCCAATGGATCAGGTGATCACATCACCTCCAACTAGGCAATCAAAAGGTATGTATGAGACTAATATTTCAAATGTTATATTATACATAAGTTCCAAGAATCTAAGATCTAAAAATATTATATATGCATGAACTAAGATACAATATATTGGTTAGAACTTGGAAGAAATATATAGTTTTGTTTGTTTTTCATGTTGGTGCTGAGTATGGAAAGTTTCATAGTTATTGTTGAGCTAAGAGTTATGTTAGTATTGGCTAAGTTTTCTATACAAGCCAAGTGTAGTGGAAATCATGTGTAAGCTAAGTGAGTTGGAAAACCTATGGTAGTTGAGCTTACAGATGTGTAAGCATTAAGAATTTAATGTAGAATTCCAAGGGTTATATAGTTGTTTCTTGACTCATTTGCATTCACCAATGATCAAAGAGAGCACAAAGACCATGAAGGTGAATTGCAACTAGAGGTTATTGTATTTACAAACCAAGTTCAACTATAACTTGACAAAATTCATTAGATTGAAAGGTATTTTACTAGTTTTGAGTTTTTTTATTTGAATTTTTGCAAACCCTAAGTAGAAAATATGGCAACTATCTCTTCTACGAATGTTAGTAAAGAAGGAAAGGAAGTGTTTAATGTTTAGCTAATTAGTAATGATGTGAGTCAACCACCTTTCCAAGAAATACGTAAGATAATATATAAAGAACACCAATCTAGTTCATTATCCATGATACCACCAAAATTTCTCATGATTCAGGATGTCAAGTGTATTTATACTTGTAAAGTTGGAAGTATAGGTGACATGGAGAAAAATTTGTGAGAATGGAGTCTTGAGGAAAGAAAACAAAATTGTAGAAAAGAAAGGGTTGATCTATGCCCTAGATTTCCCTAATGTATTCAAGACTAAATGGATAAATATTGTGCTCAGTAGACTACATGATGACTTCATATGGCTAGAAAATGGACCAATTAAGATCACCAAAAGGATCACCAACCGAGTAATAGGGTATCCTATCCTAGATAGACCTAAGAACATGCATAGTGATTCAAAGGAGATAATTGAGAAAAATAGAGGTGAAATATGGAACAAGAGAGGGATGTCTATAGATTCTATTTTAGACCCCTTAATTCGCTTTATAACGAGAGTGATTGCACATAACTTATTTTGGTCTAGCAAACTCAACAGTGTATCCTGTATGGCTATGGATTTGGGATACAAGATAATTAAGAAAAATTACACCTATGATCTTGCCAAGTTGCAACTTCAACAACTATCTAAAATCTTGGAGGCCATAAGGAAAGAAAAGAGTGCATCTTGCAAGTTTGATTCTCTATTGGTTTGCATATTCTTTTATGTGTATAATACTTTTCCTACATTTAGAAAGGTAGTGTGGAAATCAAATAAGAAAGTTATAGTTTAGATTGCAAAGTTGATAAAGCAACTTGGAGATAATTTTGTGTCAGTTATGACTAGGTACTTTGAGAGTTTAAGAACTCTATGAAGGAAAGACTAAGGATTTCTATGTCACTAGTGGAGAAACATTACAATGATGTTTTCTTTCTAGTTAATGGAGATTGTACATATATGCATGAAACTATTCCTAGGGTTAGATGGCTTAAGCCCTTGCGGTATGAGATTAATGTAGATGAGGTATCTGCAGCTATCACAACACTATTGGTAGAGGACATTGATAAAAGTGCCACCTCATTTGGAAATTATGAGGAAGCCAAATCAAGGATAACAATTAAATTGAAAATAACTTATGTGATAAAGATAAATAAAAAGCTAAGTAGAAATGGTAATACAACTTGAAAATTGAAAGACAAGTCTAAACTTTCCCTCGAATATAAAGCTTTCCATATCCTAAATAATAATATTGAGGATGCGGTTAACAAAAGTATAATAATTTGGAGATCAATATATGGATCATCCACTCTAGCAATCAAAGAAAAAGGTGAGTAGGAAATACAAAACCCTAAGCAAAGTGAACAAGAGGCAACTGAGACTATAAGAGATGTACCAGTCAAGGAAGGTGATGTGGGAGGCACTACGGAGACAATAGAAGAAGAGGCTACATATAATGATGAGAAGAAAAATGATCAAAATGTACTTGATGTATAAGTGTCGAGTGCTATTCCCCCACATGTAGACCAAGTGAGTCATTAGGACTAAGTACAAATTAAGGATGTTTCTAATAATTCAACTCAGAACATCAATCCCTTGATAGAAGAAGACTTGAAGAAAATTTTGACATACTCCACCATAGTAGGGTCAGGCCACAGTAATGATTCCCACTTTTTGGCCAACTTTGACACTAAAATGGATATTTTTAAAACAAATTTCATTTTCAAATGCATATTACTAAAAAATTGTAAAGAGTTTGAAGATGATGTAAACTAGTGATTTTTAGAATTTTATTTCTAATTTATAACGATATTTTTAATTTTTTTTTCAAAATTTAGTTGAAATCCATTTTCCCATCTCCTTTGAGAAGTGGTTTATATGAAAACCAACATTTTCCAAGAGTAACAAGTTGTTTGATCAAGATAAATTGTTTGAAAAAAATGATAATGACAAAATTATTTGAAGGATACAATACTAACATCAATATCTAGAAATTTTAGTTGGTTTCATTTGATTTCATTAAAAAATATAGATTTTATTTAGTGATAAAGTGACGTGAATGATAATTTAGACATAACTTGTTTGACCACCTATTGGCCCTGGGGGCTTCGTTTGAAGCCCCTCGTGCCATTTGGCACAAGTGGATTCGAACAAATCCCCGTGGGCCATGACTTCAAACAAATCCTTATGGGGGCTTTATTTGCAGAATAAGCTTCATTTAAAGCCCATAGAAGATGATTTTCCCACTTTTCATCTAATTTATTTGTGATGAAAAGTGGGAACCATTATTATGGCCTTACCTAGCAAAAAATTATGAAGAAATCCTATATTGGTGAGAGTAGATGAGATTGAGAAGGTAGAACTAGCATTTGTAGGGGAACAACCAAAAGACACATCCAAAGTCCCCTCTTAATCTATAGAGGCAAAAGACAAAGAAGATCACAGTGCAAGCCTTAAACATGCAAGTGCTACTATTGATAAACAAGTTTCCATGCCTATAGTGGTATTTCAATAGAAGGATGAAGTGAAGAAGGATGTCAACACATTGTTGATAGACATTCCAAGAAAAAAAGCATTGCTAACTATTGAGAAGGATGGGACTGAGCTTTACATAAGTTAGGAAGCTAGTCCTACACCTATTTCACAAGTGCAAGGTGAAACACCATAGGAAGAGGTGTGTAAATAAGAGAGTAAGGCTAAAGAGTTGAAGGTGATTATTGCACTAGAGGAAAAAATAGCAATATAGACTCTGGTTACCATACCAATTTCTATTATTCCTATTTATAGTTAGGCTCTTCAAAGGCCGAGCAATGATGCTACACCATTCCAAGTATCAAGGCCTAGTTTAGAGACATCTAGGAGTCAAGATGATACATCTTACGAAGATGTGATCTTAGATGAGGTGATTGAACTACCAAAGTTTGATCTTACAACAATCATCATAGAGAAGATGGGCATTCTTCATGAAAATCAATAGAGAAATTGATGCAGGAGCATCTTGCATGGGAAAATTAAATTATTAGGAAAAAAAAAACTGAAAATAAAAAATAAAAAATAAAAAATAAAAAATTGTGGAGGAGAGAGAAAGTGACAAAAATTAGAGGAGAAATAATTAAAAAAAAAAGGAGAAAGGAGGAATTTCTATTTTCAAGGTGCAAAGGTGGCATAAATAGAAAATAATAAAAATAGTTGTCATTCCATTAATCGAGGTGTGTAGGTGGCATTTTTGAAGTTTGTGGAAAGCTCCTTAAATCATGTATTTAATATTTGTTGGGTGCTTAGTTGTATTTGGGTGGGAATTTAATATTTATTTAAAGGTAGTTGTATTTACCTTTTATCCCACATTGGTTGTGTTTGTAATATCTTGGGTTAGAAGTGCCTATTTAAGCAAGGTTTATTATCATTTGTAATCAAGTTGGAGAAATAGAAGCTCTCAAGGTGAAGCTCTTCAAGTGTAATTTCTTGTAGTGAAGCTCTTCAAGTGTAAGCTCTTCAAGTAGAAGCTCTTTGGATGCAATTTCTTGTAGAAGCTCTTAGCAAGCAATATCTCTTATATTGTAAGAATTTGGAGTCCTTTCATTTGTTATGAAGCATTTTTGTCACCTCTCTATCTCCATATTGTTGCATTTTTGGTTGTGAGTTGGTACGAGTGGTTTGACCCTTCATCAGAAATAAATAACAAGAGTTGCTTAGATGGGAGCATAAGTAGAAGCAAGTGTTTCATGACATCAAAGATATATTTCTTGATGCTTTCAGTCTTCTAGAACCAAATGAAGACAAACCA
Source organism: Cupressus sempervirens (assembly GCA_028749045.1). Taxonomy (NCBI): domain Eukaryota; kingdom Viridiplantae; phylum Streptophyta; class Pinopsida; order Cupressales; family Cupressaceae; genus Cupressus; species Cupressus sempervirens. The sequence continues at coordinate 525,228,344 of CM053787.1, forward strand.
ATCATTGAGAAACTAGTAAACATAATTGACAAGACTAGAGATGAAGATTTGAATTCTAATGTTAAACTTTTAGAATGGTCTAAAAGAAAATTCCACTCTAAAGTACTTGAAGATATCTAGTGCTATTGCACTCGAACAGGTTGATTTAGCAATAAAGGTAGAGAGTGTGAAGAAGGTGTTGGAGAACATATTCAATCTTTACATCAAGTTATGTGATATAAATTTGTTCACATAGGAAGTTTAGAGGGCTATTGACCAATTGTAGGGAGAGCTAAAATACACAGGTACAACTTTGAAACTATCTCCTGGCCAAAGTCAATCCCATTTTCAGAATTTAATATCCATTCAAGGAAGACTTGCTGAGCTAGAAGCATAAGATACAAATATCAGATCCATATTAATAAGTATCCAATCCATGTTGACCCCTCACATGGAAGTATTGGATAAGGAACTAGCCTTTTTTGAGACATTGATGAAGAAAGATAACCAAATTTTAACTCATGATGTCTTAGTTGACCTTGCTATTGAGCTAGATATTCAATACCAATCTCTAGAGGTAGCATGCAATAACTAGGATGTAGCATTGAAAATAATTATGGAGGTCCATAAAACTTTTTTGGACAAAAACACTCTTAGTGTACCACCCATGACATAAGTGTCAAAAAGGGGGATATTAAAGTGAAGGGGATAGTGAAATTTTTGGGATAGTAATAGTTTTGAGTAAGGGGGAGTATTAATGTAGAAATAGGGGATATAAAAAGAGCACACATTTACTCAACATAAGTGCCATATTTAGATAAAGAATGGAAACATTTACTCAGGGGGAGTAATGGAGTAATGAAGTTTTGAGAGGTATGACAATTAGTCATCCATTTTCCAAAATTTTAAAGTTTTGAAATTTTGTATGTGAGCCGAGTAAAGATTACAGATTATCTGAGTTATGCTCATATTGAGGTTATATATACATGACTAAGTGTTTTTTCCAGTCATGTCAAAGGGGGAGATTGTTGATCTCATTTTAGTTTTGACAAAGTAGTGACAAAACACTTAAGTCATACTCTAGTAGAATTATAGTGTGAGCTGATGGAAAAGAGTAAGCTAAGCATAAGTGGTCAGACAGTGCATCTTGAGCAATATACTTAGTGCTGAGTCAGTCAAGTGCAAAGAAAGTATATACATGCCGAGTGATTTAGGTACCAATTAAATAATGGATGCCGAGCCATTCGGAAGCTAAGTTACAAATTGAAGATATAGTGGATGCTAAGCATTAGAGACTTTAGGTGCTGAGTAAATAGTTTTTGTCATAGTTGTTTGTAATGGCACAAACTTCTATGTAAACCATTTTTGGGCTGACCTAATAATTGTTTTATGATTCTAGAAGATAAGGATGGATGTATCTTGTGAATCCCTATGTATGACATGCAACCAATTAGAAAAAGCAATATTTTAAGTGGCAATATGGATCAACCACAACCATTGATTCTAACCTAACCTTAGTCCACTTATGTTTACTTTAGGAGGAAAAACCTAAATAGTTTATATATGCATGTGAAGATATAGAAGGATACACAAGAGATATGAATGCTAAGTGTAGAGAAGGAATTCATGGTGGCTAAGGAGGTTGAAACAAAAGAATGAATTGCAAAATCAGTTAGAGAGAGCAAAACAAAGTAAAGAGAGAGCAGAGGAGATATATCTAATTAGGAGGATCAAGGATTCATTAGGAAAGAGAAGATATGACATCTAGCAACAGAGTGTTGACCAAAGGATCATGGTGCTAAATTATTTTAACAAGTGATGTAGAGAAAATCTCCTAATAGAGTAGCCTTAACATGTTACAAGTTCTAACATACTTTTGTAAAACCTCTTAACTGAGTGCTTATGTTATTGTAATTTTAAGTCCTCTAACAAGGCACACTTTTAGTAGGGTGCTGAAATCCTTTAACAAGGTGAGACCAAACAGTCTTTGTAAGCCTTTAACAAGGCAGACCCCTCACATGGTAGATCATAGTTTATGGTCAAACTTATTGTAACCTTAATTAGATACACTTTACAACTTTAGTAGTGAAGAATTGTGGGTGTCATCCCCACCTCAGTGTTACCTTCTCATTGGAGGGTTTCTAGGTAACAAATTTAGTGTGTTATATGTTATTTGTTTCATGCTTTTAGTGAACATCTGTAGTTAGCTATTTTAGTTCACATGATAAATTATGAGATGGATGTGTGGTGAATGTTTTATGGTTAAATTTTTGAAGTGCTTATTCACCCCCACTCTTTGAGTTTACTTTCAGATTGAAAAGACACTTTGATACTTATGATTTATGTGGAGAAAGTGTGTATTTTCATCAAACACCTACTTTCTTAAACTTTTGGTATGACAAGATTTCATCTTTGGACCACACATTGGACATGCAAATTTTCCATTTGTTTGAAGACCTACAAGATAACGACACAATTGGATTAAATATGTTCATTTTTGGAATTAGTATTATCACGTACAACTAGATTTTAGCATAACATACCAAATAAATGTGTTAGCCCTAGGGCATCATAATTTTCCACACAAGCATTGCATGGAATTGAAATTTTTTTCATCCAATTGTTCTAGAGATATCATACATAGTGAAACTATTTCATAACACCAAAAAATCATCAATAAGAGGTGTAATATATATATTCATATCTTTCACTTGGTACTTACCTAGTTGAATGAACAACATCAGATAATTATTTTGGTCATTTCAGTCCAAGACTTATAATAACATGTAGATAAAAATAAAATAATGAAATACTTTGAACAATAATTGCCAACATAATGTGCTCCCTCTTTATTGACATTTATGGAGGAAGGCTATTTTTGATAACAAAAATAGGCCACGTCAAGTAAACATATCTCATCTCTCCAAATGGATTGACACTATCAATTGCCAGAGAAAGCTTGAGATTTTGTGGTTCTTCTTTAAAGTGTAGCCACTTTTCCTCTATGTCCATAAATGTTGAACCATCCACATGCATTCAAATAATACCATCTTGACTTTTATTATGTGCATGGCAATCCATAAATTGTGCCAATATATTGCACCTGGATAATCTTTTAAGATGTGGAGTAATGGGGATGCAACAAAGAACCTTGCGAGGCACCTTTTTTGTCACTTGATCATCTTGATATTTTCTCATATGGCATTTGGAGAATTCTATTGCATTTTTTGTGTTCTTTATGATAAATACATGATCTTCAAGACAAGGATCTATTGCTTGATTGATGTAACATTCCAACCTTGCTTCCAAACCCCAAGCTCTCTCAGGGCTACCTTAGGTAATTCACTAGACCCACTAGGGATTCTTCACACCCTATACTTACTAGGAACTTTCTCAAGAGATCCTAATCCTTCAGTTGGGGGCACACCAACAAAGTAACATCAAATTTCTTACTAGCTAGCTCCAGTCCACTACTAACCCTCAAGTCCATCTATAGCTCCAAGGGTGCTAGTTCTTCATCTAGGGTTTTTTAAGACTCATTCTAATATCCATGAACCTAAAAAATGCCGATTTCACAAGTGTATTCAATATACTAGGGAAAATACACCCAATTGCTCCAAAAAGGCTACTAGGAATTAGCCCTCCTAAATAGCTAGCAACAAGATTTCTTGGAAAATTTCTTAACAACCCTACAAAAAAATTGCATTTATGGATACCCTTTTTGGAGTACTTCAAGATTTTGTCATTTTTCAACCCCCAAACTATCCATACAACCAAAGTGCAATTTTAGGCAAAAAATGAGGGTTTCAAGTGCTTTATCACTGTTGTGATGGAACACCACCTTAGAAAAAATTCCAAGACCTCTCCTTTGGACTAAAGAAAGGTTAGAACTTATCCTTACTCTTTGCATGTCCAGATTAAGGTATTTACATGCTTAATCCCCTCCATAGCTCATTTTTCCAATTGTGATTCCTAGCCAAGTTGTATTTGGCTTGCCTAGGGCATGAATTTAAAAATGCTTTCTGATGCTTCCAAGGACCCTCCTTCTTGGTACATAATGTACATGGAACTTAGTTACAAATCAAAAAATACCAAAGGTTTCCAATGGTGGGAAGTGGCCCTAAGATCCCATTTTCTAAGTGCAACCCTATTCAGACCAACAACCTGGCAAGAACAAAAATATTTTCTAAACTAATCAAAATGAATTGAAATGATCAAAGAAACATTATAGAATGATTAAAAGAAATATTTCAAAACTTTTCCAACACAAAAATCAGGCCATTCAATCCTCCTCTATTAAAGATGCCTTCAAGTGCATAAAACTGGCAACAAAACACTTGCACAATTCGTACAAATGCAAAACCAACTTGACCAACCCATGAAAATGGTTGTCCTCAATTTTTTAAAGGATTATCCATCAATTCTATAAATTTTCTAAATTTTTTGGACATTTCAAACTCAAAAAATGCAAAAAAGTTGCTTTTATGCAAGAAAATGTTGTAATGACAACATGACAACGTTTTAGCACCTTTTGTTCTACATGGAGTTAGACCTCCAAATTTGGCACAAAGACCAAGTATACATATAGTATGAATAAAATTATTTCAAATAAAAATATTAAAATCTATTGGAACCTTTCTAGACCATTTTAGCCTTTACAAGACCTAAGTATAGTAGTTGACAATATTCGACAACTTCTACCAACTTGGTCACTTTGGGTCTTGCCAAGTCTCCTAAACACACCTAAAGACCACATAGGACCTAATATTAGAATAGTGATGTGATTAGAATTACTACAAGCCAAAATTAAGGAAATACCTAGGTTTCACACTTAGCCTCCTAGGTGCTCTTACACCATTAATACTCCATTCCAATATGTTTCATTGTGGCACATAATTCTTGGTATGAGCAAGGGAGAAAATTTCATGGTGGTAATAAATAGTCACCTATTAATCTACAAAAAAAAATATAAATCATTAGTAGACACAATTTTAATGGTACAAGTTTTACCTTTTATAGACTATAATGATGTATATGACAAACCTTACCATACATGACATTGTTATGTTGGATAAACCATTCATAACCTTCAAATTCACCAACAAAAATACAATAGAGATAAGAGTTGATTGTGATCCTTTGTAAAGGGTCATTTTTTCCTTCTCAAGTAGAGGTATATCATTGCTGACCTCAATGTCACCCTCATCATAAACATTGTCATCATCAGTAGCAACAATAACACTAGAACCAAATGTGTCATGGATCAATGCATTCATATGATCATCTTCAATTGTGTTTTTTGGTACATGTTCATCATCTTCCATGAGATCATGACCTATATAAAAATGATAATAATCAAACCTCTACTCCATGGTTCATATGTATATTAATTGAAAAAGAAATATAACAAACAACTTACCAATGGATGATAATCAAACCCCCCTTCAATGTGACCATTCTCCCTACAATGTCTCTTATTTTTTTTTTTTTCAATTCTTCTTGTCTTTAAGTTGTTACAACTCTTGCAAGGAAAATAACATTTGTCATCACCTTCTCTTTGAAAGTTAGACAACATTCTAGTGATTGTCTCCCTATTTTGATCAAATTCCCTTATATTATTTTTAGTTGGTGTTTTGACCCTAATTTTTGAACTTTGAAACTTGGTCCCCTTGATAACTTTTTCATATTTTTCTCTTCAATCTCCCCTAATCAATATTGAATTTATGGAGTCTTGCTTTATGAAGGCAATGCTCATATTAATTGTTATAACAATGAACAAAGGACACATGTGCCAAAGTTCAAGATCAAGAAAATAGGTTCAAATGGTACAAAGTGGGTCTAAACCTCTTTTTACCTATTGAACAAGTTTAGTGGTTCACCAAGTTTAGATTGATTTCATAAGGTTCGATGGTTCAGAGTTTCAACAAGTTTAGTGGTTCCATGATGTAGTTTCAAATTGTAATTTCTAGTCCACAATTAGTCTAGAATTGGTTGATTTCAGACATGGTTATCTGTCAAAGGGTTAATTTTCCATGATCTGAGTTTCACAGTTCAAGCCTAGGTTCAAGAGCATGGAGATCAATTCAATGTATAGTTCAAGTTCCTAGTTGTACCAATTTTGTAGATTCAACAAGTTTAAAGGTTCAGAAGTACATGTTGGTTCAAATCCAATGGTTCAAAATATAGATTTTGGAATGATCCAATCATTTATTAGATGATTCTAATCCACCAATTTGAAGGTACAATTCCAAGTTTAGTTTTTAGGTTCAAAAGTTTTTAAATTCAAAACAACATTTAAAGGGCGCGATAAAGAGGTAGCTTGAGAAGCAAATGCCTTCATGAAAGAAAATCATTGTTCAAGAATGAGTGAGTTTACACTCCATATACCAAATAGATAATTTGGTTTGAGAAAATTTGTACTCAATGAACATCCACACTCCTTAGGCAAAAGGAAACAAATGGCAAGGCCTAATTTGGAGGAGATGAAGGTCAAAGTTCTTGTTGATCTCTTCATATTCATAAGATTTGTGACCTACTCAAAAAAATGATCACATATAGAGAAGAGTGATGAATACTCCTAAAATTTGTAAGAATATATATATGACCAAACCATCAATTATATCGCAAATCACAAGAAAAATGCATGAATTTTAAAATGTTTGATAGAATGCCTAATATCAATCAATTCTTCAAAATTGAGGATACAAACTTGATGAGATCACACGGTTTGATATGATAAAGCCCCAATAATTGTATGAAGTGTTTTATAGAATGGCTTTACATGAATATTGTGAGTAGGAATCCAAGGATTGAGTCCTTGGTCTTGCTCACAACATTCCCAATATTAGTGTGTAGAAGGTGTATGAAAAGAAGGCATCTCCTCTAAACTACTCACGGTCAAGGTTTCAAGGAAAGTCTCATATCTTAAGCCCATTACCTTGGGCACCCTCAATCTATGCATCATGTAGCCCTAAAAAATCACATAAATCCATGAAAATAATGTACACAACCTACTATAGGGAAGGCTGATCCCTTTGTAGCCAAGTTGGGTGCTTGAAGACATAGAGATGCATATGAATTATTTTGGGTAGTGAAACTATCCATTGTATTAGAAAATCAAACACAAAGGTTGTAAGGCTCCATCCAAATCAATGGTGAGACATTTCAAATATAAACTTCCATGAATGCAATAGAGCTCTTGGTCATAGAGAAAAAACACTAACTCTTGTGGCATGGTAAATGGATGTGAGTCATCACATATAGAAAGCATGTTTGATGAGTGAAAATAATAGAGATATGGATGATGAACCTGGGACCTCTATTTTAATGGAATTAAAATCGTGTAATCACAAATTATAGTGCAAAGATCATCATAAAAAGAGGAAAGTATAGATTATATATGCAAACTATTTATCAGAATTCAATTAATGTCCATTGCAATATGATGTACTCAGCCAAATAAGATAGTAATATGGAGTGTTCATCAGATGACATGTGTCAAATGATCTTACACACTTACCCAAAGAAGATATAGAAAGGTGTAGGCAGTGAAATATTTGGTAAAAGATCATAAATTTATTGGAATACCCTCATGTCACATTCCAAAGATATAAGATTTGGGGATACCTTAGAAAGAAAAAGTCATGTTCATGGGAGTATTTTTTTGAACAGAAATTAGTAAAGTTGTAATAACTCTTCCTTATGAAAAGGGTAAGTAGGGAGAAACCATTTCAAGATTTAGTTACAAAATTGAATAATTGGTTTCATGATTATTTATTGTATCACAAAGGCATAGAAGAGGTTTCATTTTTTGGGGCTTCTTTTTCTAGTAAACTTTGTGCTATGGGGGAAGATGTTTTTTATTCTAATTATAATGTAGGGAAAATGGTATTTTATTCTCAAATAGTGATTAATATACAAGAAAAATAGAAGATTTGTTATTTTGTTGTGTTTAGAGAGAAGAAATACCAACATACTATAATTTTGAGTTTAAATGTTTATTTTATAATTAATATTCATCTTGGGATGATATTGGTATTCTTTGAATGTGTACCTATTACATATGATCATCATCATGATTATGATTTAGACTATGAGTTGTAGTTACTTATGTATTTGGGAAAAATGATATGGTTTTCTTTATATCTTTACTTTCACTCAACATCTAGGTAAATGAACTTTGTGTCATTTACTTTTTGTTTCCTTTTCAATTAGTTATTCCCTTCGCATCTATGTCATGCAAATATATAGATATTTGTAAACCTTTCTTGCTTTTAGGTTAAAAGTATTATCAATTATAGTTTAGTTGATTCATTGTAAATATTACACAAGGAGTTGCATCCTAAAAAATTTAGAGGGCACTTGCACAATCTCATTGCAATGCAACCCAATTGTAGGTTTTGTTTTATCTTTGATTTGGTTTTGGGTTTGAAGAGTTAAACCAAGTGGTTTATTGTGCGAAGACAAATTTTTTTACCAACATTTATTTGACATGATCCTTCTTCATGAGAATAACTTATTCTTTCACCCTTATTGAGTTGGTTGTACTTAATAATTATATCTTCAAACATTTTTTTGAAAGAAAAAATTGGTGTAAATAATGTGCATATCTAAAAAAATATTGAGCATGTTGTAATTAATGTTTATATCTGCACATATGGTTTTGAAAGATAAATTTAGTGTAATTAATACACATATCTACAAAAATATTGAATGTGTTGTACTTAATGTTTATCTATACACATGGTTTTGAAAAAAAATTACGTGTAATTAATGTGGATATCTTCAAAAATATTGGACATGTTGCACTTAATGTTTATATCTGCACATATGGTTTTGAAAGAAAAATTTGGTGTAATTAATGTGTATATCTATAGAACTATTGGACATGTTGTACTTAATGTTTATATCTGTACATATGGTTTTTCAAGAAAAAATTGGCCATCTCACTCAAATTCACCATTATTCCTTTTCAACATCCCACATTTGCATTTCATCCCTATTCATCACCTTTGTCACCCAATGATTGACCCATCTCACCCCTACAAATATTCTCCATTTATATCTCCATCCACTGCATCAACATGACTCTCATTTGATATTGATTACTTATTTGGACTATATTTCTCCCATTTATAAGTTTTGATAGTGGTAGAGAACTAATTATCTTAGTTGTTGATGAAAACCAATAGACATTATTTTCTAGCTTAGGGACATAACAAGAAGATATGGGTGCAATGTAGGAAATGTCATAATTTGTGTTTCATTTATGCCTCTTCATTTTGATTGTGTTTAAGGGAAGCCCGTCAATGCTAATAGAAAATAATAATGCATTTTATAAGAGTTTACAATTATTCAACAAAATTAAATTTTTACAAGAAAATGCACATGAAGAACTATTAACTTAGAAGAAAGAACATGGTGTTGAAACACTACATAAAGTGATTAACAAAAGAGGCCTATAAGTGAGGGCATTGACCAATATTGAAAACTTGAATATTGAAATGAAAGCTATTGAGGATCAAACACCTATGCTAGAGCTACAATACAATGTGAAGTTGATTTTAGATATGGTAGAGGCAGATATTCAGAAGTTTGGTCAAGAGTTAAGGCACAAGAGAGAGTCTGTCGCAATATACCAAAAGGAGAAGTAGAGGCTTTAGAAAGAGACTGCATGATAGAAACAATAGCTAGACAACATAGAGGATATTATGGGAGCACTATATATAATCTAGGAAGGTTTTGCAGTAGGTAATATGACATTGGAATCACTTGCAAGTGTCTTTGAGAATTTACAGTCCAAATATCGGGAGGACTACAAGTTGTGCAATTTGTCACGTATTGCATCTATATTTGCTTCTCCATTTCTTGTAAGAGTGCTTCAAGGTTCGGAACCACTTAAACATACTTTTCATGGTTTAGAGGTAAATATCATTGTGGAAGAGGCTTCTACAAGGGAATGAGCCTTGTGATTATGGCATTTAAGCAAAACTTGCTTTTTCAACTCCGTACACTCAACTCTTCACTAAAGTTATTCTTCTAATAGTGAGAATAGCTGCTACAAACTCTTGGGAGCCAAGGGACCCTGAACCTATGCTATTTTTTATGGAGACATGGGAGAAGTTACTACAGGCTTCAGTACTTCACAAATTTTGGATCATATAGTGATGTCCAAATTAACAACAACAATAGATACTTGGGATCCTCGTAGGGAGACTATGCCAATGCATACATGGTTACATCCTTGGCTTCCATTGTTGGGCCAACATATGGATCCTTTGTATCCAACTATTTATTATGAGTTGGGGAATACACTTCATGCTTGACATGCAAGTGATGCATCTACATATGTAATTTTATCACCCTGGAAAATTGTATTTGATTGTGCTAGTTGGAAACAATTGATTGTTCATTTTATTGTACCTAATATGATAGTTCTATAGGAATATGTAATTAACCCAACTAATCAATAACTAGACCAATTTAACTAGGTTATGACTTGTTTCTTTTAAAAAATATCTTCTATGATATGTTTTTGTAAAATTTCTTGTGAACTTTCCCATTTTTCTTGCTCGACATTATTTTTGTATAGGATCTTGAGGTAAGTCACTTAGCATGAGTTGAGTGAGTTTTATTGTTTTATTATTTGGATTCTAGAATATGCATGTAGTTGGATCAATTTTCCTATTGCACTAAGATGTAATAAGCACCTTAAAAAAGATCTCTCTCTCTCTCTCTCTACATACATACATAAATACATAGACACACACATATGTGTGTTTATGTATGTATATATACATATATATACATATACATATGTATGTATACATATATATACATATACATATGTATATATACATACATGCATGCATGCATGCATACATACATCTATATATATATCCATACATCTATACATACATACATACATATACACATACATACATACATACATACATACATACGTACATGCATGCATTTATATCTCCATCTACCACATCAACACAACTCCCATTTCATATTGATTACTCATTTGGACTATCTTTCTCCTATTAATAAGTTTTGATAGTGGCAAAGAACTAATTATCTTGGTTGTTGATGAGAGTCAAAAGACGTTATTGTCTAGCTTAGGGACATAAAGAGAAGATATGGGTGCAATGAAGGAAATGTCATAATTTGTGTTTCATTTATGCCTCTTCATTTTGATTTTGTTCAAGGGAAGCCCGTCAATGCTAATAGAAAACAACAATATATGCACTTTCTAAGAGTTTACAATTATTTTTAAAAAAATAATTTTTTACAAGAAAATGCACATAAAGTACTACTAGCTCATAAGAAAGATCATGGTTTTGAAATAGTAAAGAAAGTGCTTGACATGAGAGGTATGCAAGTGAGGGCGTTAACCAATCTTGAATGCTGAAATGAAAGCTATCGAATATCAAACACCTATGCCAAATTTACACCACAATGTGAAGTTGATTTTAGATATGGTCAATGTAGATGTTTAGAAGTTTGATAAAAATTTAAGGCATGAGAGAGATTCTATGAAAATATGCCAGAAGGAAGAGTGGCTTTAGAAAGAGATTTCATGGTAGGAAACAACAACTAGACAACATAGAGGATATTATGGGAGTATTGGATAGCATTCAAAAAAGTGTTGTGGTAGGCACTATGACATTGAAATTACTTGCAAGTATATTTGAGAATTTATAGTCCAAATATCGAGAGGAGTACAAGTTGTGCAATTTGTCAAGTATTGCATCTGCATTTTCTTTTCCATTTCTTATAAGAGTGGTTCAAGGTTGGGAGCCACTTCAACATATTTTACATGGTTTAGAGGTAATTTCATTGTGGCAGAGGCTTCTACAAGAGAATGAACCTTATGATTATAAATTTACACAAAAGAAGAACTTTCCTCTTCAACTCCTTACACTGAACTCTTTGCTAAAGTTATTCTTCCAATAGTGAGAATAGCTACTATAAATTCCTGGGAGCCAATAGACCCTGACCTATGCTACATTTTTTGGAGACATGGGGGAAGTTACTACCAGTTTCAATACTTCATAACATTTTCGACTAGATAGTGATGCCCAAATTAGTAGCATTAATAGATACTTGGGATCTTCACAGGTAGATTGTGCCAATACATGTATGGTTACATCCTTGGCTTTTATTATTGGGCTAGCCTATGGAGCCTTTATATCCAACCATTCGTTATATGTTAGGGAATGTGCTTTATGCCTAACATACAAGTGATGCATCTGCATATGCAATTTTATCACTTTGGAAAACTATATTTGATCCTGCTAGCAGGGAACAACTGATTTTTCATTTTATTGTACCTAACCTAATGACAATTCTATAGGAATTAGTAATCAATTGATCTAATCAATAACTAGACCAATTTAACTAGGTTATGGCTTTTTTATTTCTAAAACTTTTTTCTTTGATATGTTTTTGTGAAATTTCTTTCAAACTTTGCCCATTTTTCCTGGTCTACATTATTTTTGAGTAGGATCTTAAGATAAGTAACTTGGCATTGGTTGAATGAGTTTTATTGTTTTATTATTTGGATTTTTTAATATGTATGCAAATGGATCATTTTTTGTTGTTGTGCTAAGATGTAATCAAAACCTTAAAAAAGATCTCTCTGTATATATAAAGAGATACATGTTTAGAAGGAAATATAAAGAGATACATGTTTAGAAGTAAAAGAAAATAATATTGACATAGATAACTCTTCTCCCCTTGAAGAAAATCATAGAGTAAGGGCATGGAGATCATAAGGGCATGCCACAATAATGAAATCACAGAGCAAGGGCACAATAACAAAATTCAGGGATCACAAGGGCACAACAACAAAATGCAGCAATCACAAGGTCACAAAAATGAAATCTCCACTGATCTCCACCAATATTCAGAGCTCTCTACCCTCATTCAAAGCTCTCCACCTCTTTTGCACACATCTCTCCATAACATATCAAAAAAAAAGGGGAATAATTAATTTTCTATTTTTTTATTTTTGTTTTATAATCATGCCAACATTGCAATTACAACACCTACGTTATATTGTGATGTCATCAGGGACAATTGTAAAAAAAAATGAAAATACCCAAAAATTACACCGTCATTGTGATTTGACCCCAAATGTTGTAGTGCCTATACTTTGTTTTCTATAAAATGGAGAAATGGGAATATCTTTATGTAAGAAACAATATTCTAAACTTTACTAAAGGAAATACAACAAAAAGAAAGATGACATTGTTTCAAACCACTCAAAGTTGGAAAAGTTGCAAATAACCATCATTGAATCCATAAGAAGAAGATGCTTTATCTTTAGCATAATAGAGGAAAATATAAAGGTTCGAGCCAACTTAAATTGGTTTTCTCAACTAAAAGGAAGCTAGTGAACAATAAAACCCATGCAACAAATTCAAATAGTATAGCTATGAGAAATTGGTGCTAAAAATATTTGTAGAGGAAAGTTTAAGTCCTCTCATGATAGCATAATTGTATATGTAAAAAAGTTCTATCAAAGAAGGAAAAATTATGCTAGAGAAGAATGGTGTTTGAATTGTGAGATATCGACAAATAGAAAAGAGATTAGTAAAAAATATAATTAAAAAACTTAGAGTTGAGAAGTCTCATAACAAGTAATTTTGCAAAGAACCCAAAAATACCTACAAGAGACTTTGAAAAATGAAAAAGGAACTCCAAAAACACAATCAATTTTCTCTAGAAACTCTAAGTAGTGGCATCTCTAGAAGTTTCATCATTTGGTAAACATTGTTGAGGTCTTCTTAGGTCTAGGGTGTTTTATGTGGAAATTTTCAAAAAAAAAAATAGTATCATTTAACAAGTCCACAGGAGGGAGGGGAGAGTTATGTGTTTGAATATTTTCATATAATAAATGAATGAATTGAGTTTAATAAATACTTACCATCACTCACATTTAGGGGTTTATTTTTATATTACTATTATAATTGCTTTAGACTAACTCTGTGGGGGGGGGGGGGGGGGGGGGGGAGGGTGGGGGTGAATCAATTATTCAAGGTCCAAATCTCCAATTAATTTTTTTTCATCAAGTAAAGTGAGCCCATTAAACTATTCATGCATCCAAGCTTAAACTTTCCTATTTCAGCAGGTTACTAAAAATCAACATGCAAACATAACACATGAAATATCAACACACAACATAGTGATTTACGTGGAAACCCAATTTGGGAAAAACCACCAGTAACATGCTACTCAATTCTCACTCTTCTGAAGTGATGCCCTGTAAAAGGCCTGCCTTGTTAAAGGCTACAACACATTGTTAAATGTGATCTAGTTAAAGGATTTAACCACGCTGTTAGAAGTGGGTCTGGTTAGAGTACTTTAGAAAATTCACTTGGAATGCCGCCCTGTTAAAGGATTTACAAATGGTTGTTAAACCAAACTAAGTCCATAGGATTTTACCCTAATTGATACAATTGTTAGAGAGTAACAACAAGGGCTTTTGACTTGATACAACTCACAACGTAACTTGAAAATTTTAGATCTTAGTTTAGCTCACAACATTGCCCAGCTTTCAGTCTCTTTAGCTCTGACAACTTGTCCTCCTTTCAAGCTTTGTCTCCTTGAGTCTTCATTCTTGGTGTACTAGTGTAATCTCCTATATGGCCACTTAGCAAAGCAAAGTCTTTATGCTCTATTCTTCCTCCTTCTCCTTGACACAGTGATTTACGTGGAAACCTAATTTAGAAAAAATCTCCAGTAACATGCTACTCAATTTTCACTCTTCTAAAGTGATGCCCTATGAAAGGCCTGCCCTATTAAAGGCTACATCACAATGTGAAATGTGACCTGGTTAAAGGATTTAACCACCTTATTAGAAGTGGGCCTGATTAGAGGACTTTGGAACATTCACTTGGAATGCCACCTTGTTAAAGGATTTAAAAATGGCTATTAAACCGACCTAAGTCCATAGGATTTTACCCTAACTAATACAATTGTTAGAGAGTAACAACAAGGGCTTTTGACCTGATACAACTCACACTTAACTTGCAGATTTTAGATCTTAATTCAGCTCACAACATTGCTCGACTTTCAATCTCTTCAACTCTGACAACTTGTCCTCCTTTCAAACCTTGTCTCCTTGAGTCTCCATGCTCGATGTACTAGTGCAATCTCCTAAATGGCCACTTAGCAAAGCTGAGTCTTTGTGCTCTATTCTTCCTTCTTCTCCTTAACACCCTTTAACAAATTTAAACTAGCTACTCTAGCTTCTTAGCCTATGACTCCTTAAATAGAAGTTTGGAATCCTCTCAAATCTTCCCACTTTTAATTTTAGTTTGAATGGATTAGGTAGGATTCAATGAATCTAACCCATATCTTGTTCCTTTTAGAAACATCATGAAGAATCCTCCTGAATTCATCCAAAAATGGTTTACCTAAAATTCTATGTCACCAGCTCATCATCCTTATCCTTCATCTGGTTCACAAAATTCAAGGTAACAAACTTGTCAGCTCAGATCTAGTGAATCTTTGACTTTTCACATAATGCAACAACTCAACACTATTGAAATTTTGGTGCTCGACACATATTGTGTTACTTGGCACCAACTACATTTTATTGATGCTCAACACTTGCTGTGGATTCACTTGGCATCCACTAAGTTTTTCTGATGCTTGGCACCTATCACTTTCTTGGCTCCTTCTGTATCACTCGACACACACTAGATTTTTCATTTGCTTGGCACTAACCAAAAATATGCTTGGCATAAACTAGCTTGCTCAGTACTCACTAAGGAACTTAGTCAAGCTTTGTAGACAACCTTGTTACAACTTGTACTTCTAAAGTTTCTAAGTGTGGCCAACCTCTGTATCTTTGAGTGTATTATCAATACATCATTTTAGCATTGTCCTAACTGATCCTTGCACTTCATTACAAAACCATAACTCAACCTTTCCCTTATGAAACTTTTGTTTGATCTTGTTGATTAAATCCTCTTCATTAGTCAACTAAGTGATAGTACTTGGATTTTATAAGCAATTGTCATTCCAGTAAATAGCAAGTTTGACATTAGTGACAAAATAATGATTGAAAACATTCTTTATTAACAATCTTCCTTCTTTGATAGTAATCTTTTTTCAATCAGATTTCCAACAATCTCCCTCTTTGGCATTGATGGCAAACCAAACTAACCAACCAATTTATCAAAAATGCTAACTAGGTTAAAATAGTAAAACAAATGCCAAAAAGAAATTTTGTTACCATTTCTATTTTCTTTTCATCAGCTTTTGCATCTCCCTCTCTAATTTTCTATCCTGATTTCTTTGCTTATGCTTCTCCCTCTTAGCTTTTGTTTCCTTTTTGCTATTTCTTATCCTTCTACATATCTGATCAGTTCCTGTATGACTCCCTCTTATCTTGTAGCTTACTATTTTGATCAATTTTTCTCTACTTAACTACTATTTCTCCCTCTTACATTTTTGTTTCTTTAAATGTGTCATGCCATTTCTCCCTCTATATGAATTGATTAATTTCTACTATTCTAGTATGAATACTTCTCCCTTTGTTCATTTGATTATGCAAATTTGATCAATTTCTGCTATTTCTCCCTCTTTGACAACAATGCCAAAAATATATTATCTTAGCATCTTAACATGTAAGTATAGCATCTTAAAGAACTTCAATTTCTCCCTCTATCACCTTGATTGTGACTGATTTGGAACTTCAACACTTTGATTACTTTAGGCAAAATCCTAAAGTAGGTATCCTCTAAATCAATTTATAATATTTTATCATTTAACTCATTTAATGTAGGGCAATCTTGTTATTTCTTAAGCAACCTTGGATAGGGGCATCACCCCTAACTTACCTCTAAGATACTTAAATGCATCTTTAGGTAGTGTTTTTGTGAAGATGTCAGCAATTTGTTCCTTTGAGCTGACATATTCCATCCTTGCTTGTCTTCCACCAATTCTCTTAGATAGTGATACTTAATTGTAATGTGCTTTATTTTGGCATGCATCACATGATTCTTTGATATGTTGATGACACTTATGTTATCACAATTGAGTATCATAGGTTTGGTTACCTCTTCCTTCATAACTTGTAGTAGATGTTTGATCCATACAATATTGGTGTAGTTGATAGCAGCAACAACATATTTAGCTTCTATTGTAGACTGTGAGGTACAAATTTTCTTTTTTTTGGTCCAAGTGACTAACTTTTTACCTAAGAAGAGTGCTCCTCCACTGGTTCTTTTTATATCATCAATATTACCTCCCCAATATACATCAATGTAGGCCTTTAACTCAAAATTTTCACTCTTCTTGTAGTATAATCCAAAGTCATTTGTTCCTTTTAGGTACCTCAATATTATTTTTACTGCCATCAGATGATTTTCTCTTGGGTTTGTAGAAAATCTTTCCACTATTCCAATAGCTAATGCAATATCTAGTCTACTATGCACAACATACTGTAACTTTTCAATCGTTGATTTGTACATTGTCTAATTTACTTTAGTTTATTCATCATTCTTAGATAACTTATGTCCTATTACCATTGGTATTTTGACTAGTTTTGAATCTTCTAAGCCAAATGTCTTGAGTATCTCCTTGATATATTTTGATTGGGTCACAAATATGCCATGCTTTAGTTGATGTACTTGCAATTCAACAAAGAATTTGATTTCTCCAAACATTGACATCTCAAACTCATGTTTCATTTTATTAGCAAAATATTTGCATAAGACATCTTTTCTTCCAAATTTTGTGTGATCAACAAAAATTTCAGATATCAAAATGTCTTTACCTTTTTTTGCTTTGATGTATAGGTTATTGTTGTCATCTGTTCTCTCAAATACAATCTTCACAAGATATTTGTGCAATATCTCATACCATGCTCTAGGTGCTTGCTTCAAACCATAGAGTGCTTTATGTCGTTTGCAAACCATATCCTTGTTATTGTCATCAACAAATCCCTCTGGTTGTTCTCTGTAGACTTCCTCTTCCAATATACCATTCAGAAAAGAAAAATTTACATCCATTTGATAGACTTTGAAACCTTTATAAGTAGCATATTCAAGTAGTGTTCTCACTCCTTCCATTCTTGCAACAGGGACAAATGTTTCCCCATAGTCCAGTCCTTCTTCTTATGCATAACCTTTGCAGACTAGTTTGGCCTTATTTCTTGTGATCTCACCATTCTCATCAAGCTTGTTCCTAAAGACCCATTTGGTACCAATCACATTTTTATCAACTAGTCTTGGAACTAAAGTCCAAGTTTTGTTCTTCTCTATTTGATCTATCTCTTCTTCCATAACTTTATGCCAATTTTCATCTTGCAATACATCTTTCACTTTTTTGGGCTCAATCTTGCTCAATAGACATGATTCATTCCTTAGTCTATTTCTTGTCATTGGTCTAGCTTCCCTGTCACCAATGATTTGTTCTATAGGGTGATGTCTTCTCACATACTTGGATAGTCTTGGTTCTATCCTTCTTTCCATGTTTGATCCTTCATCTTCAAAATCACTGAGCACATCTTTGTCTAGTATTTCATCATCTCTTTCATGTGTATTGATTTTAGAATCAAAATGTGCATTTTCTTCATTCTACAACTCAGCTTCTGAATGTAGCCTAGCATTCACTAGCTGTGATTTAGTTGATACCGAAACTTATTGTTGATTCCCAAAATGATTAGTAGATTCATCTTCATTAGGCATTCCTTCATAGAAGTATACAAAAGATTTATAATCTTCTAGTTTCCTAGATTGATCAACTTGGACTTCTGCATGCTTATCAAAATACACATTTGCACTCTCCACAATCTTGTTAGTGTTAGTATTTAAACACTTATATGCTTTACTTCTAGTCTAGTATCCAAGAAATATGCCTTCATCACTCTTTGCATCAAACTTTCCATTTCTAGAATCTTTAAGAATATAGCACTTACAACCAAACACTTTGAAATGTTTTGCATTAGGTGAGTGACCATGTCATAATTCAAAAGGTTTTGCATTTGTACCTTTCTTGATTTGGATTTGATTTAGGGTATACACAGTAGTACTTACAACTTCTCTCCAGTACTTTAAAGCAACATTTTTCCCCATCATCAATTTTTTGGCATAGTCTATCACTGATCTATTTCTTCTTTCTATAATTCCATTCTAAGGTGGAGTCCTTGGGGCTAATGTTTGTCTCTTAATTCCTTTGTCATTACAAAATGTCTCAAACTCCCTTGATATGAATTCTTCTCCTCTGTTTGATCTTAGGCACTTTAGACTCTTTTCTATTTCTTTCTCAACCCTGCCCAAATACCACTTAAAAATTTGAAATGCATTAGATTTTTTTTTTAGGAACATGTTAGTCATCATCCTAGAGTAGTCATCGACAAACAACATTATGTATCTATCTCCTTGATAGCTTTCTACTTCTATTGAGCCACATAAGTCAGTATGCACTAACTCTAGTACTTCTTTGGAAGTGTAGATTTTTCTTTTGAAACTTGACTTGGTCATCTTTCCTAGTTGATATTGTTTACACATTGTATTTTTAGGCTTCTTCAACTTAGGCAAACCTCTGACTTTCTTCTTTTTGTTGATGCTAATCAGATTATCAAAGTTGACATGCCATAGCCTTTTATTCCATAGCCACACATCATCAAGTTTAACAATAAGAAAGGTTGCATCTTCCTTATCTAGATAAAAAAAGCTACTCCTAGTTTGTTTACCTTTTTCTATTATATTTCCAACAATGTCATAGATTTTGGCAGTTTTGTTTCCAAATTCTACTTTGCAACTTACATTGCCTAATTGTGATACACTCAAAAAATTGTAGTTCAATCCTTCAACATAGTATGCATTATCACATGAAATTTTTTCTGTAAGTTTAATTGAACATTTTCCTTTGATTTGACATGGAGCATCATTTCCAAATCTAACACTATTTCCATCATATTGAGTAAAGGTAACAAACTTACTTTTGCCTCCTGTCATGTGATGTGAGCATCCACTGTCTATGATCTATTTGTCATTTTTGTTCACACAGGTTACCAATGTTTTGCCTCATCTTCATCTGATTCATCCTTCATGGCTACATAGACTAACTCAGCATCATTTTCATCAAAATCCTCTTCTTCAACAATCTAACACTTTTTTCCTTTGTCTTTGTAATCTCTACCATCATCTTCTCTTATGTTCTTGTTCTTGTTGCCTTCTCTATAATTCTTCTTCTATGTGCATCTTCTTGTAATATGTCCTACTTCATTGCAATTAAAAAAAATTATAGGAAGCTCACCTTTGAATTTACCTTTTCCTCTATGAAACCTTCTAGCCAGCAATGCTTCCAATTGTTTCACATCTTCTTCATTTGTGCTACTATCACTGGATGCATATTTTACCCTTTTCTTCTTCTTTTTTAGCTTCACCTCCTTAGTGTCTTCCAATGATAACTTGGCCTTGAAAGTAGATTCAAGATTCTTAGTTCTATAGTTATCAAAATTGGACAACTCAAATGTAGTGAGTCTTCCTACTATACCTTTAAAAGTTAGCTAGTTTCTTGGTACACACCTTAACTCTTGGATGGCCGAAACTATAATAGCATAGAAGGGGAGAAAGGATCTTAAGTATTTGCTATTGATAGTTTCATCTCCTAAATGACCACCCAAACTTCTTATTGCACTTACTACTTCTTTCATTCTAGAGGCATATTGAGCAACATTCTCACCGTCCTCCATTTTCATGTCATCAGACTTTTCTCTGAGGCTTTCTCTTTTTTCTCTTTGAACATTTTGATCTCCTCCATAGATATTAGTCAAGGCTTTCCAAATCTAGAATACAGAGTCACATCCCTTGATGTCATCAAATTTAGCATAGTTGAGGGCAGAGGCAATCTCTGACATTGCCTGATTGTGCTCCTTTTTCTTTATATTTTCGGTAGTAGGTATAGTTGGATCAACATGTTCTGCTTCAATTGAGGTTTGTGCATGATCAATTATTGATCCAAGGTGCAGCTTCATCAACTTTTTCCATGTAGTGAAGTTATCTTTGTTGAGCTTGGGAACTTCTCTCTTAGACATCTTGATCTTCCTACTTCTATTATCTTTAAACTAAATCAGCAGATGGCTCTGATACCAATTGTTAGAATTTCTTTAGAATAATTGAGAGCGTTGGGGGGGGGGGGGGGGGGGGTTAATTATTTATTCAAGGTCAAAATTTCCAATTAAAACTTTTTCATCAAGTAAAGTGAGCCCATTAAACTATTCATGCATCCAAACTTAAACTTTCCTATTTTAGCATGTTACTAAAGATTAGTATGCAAACATAACACATGAAAGATCAACACACAACACAGTGATTTACATGGAAACCCAATTTGAGAAAAACCACCAGTAACATGCTACTTAATTCTCACTCTTCTAAAGTGATGCCCTGTGAAAGGCCTGCCCAGTTAAAGGCTACAAAACACTATTAAATGTGACCTAGTTAAAGGATTTAACCACCTTATTAGAAGTGGGCCTGGTTAGAGGACTTTAGAACATTCGGTTGGAATGTACCCCTATTAAAGGATTTACAAATGGTTGTTAAACCAACCTAAGTCCATAGGATTCTACCCTACCTGATACAATTGTTAGAGAGAAACAACAAGGGCTTTTGACCTAATACAACGTACAACTTAACTTGTAGATTTCAAATTTCAAGTCAACTCACAACATTGCCTGGATTTTAGTCTCTTTAGCTTTGACAACTTGTTCTCTTTTCAATATTTATCTTCTTGAGTCTTCATGCTTGATGTACCATTGCAATCTCCTATATAGCCACTTATTGAAGTAGAGTCTCTATGCTCTATTCTTCCTCCTTCTTCTTGACACCCTTCAACAACTTCGACTCAACTACTCTAGCTTCTTAGCCTCTGACTCCTTATCTAACCCATATGTTCCTTCTAGAAACATCATGAAGAATCCTCTTGAATTCATCCAAAAATGGTTTACCTAAAATTTTGTGCCACCAGCTCATCATCCTTATCCTCCATCTGGTTCACAAAATTCAAGGTAACAAACTTGTTAGCTCAAATCTAGCTAATCTTTGACTTTTCACATAATGTAGCAACTTGGCACTATTGAAATTCTGGTGCTCAACACATACTATGTTACTTAGCACCAACTACATTTTATTGATGCTCGGCATCCACTAATTTTTTCTAATGCTCAACACCTATTACTTGCTTGGCTCCTTCTATATCACTTGACACACCCTAGATTTTGAATTTGCTCGACACTAACTGAAAATCTGCTTGGCATGAACTAGCTTGCTCAACACTCACTAATGAACCTAAGTCAAGCTTTGCAAACAACCTTGTTATAACTTGTACTTTTGAAGTTTCTAAGTGTGGCCAACCTCTATATCTTTAAGTGTATTATCAATACAACATTTTACCATTTTCTTAACTGATCCTTGAACTTCATTAGAAAACCATAACTCAACCTTTCCCTTAGGTACTTTTGTTACATCTTGTTAATTAGATCCTCTTCATCAATCAACTAAGTAATAGTACCTGGATTTTATAAGCAATTGTCATTCCAACAAATAGTAGGTTTGTATTAGTGATGAAACAATGATTGAAAACATTCTTTATCAACAATGTTCCTTCTTTGATAGTAATATTTTTTCAATCAGATTTCCAACAATTACTTAGTTAAAATTAAGTTTTGTTTGATTCTTATTTACATGAATAAATGTAATTATCATTTGTTTAATTAATGAATTATGAATCAATTATCTAATGTTAAATTTCAAATGCAATAATAAATCAAATTTAAAAATTGAAAGGAATAATTCAACTAGGAGAGGTGGTTGTGACGTGGAGTTGCATTTGATTGAAGGAGTCATTGTCTTGTTGGAACTTTAATACACTGAGTGATTATGTTTAGTTCAACCATGTGTTGAGGGTCCTAATTGACTTTTCATTTGGCAATTTATGAGCCAGTTTAGGGATATTTATTGAGTCACTTTGACCTATCATTATGTGGGATTTTTGGACCAAGAGTTTGATGCATATTGGACACCCTTTGGAGTAGTTTGAGGGCCTAGTTTAAGGGCTTTTTGTTTCTATTTGACCCAATTTTCCACTTTGGAAGAGTAGTTGAGGATGGGATTTGATATATGAATTCTTTTGAGACTTAGTTATTAGTATTTGAGAGAATCTATAAATCATCTAAAGCATTGTGCTTGTTTTGCATGAACTTTATTAAAAATGAGTGTGATTGTTTTGAGTTTTTGAGAGCATAGTATAACACAATTGGGATCTTTCTTGGAGCCTTATGTGTATGAAATTTTATGATTGATGTAATCATTTTCCTATGTTTCTCTTGAAACCTCTAAATTTTATGTATTATTCTACATCTTTAAGGATTTGTTCATATTTCTCATAGGTCATAGGCTATATACATTAATTTGAAAGTATTAGTTGTGAGTTATATTCCTTAAATTCTCATTCTAAAGTTTTCATGTGAAACAATTATATAAATAGTATGCTATCTCAAGATTGTATTTATTCTAAGTTACTATAGGAGATCACTTTTTTGTTCTAGGGGATATCAAATTCGATTATTTAAATTGGTGTGTCACTTTTCTTACTATGCAATTTTAAGTCATTACTTCTTTTCTCTCCTTTTTGCTCAACAATTTTTTTAAAGTTTTATGTTAGATTAGGTAAAGCATATTCTAGGAGCCAACCTAGAATATGGAGATTCAACCATTTAATTAGTTCACCCACCAGCTCATGGTTATTTCCATTTTCCGTAAAAGTGCTACATTTTTGGTTGCTTGGTGTCGGGTGCACTTTTGGGAGTTAACAATTTTGGCACCCCTAGTGGTACCCTTATTGCTAGTTTTCAAGTTCTTATTGTTCTATTATTAAAATAAAAAATTTAAATATCTAAATAGGACTATTTTGCATACAATTGAATCTATCTTTGAGATAGTTTGAGAGATCATTGCTATTTGAATTTTTTGAAAAGGATTTAGATAAGAAGTTTAAGCTCTTTTGAATACTTGCATTTGCAGCCTCCTAGGAGATGTAGAAGAACTCTTAAAATAAAAAATCCATCTAAGAGGTCACATTTCTCAACACCTAATATTCAATATTACAAAAGGATAAATACATCAAAAGAAAGGAATATCAAGCATTCAACAAATCATACTTATAGAACTAAACATTTTGATTTTAAGTATCTATTATTTCAACTATAATTGCAAAAATCCATCTAAGAGGTCACATTTCAAGAACTCTTAAAATAAAAAATCCATCTAAGAGGTCACATTTCTCAACACCTAATATTCAATATTAAAAAAGGATAAATACATCAAAAGAAAGGAATATCAAGCATTCAACAAATCATACTTATAGAACTAAACATTTTGATTTTAAGTATCTATTGTTTCAACTATAATTGCATCAAGTTCAAGTTCAATAAAATTTTTGTTACAAGTAGCATTCCAACAATTCATCTTGTTATAGTCTCAATTCATCAAGTATAATTCCCTCCACCACCAATGATGAAATGGTTTACATTGGTTCCTTTCAATCAAAGAAGTCCCTTGATTGTTTCTCAATACCATGATATTCCTCTAGAAGCTTTAAAAATATTTCTATATTTCAATGGAGAAAACCAAATAAAAAAATTCAAGCATATCAAAGATGTTGCAACATTGTACAACATTTACCATTGATAAGTAGTAGTGCTAAGTGTTAAGTGTTCCATTTATTTTGATGAGAGATGGATTCATGTTGAATCACTACTCATGAAACATGGGTCAATGAGTTTGACTCAAAAATCACACAATTAAATCCTGATAGCAATATCACAACATTTACTATGTCAGAAAAGAAGATGTTGCAAAGTTACTTGTAGCTTCATTCAAAGGAAAAGTTCATTAATAGTTTCAAAGTTTGGTTGTTGGATATATTGGTTCATGGGATGACTTAGGAGATGAATTGACAAGGAATTTTGAAGATAAATTAAACCACATGTCCCTAGTTGAGTAACTCACTACCATAAAGAATTCCCCCTAAGAAAAAATGATGGACTTGGGACATAATTCCAATTTTGGTAAGGTCTTTAGCAGACCATGCTTGTCTTTATTACATAAAAATCTTGTAAAGTTATATTTAGCAGACCATGCTTGTCTTTATTACATAAAAATCTTGTAAAGTTATATTTATGTCATGATACAATCTAGGGGGGGGGGGGAGGAGAAGGGGGTTGTGTTTCATTTCCACAAGCTTATGATATTAGTATTAGAGATGAAAACAATCTTATCTATGCAGGTAATGTTTTCTCCTAGGCCTACAATGCCCATATTTTTGGACATCCATCCCAATATGACTTTTTTTATTCCACCTTTTAATCCCTTGCCAATTATTCCAATCCAAGAAATCATAGTTGTAGGGCCTTCATAAGAGCTACAAGAGACTAAAAATGTTAGCTCAAGATACATAATTTGATGCAAACATTCAACAATGAGTTCTTACAAAATAGTAGTTCCAAGATAGACAACCATACAAGGCTCAAAATAATTCTACAAATCAACCTTTCTAGTAGAAAAATCAAGGCCAATACTAAGAAAATAGGAAACCTTATCAAGCTAACCCTGTTGATGATAGGTAGAATGTCAACTAGAGACCTTTTAGGCCTTATGCTCCTACTTCTTTGAATATTGTAAGGGACATTGTTCCTACTCAAAACAATCTTGCTTTTAATTACAAGTGGTTTTATCCATGTAATGCAATGAATTAGACAACTAAGCCACCCACTCTAACAAAGAGATTAACCAAACTTTGACGGTCCAAAATGCATCAACATTACAACAGAATGCACCTTCTAATGGGATTCAACAACAACATGATATGCTTATTTCTGAAACTACATTTCTCAAATGATAAAGAGAGGAGTTTTATGTATTAAATGATGACTCACTAATGGTAGCTAGCACTAGATCCAAGAAAAGAGCTTTAGAAATGGAGATAGAAACAAATAAAGGTAAAAGACTTGTGATTGTTGAATCATCACTTTCTACAAAAAATGTTGATAAATATCCTACCCTTCCTACCAAGGATTCCATTTAAAAGTAGGAAAAACATGCTACTATTAAGACACACCAAAAAATGCATTCTACTATCCCATTCAACAAAGTGGACAATATGGAAAAGATGAACATGACTATATCTATATGGGAAATATTATCTATTCTAGGGAAAACTAAGTTATTGAAGAAGGCCTAAATTGATGAGGTGATTCCTAAACAAGTTGTTGATGAACCCCTCAAGGCTATGTTGACTAATGTTGACCAAGAGGTTTTAATTCATAACAACAAAAAGGAGGAAAATAAAATTCCAAGTAAGTGTGTCAAACCTCCTCCATTTTATGCTTTATTGGTTATTGGTGATAATCTAGTCCTAAGTTGTATGGTTGATAGTGGAGCCACAAGCTTATTCATGCCCAAAATGAAAGCACACTAGCTAGGACTAAAGTATGAACCCCTTGAGAAAGGAGTTGTAAAATTTGATGACTTATTTGTTGATACTATAGGTCTCATTAAGGATGCAAATCTTAATGTTCATGCTTGCCCCAATTTTTTTATATTGAAGAATGTTTATGTGATAGACCTACTCCCATATTTTTCCGTTTATCTATCTAGAGATTTTACTACTAATATTGGGGGTTATTTATCATCTGATTAGTCACACATGTTATTTAGGACTAGGTATGGTATCAAGGTCACCATTAAATTATAATTATAGGATAAAAGAACATATGTATCCACATGATCCTAGTGTTATCAATGAAAATATAGTTTCTTTTGACAAAGATGAACATATTGATACCCTTGAACCAAGAACCCATGTAGATGACATTCCTGACATCCTATTAAATGAGTGGGAAACAAGAGATTTTTAAAATCATATTTCTATTTTTGAGCATGTTAGTTTGGGAACATATGTTATTAATGAACCAAATGCAGTTATACGAAATTTGATTAAGGAAGACAATCAAGATTCAAAATAGTAGAATGGACTATGGGAGTTATTTTGAATGGGTACAAAAGTAGAAATTGTATTGTTGGAGGTGCTATGTTGGTTTCACCATAAGGAGACAAGTATTATTCTACTTTTCATTTTTCATTTTCTTGTTTTAATAATTTAGCAAGGTATGAAGGACCAAGTCAAGGTCTTGAATGGGCACAAAAGGACGAATTGAATGCATTAAAGTGCATGGTGATAGTGATTTGATTTTGAACTAAGTAAGAGGCCTAAATGTGACTAAAAATTATACTTTTAAATTGTACAAACATGGAGTTTGGGACATTGTTGAAGAATTTCTTTCTTTTAACATCATTTCAATTCTGAGCACTAAAAAGAAACAAGTTGATAGGTTGGTAGTTGTTGGTGCCCAGTTTGACATACCCATTGAAATAAACAAATAAAAATGATAGAAGCATGTAAAATTTGTGGTAAGGCCCTCTATTACTAATAAAAAAACTAATTGGAAAGTATTTGAAAGTGATCAGCAAATCCTTTATTTTTTTGGAGGAAGATATTTTGTTTGTTTCTAATCACAACAAGCATAATTGGTACTATGATGATTCACTAGTACATTTGACCCTATTTTTAGACCAAAATTTTTGACCATCTATTAAAATGGGTCAAATTGGTTGGAATAGGCAAGGAAAAATGTCATTTTTTTAAAATACATGCCCGTGTTGGTTGAAATTTTGACCAACACGGGCTTGTTATGTCAAAATTAAAAAAGTTCTATTTTGCGCGCCCTAATTCATTGTTAATGTGTCGAGGGGTTTGGATAATGACCAAGGGTGGAAGAATGGGACAATGTTAGGTCATTTTTGTGGAGGAGAGGGATGAAGAAGGCCACTTTTTAAATGTGGCATATCATTTCTGTCAACATCACTAGCATTGTCATGCTCATCCGCTGCTTTACCTACTTTGTCTCGCATGCACAAAACTCAAGTTTTTTCATCAAATTAGAGTACCATATATGATATTTTACATCTTAGAAAAAATTATGGTTCTAAGTTTTCATACATATTTGTCCTTTGATAAAAAAAGATGAATCTTCTCTATTTACTTGTAATAGATTGTGGTGAACCTTTCCAACTATGATTTCCTAGTCATCGATGCTTAATCAATTGACTCAAGCTTTTAGTTCAATGTACCTTGTATGTAGAGACCTCACCAAATTCTATTAACCAATTCATTTGGGTGCATACACAGAGATGAATGTGGGTATCTATCTTTCAACATGTTTTTTCTTTCCATTAATCTCCTGTTGATTGTTCATCGAGTAATTTCAAACAATCCCTATTCTTTCCTAGATCCTCTATCTTGAAACTAACTGTGGGTAGCATTTATTAGAGATTATCCTTGTGATGTATCATGGTCATGATTTCTAGACTCTTATAAAGCTTTTGAATTCACCTCTTTAATATATTGTACATTGTGATTCCCTTTGATTAATGAATTTTGAATAATGACTTCCCAATTTGATAATGATTCTTTGTCATCTTTTTTTTTCAGTCTCTTTTCCTTATAAGTGCTTCAAGTTTATAATAATAATGTTCTACATCTTGAAAAATTCTTATGATCATATCTAGAGAAGAGACATCTAAACAATGTCATGTATCAACAATCGTATTCCAAGTTTCACTTAGTGGGGAGTACACCCAATCAATCATCTCATAACCATTGAATGAGAGCTTTGGGATAAGATATAGGCATCCATAAAAGCATAAAGGATTTTGTCAAATAGTGTAGATGAAGTAGTAGCATTTTCCTTGGGAGACATGCTTGCAAAATGGAAGCATAGATAAGTCATGCGAACTATTTGATAGGATGCCTGAACATAATGTGGTCATCAAAAGCCATGGTTGTTGGATATGCACAAAATAGATATATTGAGAGAATATATTTGTTTAAGTTGAAACTACCCTAGTAGACATGCATGCAAAATTTGGAATCATAGGTAAGGTGTTTGAACTATTTTATTGACTGCCTCCATGAAATGTTGTCTAATGGCAAGCCAATATTACAGGATACACATATTGTCCCAGTAAGAACAACAACAATATCACATTCAAAAATCCAAGAAAATCCATAATGCATACTAGTTCTATTTTACTTTTAGGTGTACAAAATTGAAAATCCTTATATAAAAGGAAAACTATTTTAGATTGTCAGGTTGTGTCTAAGAGAAGATTAAATCAACATGCTTTTTTATGCAGTCCAACAATCTTAGTTTACAATTGCAGACATCGAAAACAAAAACAAAAAAATTTGGTAGAATAGGTGAAAACAAGAGACCTTTTAGATGAAATGTCCATTGTAGTTGGCACAATTTTTGAGTCAATATCCATATCTTCTGTTGCTTCTCTACTTTTCATTCATACAAATCAGTAGAATTAACTAATGTTAGTCCTTAACTTATAAAAAATCCCCATGAAAGAGAGTTGGAAAGTTGCCTTACTTTGGGATGGTTGGTTGTGTTTCTCTTCCACGACTCCTTTCATCTCCACTACCCTTCTTTTGTCTTCTTGATCTTCATTTCAACACCAAAGCTCATTACATAGAGTTGTCTAGTTCATCAAATTTTACAATGAAAGATAGCAAAAGTGACAACAAATTTTAACTTCCTCTATTTCCTGACCCATCTGGATGATCACCATCATCATTATCATCATTATTATCATCATGTCTCCCATTGGTAGAATCACCATCAGCATGATGTTTCTTTTTGACTCATAAGATCATCATCTAGGAAGACCACTTCCAATTGCAGGGTATGGCTAAGGAATATGGAAACTTAAATGTTTTAGTATTGAGTGGTACTTTGGGTTCTAAATCTTAACAATGCTCTTCGTATTCTAAGAACCTTCAAAGTAATAGATATGTGTTTGCACATCTTGTAGTTGCTTCATAGTAGAGCATATGATGCATTGTGCCAAGTAAATTCATCTACATTCTGCGCTTTTGTTGTTTCTCCCTTGTAGCTATTCATAGAAAACCAAGTCTTTATAGCACCATGATTGACATCATTGGTGTATATGGAAGACAAGTTGTTGATGATATTAAATATTCTCAATTTTTGAAGTCACCACCATAGATATTGCATGCACATTATTAAATAACACATTGATAAGTTAGGATTGTGATTTTTCCCATCTATTTACTTCTAAAGTTTATGATTTCTGGACCATTCCTTAATCTTGTGCCCAAACACTACGTACTCTTAGGAATTGCCTTCATAGCTAACTATTCTAATGTTGTACTGTATAAAGTGCCCACTTTTACATGTTCTACCAAATATTTGGTGTCTCTTGTAGCTACTTTATCTAGAAATCGTAATTAAGAGTGTGAGAATTGGGGATAGAATTAAAAAAATTTCATGGTCAATTTGGTGAACAACAAATGGATTTGATGGGGGTTGCATTATCTGGCAAAATGTAGAGGACTTTAGAAAATTTAGCTAAGACTAGTGTTTGTCCATTGGGCCAGAGTCACCTCCTATTACCTGATTTATCATTGCCCTTTAAATCTTGAATTCATTGCACAACTAAAGTGCATCCCCTTCAGAGAATATTTAGCCAATCCTCTATTTTTAAATTTTTTTTTGGATCGGTAAAAGGCTAAGGCCCTATTGATTGTGTATATTAAAAGAATGAAAAAATCAATCATTCTCTTCTAAGTTCTTATTGTAGACTAGAAAGCTTTAAAAAAATCCCACTAGGTGGAAATGAATCTGAATTTGTTTCTAATTGCCCCTGTTCTTTTTGGGAACTCTTAAGTTTGTCTTGCTGTCACAATCTTCCAAAGCTGCTACTATGGAGATGAAAATTTTCATGAATGCATCTTCAAATTTTTTATTCATTTTCAAAATCTCTTCAATATTATTTTGCATGAATAACTCTAAATTATTGAAGAGTTGCACTAGAATTTGGAATGAATGCTGACACCACATAGATCCAAATATGGGGCTCAGTAATACTACTAACAATGTTTCTAATTTTTTAGAAGAGACAACACCAATTCTTCTATTGAGTGGGGAGCCTTTTACCATTATTTAATTAGGTTGTACTTTTCTTCTATCCCTTGTTTAACACAATTCTTTGATAAGCGCATTTAAGTAAACATGTCAAGAGATATCCCATTATTCAACATCTTGTTACAAAGCTTCTAGGCATTATCGATAATTGCATAATAACAATAAAAATTAATAAGACTACTACATGTGAAATAATTGAATTGAAATACTATGTCTACTTTTTGGTTCAAGAGGTCATTTTCTTCTTGTTGTTTCCCTTCCTCATTCAGCATATAGTTTTATAAATAAATATTGTACATAAATAAATAAATATTGTCAAAAAATTCACATGCCTTGTCTATGCTTCCATTTTTCAAACATGTCTACCATGGCAATTGTGACTAAAACATCTAAAAAAAATTATTTGTGCTTTAATGCATGTCCATAGCTTATTCCAAAGCTCTTTTTTGGCACATGCATCAATAATGCTGGCAAAGGTTGTGTGATTTATCTTTATACCTGCCAATTGCATTTGCTTGAATATAAATACACATGCTATATATGTGTTTAAACATATATAAACACATAGTTTTCTCAGAAAATTGAGCAACTTTCTTTCTTAGTTTCAATGGTGTGAGCTCTTTCTTTACCTCTTGGTCTATGGACTACAGAACTTTGAGCTCACTAGGTAGCCCATGGTAATCCAAACCAGGCACATAGTGCACCTTATACCCTTCAAGCAGCATATATTTGCTGATAAAATCTTTCAGTATCTTGTTCAAGGCATGCCCAATATGCAAATCTCCTAACAAAGATCCTACTCATGATTATGAAGGCACATATCCTACACATGACAAAGGCCCTGATGTGCATCACACTGATAGAGGTACATATTCAATTTTTATTGAAAATTAATTATGTAATTATTAATAAAATTTGGCATCTTAAATTGCAATTGGTGTAATCTTTATGTGATAATTTTTGAGTATGGAGAACATCATGGTAATGGAGTCGAGCATGATGTTAGTGTTGAGCATGTTGAGGTTGAGGCTGAACAAAATGTGGTAGATGATGTGGCACTATCAAGTAAAGAAAAATCCCTGTTATGTTCTTTAGATTAATGAAATACTTATAACATTAAAAAAAAATTTTAGAATTAAACCCATTTATTTCTTATTACAGGGCCGCATCAACCTTATGCTCGAAAAAAGAAGAGGAAGCCTCATGTTATAAGATTAGAACCACAAGAGCCATAGGAGAATGCCAAAGATAGTCGTGATGTGCCTATTAGCCTTTATGTTGAAGATAGTCACGATGTGCTTATTAGCCTTCATAATCATGAGTAGGATTTGTGCCGGGAGTAGAAGGATGTAGTTTATTATTATTCTCCTTAGCATAAATTGTTGTTTGTCCTCTAGAATAATATATATGTATAGCGATTTATATATGTATATAAATGTACACACACACACACACACACACATATAAAATGGAATTTATGTAGATATATATGTTTAAATGTATATATGTATCTATGTCTATATATATATATATATATATATATATATATATATATATATATATATATATATATATATATATATATATATATATATATATATATATATATACAAACTATCTCCCATAAGTATATATACCTATATATGTATACATATGCAGATTTGAATCATTCATACACTCTCCTTTGTATATGTATATTTCTATTTGTGACCAAAGTTAGAAGTGTAAGGTGCTAAATAGTTTTACAAATTCCTATTTTGAGAACAAGTGACTTGTCAAATATTTTTTTTAGGGGGGTAAGACCTATTAACCCCTTACCCTCCTTCTTTTCATTGCCATGGAATTTTTTTAAATTTTTTTACTGCAGGTTATTCAAGGATTGTAACAATTACCTCCAGTGTCCACCATTTCTTTAACTAGACCAGAGATCTCAAAAATTTTGTCACTCCAATTTCCTCCAACATTAATAGTTGTAACCCTCTCAGCTGCTATTATTTGTAATCCCAATATGTTGGGAAGGGAATCTAGCTAAGACAAATTTTGATCCAACCTTGTATTTGTTTTTGGAGGTTCTTCTATTAGAAATCCTCCCCTTGTATAAAAGGAGGTATGGCTTCTTAAAGACCCTTATAAAGGGCATCTGAAATGTATATAGGACTCCGGTCTTGGGCTATATTGGGGGTTTTCTTTGCCCTATTCTTTTTCCCCAGTGCCTATAGTTGAATGGGGAAAAACTTTTGTAAAATCTTGTGATAATATAATATAAAGTCTTGATTACTATTGTGTATTAATGAATTTTATATCATATTAATGAATTTATGTGATTGTATTGATTGAATGTTATAGTTCATAAATGGATGAACAAAATGAATGAAGTATGTAATTAGATGTTAATGGGGAATTTAGATTGATGTTAGGGGGAGGGGGTGAGGCCAGATGAGTTTCCACCTTCACGTGGTTGGCTTTGTTAAGTAGAGAATATTATAGTATCCTTGAAACCAAGTCAATCTCAAACTAACATACCAAGGAATTGAAAAACCCAAATCCATCTACCTCTCATCTTCTCATCCCAATAAGTCATTTTTTCTGCCACTTTTTTTGGAAGGGTCTAAAGCTTGATCAATCATCACTTGCATATACTAAAATCATAATGCTCCAAAGAAAAGAATGATGTGCTTGAATAATGTACACTATTTATTTCACCAACTTTATTTGGATGCCAATTGTTTGCATCACCAAGTTGAGCTAGTGTAACTTGTAAGCTGCCCAAAATATGTGCTCATATCTCACCTCAATTGATGCAGAGTCTACAACCTTAATCCACCAAAATCTTCTTAAGTGCCTAGTAGCACCCAACCCACTGCAAGATACCAAGCAAGGTTACCAGCCTTTACCCAATGTTGACCTCTATCTCTCCAAGTGGACTCCACTTCTCTAAGATCTTACCCCCTTTCTAGGGCTCTTAGCAAACTTGGGTCAAATTAAGGCTTTAGGGATAGTAGCCCTCAATTAGGCCAAATATGGCAAATTAGGAAAAATGTTTTCAAGGCTTCAAAGAAAGACTGGTTTTGTCATTCCTAGTCCTATATGCCTTAGTTTTTATTAAATATAAATACAAGAACACCACCACTTAACCTTTGATTCAAATATGGTCACTTTCCCTAATGTTGTTGATGCTATCTTGCCAAATGGAATTTTCAGTCACTATGACCATCCTCATATAGCATAGTTGTGTGAGAAAGCTAGTTTATATATGCACACACTTCAAGTAGGTGATTCATTGGGAGTACACTTGAGCTTTAATATAGATTGAATATTTTGTATGAAATATTGTTTATATGAATTTTTGTGGAAATATTTTTTAAGTTTACTTCATTTTTCCTTATGTCAAATTGTTTCTTAGGAAATATTTATGCATCACTAATATTGTAAGTTTGGTTACAAAACTATATAGAGTTGCCTAATATCAAACATGTCATTGTCAACACCTACACTATTGAGCCATAGGTCTATGAAACATCCTGTGCTCTTAAAATTGAATAGAAACTATCAATTCCCTTATTGATTCTAGAACTTTCCAGGCCCTTGTCTAGTTCTTTGGGACCCTTTCTAGAGAGTGGGCATTGGAGTGCATGAAAGATCTCCTCCTTGGTAAAGTGGTGGATGGTGGCCCTAATGACCATATTTTCATCTATTACTCTGACCATGGAGGACCTAGAGTACTTGGTGAGTAACTATATTTGTTTAAAATTCTAATTACTATCTTTAATTGTCTCTAGTGGAATTTTTGGTCAATTTCTATTGTTGGGCCATTAAGGAGCCACCTGTATTTAGATTGTTTTATTTTTTCACTCCTCTAGGATAAATTTTATTCTAAGTTACTATCCACTTTTCTTGAAGCTTTTGGAAAGAATTTCTTTGTAAGACTTATTTTGTGATATTTAATTATCACTTTCAAATATCTAAAAGCATATTCATTTTAACCTAAATATAAATGTCTTTAGCACAAGATATTCTCAATGTGAGTTGAAAGTGAGATTATGTTCTAGAGATTGATTTATTTGCACATTTGTTCAAGTTTTATGTGTTGTGTAAGGGTTTAATAAGGGGATTGTAGTGAAGAACAATGTTGAGGTTTGTGGTCTTTCATCTTAGTAAATGTGTGTACTTCTACGGTTCATTTTTTTAAATTTTGCACTATGGTTTATTCTAGAACTAGTTTTTTTTATTCAATGCATGTGCATATATATCAATTGGTCTCTATTTTCAGCCAGCTAGTTATTTGTGATTTAGTGTAGTTGCAACTTTTAGATACTAAAAGCATTGAGTGTGAGATAAGAACCTTTTAGGTCTTGTGCTTAACCTATGAGACTCAAAATGATAGGTCAATTTTATTTTCAATTATCTCTTTTATTGAAATCCCATTGATGATCTTCCAAAGTGTGCATAGTTATATATTCAGAGCTTTAGGTTGAGTAATATTTAGTTCTTAAGAACCATCCTTTCTTATTTGAAGATAATCTTATTCATGTGTGTTGTTTTGTTTTGTGTTGTTTCATTAAATATAACTTAGAATGCCAACAAGGTGCTAAGAAACTTAATTTGAAGTATCCTTGTGTGTGGAGACATCTTCAAATTAATCTTTGAGATGGGAACACAATTCCAATACATGATTAGAGTATCATGGGTCAAAGTATGATTCTCCATGTACAACTGCCTCTAAATGATCTTGGTATTCAAGAGGATACTAACAGATTAACCCATGGACTTTCACCTGTAAGCATCAATCCAAATAGGTAAAGCCTTTTCATGCATGTAATGGCTTATATAGTTATTGATGAGGATCAAAATCCAATTACTAGAATGCCTATGTATTTTGGTCTATGATAGAAAATTAGTAAAATGGTCTATGTAAGCACTCCACTCACTCTTATACATTATTTCATCTATATTAGGGACATCCTCAAAAGCATAGGAAAACTACATATTGACTAAAGCTCCTATATCCTTTGTTTTGGATTTTGACTCAAGCCTTGGACTTCTCCAATGAAATGATTAGCAAAATATTTCTTCCTCTTACAAAACATAGAACAAGTCAGCCCCATGAACTCATTTCTTTGGTGGTTATTTGATTTAATTAGTTTTCTCTGTGCAGGCAACTTTCACTACTAATATTTTTTACATTTTAATAAGTTTTTCAACTGGATCTTTAAGCTAACAAAATTAATTTTTCAAAACATAGGAAACAAAGGGAGCAAAAAGTACTAAAAGCTATTGAAGATAGTGCAAGGACTATTTATGAAGTTGTTTCAAAAGCATATACAGATGTGAATTATACCATGTGGATTGTAGCTGCATCAAATGTGAAGTTACATGCTGAGTATTTAGCATAACAGAAAAAACGTCCTGTGGTATGCAATTTCTCATACAAAACATTTGGTTTCACTATTATTTTCCAATTTTGATATTCTAGTCACTGAATCCACATGTTCTCTTTGCAGGACTTTTCTATGGATAAATTTCTTTCAAGCTGACAGATTCCTTTCTTCCTAAGGTAGCTTTGCAAAATGAAGATGATATGTATCTTTCTCCTTTGAACTTGGGGATGATAACATCTTACTACTAAATTAGCTATACTACCATTTAAATCTTCAAGTCAAAAGCTATATGAAATAATGTGGGGGGAGAAATAGAAAGAAGATTGGATGAGGCCATGTGGGAGAAGAGATACTAGTGACACCATATGTGAAATTCAGGTAACGTGATTACTTTGTTTTTTGGGGCCAAGAAACATATGTACATTTGCAGTATCTTGAAATAACCATTTCCATGAGAGTACTAGACTAGCCATGGTTGCCTATCAATATTCCCATGGGCCTTGTAAAGAATATGCCAACTGCCTACAGTCATACACACAGATCAAGAATTGGATGAAAAATGTAATTGTAGTACCCTGAATACAAGGAGAACAAAAATTGAAAATAGACTTTGATCCAATGATAGGTAGTTTGCAAACCACTTGTCAAGATGGATTGATTATTCATGTGATAAATGTTCCCCAGTTCTTTAGAGTGCCTTTGTGGAGATTATCATTTCATGCTATTTTTGTTGTAGTCGTCTGCTCAACCTGTGTTCCTAGCCACCAGATATCTTCCAGCTCCTTGTCTACATGTGCCCAAATTATGTGTTGTTAAGCTTGAAAACATTTTGAATAGAGGCAAGTTGAGTTCATTGTTTGTTGACAAATCCTCTAAGATCATCAATGAAAAGTGATAGTGGCATCTTGACAAGGCATGATGTTTTCGTTTCTCCTTCTTTCTAGTTATTTGATCAGTACCAATAGTCCTATATATAGATTAAGAATTGGTTGATAACACATAATAGCCATAGTACAAAGATAAACAAAAGGAAAATTAAAACCAACAAAGAGTGGGTGGAAAGCCACTATTTAGTAAGGATTGGTCATGCATGCCTTGAACAAAACCCAAAAATTCTAGTTGTCTTTATGGAGATTATCGTCACTTGCCATTTTTGCAACAGTTTTGTCTTAAGCTCTCAATGGCCATTGAGAAGCCATAGAAAGTGCAAGTTTCATGTCTAGTTTTAGAATAGAGGTTAAAATAGTAATGTTTAGTTTTGATTATAATTAATTATCATATGGCATATCAAGTAGAATTAAAATGGTTGAAGCAAAGTTACAGATCCGGTACTTCATGGTAGAATTTGTGATGTCAACCTATAGAGTTTGTATATTTTTGTATTTGATATATAGGAGAATGTGAGTAAAAACTCTCTACATTTGCACTATCTCTATTATACAAGTTACCATGTTTCATGTTTTCCGCTAGATCCACCTGGTCTAAAAGCTTTGGTGTTCTGACTTGAGAGAAGTTGGAAAGTTTTCATTTTTCTTTGACTGAAACTACATAGGAATCATTTCAAGTTTTAGTTTCTTTACCTTAGACCTTGCTTGCATCAGTAAAGATAGAACAAAATGAATTTATTAGACTACTTATGAAATCAAAGGCATCAAATTCTATCCATGAAATCTTAGTATTTTCTATTGATATTATTTAATTTCCCATCCTAACCCATACTTATTCTTGATTGTCAATTTCATCATCATCATAGTCTCAAGAGATGTAATCTACACATTTTCTCATTGACCCAACTTGGCAAATAAGGTAGTAACATCTATTTTTTCTATTAATACTCCATTAGCATCTCATCCAATGTAGCATCAAACATGTCAAGTTTATTACTTTGTCATCAAGTGTATTGTGGAACAAAGTTGATTTCATAACACCTCTTTAATTTTTCCATGGAATTTGTTTTTATTACCATCCTATCAAATGGATCATGGCACACCTTGACTATTTAAAAACCATAAAGTCATTGGGATGAGAAAGAGAACATAAGGAATGAGTCATGAAATGATGACACCATTAAGGCAATACCTGATATGTTAGACTACACTTTTGATGTTTCTAACTGCTAATATTAGTGATTAAGCTGTAATGTCTCCTTTTAGGATAAATAGGGATAATGGGATGATTACTCTAATTCCTTAGATTTACATTATATAACTGCATAATAAAATTGTGTAATTGGTAATATGCTACTTGCTATCCAATTGACTGTACACTATACAATTGCACAAGTTGGAAGTTTTAAAGGTAAGAAGTCTCCAAGTCCAATGCTTTTTAAGTGTATTTGTTGATTGTAATGTTTACTAGATTTTTTTTCTAAAAATTTTGAGCTAAAAATCTTAGACTCTACATCAATGAAATGATTGTTACCCTGTGAGTCAACTGCTTTTGCCTACAATGCTCAAGTGCTATTGTAATTGTTTCATGTTTGATAATTTCTTGCTTGTTGGTGAGACTTGCTCAACTATGCAAAACTGTGATGATTTATTTTCTAGTTTTATTGTAATATTAATCACTTTGAACTTGAAGTAATCTTTTTAACCCTACAAGGTCAATGTTGCAAGAATTTCATTATGTGTGGTTTTTTTAATCAAACCTTTTGAGGATAGATTACCTCTTATTCTCGTTGTAAATAACCTGTGCAATTTTTTTCTTTTAAATGGGATAATTTCTTTTTGTCTTTAATTAGGATTGTTGTTTGGAGATTGCAGTGTGGAAGAGTGTGCTCATTACTTGGAGACAATCAAAACATACGAGAACAAGCTAGCTGACAGTATTCTAGAGTGAACTGACAATGACTGTCTATCATGAGTATTCTTCATACCTCTGTTGAATAAAATTTGTTCACTATTCATGTAGAATAAAAAATTAGAAATATTCATTTCTTTTAGCTAGGAATAATAAAGATAAAATGACTGAAAGAAGAAATAGATTTAGAAGAACCTCTTTAAATAAATATATGACATTTGCATTAAATTATTTTGTGTTTTGTCTAATTAGTATTATATTTCTAAATGATCAATGGAAAAGCTTTCTTATATCTGCATCCTTGAGTGAGGAGTGCCATTTGTGTGGGACATGTCTCGTATCCCTTCATTTCCTTTGCTAATCACACCTTTCCATTACAAGTCTTCTAACAATAAGATCAGTTAGTATAACATTGTTTAATAATGAAGATTGTATCCCTTCATGATCATTTCTAGATGCACCTTTTCCTTCTTAGATTTGCATCCTTTCATTCAATAATTAATTAGCCTTTAGTTATTGATTATAATATTCTCCTTATTGGATGCCAACAGTGATAATCTCACTAGTCAATGTGCATGAGCTAGTATAATAATATGGTTCATTGGTTCAATAGATCTCAAAGTTTTTCATTTTTTCACTTAATCATTATCATAACATAATTACTGTTCCTCCGTATCGGTATCAGTTATGAGTGTTGTATGCTTATTATTGCTCAGTCATATGTTGATTGATGTCCTCTTAATTATTTATATTTATTGATACAGCTTCTCCTGATTTGTGTATCATTCTGTTACATAGTAATCATGGACCATCATTAGATATACGTATGATCATTGATCAATTATCACTTGGTTTTTGGTCTTCATAGTAGCTATCATAATTATTAGCACTTGGGAACTGGAATACCCATTATGGATTCCTCATTTTCTATTTTGTATCACTCCATATTGATTTAGTAATCAGTTCATTAACCAAATCACTTCTTCTCATGATGTTGATGTGTATTGACTACTCTTCAACTTCTTCCATGTATGATGCAAATTGATATATTAGCTAATAGTGAAAATAGTTCTAAATGATGATTTATCCATAGTTGTGATTCTCTAATATGAGTACTTTCCTTCATCTAGGAATT
Source organism: Cupressus sempervirens (assembly GCA_028749045.1). Lineage (NCBI taxonomy): Eukaryota > Viridiplantae > Streptophyta > Pinopsida > Cupressales > Cupressaceae > Cupressus > Cupressus sempervirens. The sequence continues at coordinate 525,268,734 of CM053787.1, forward strand.
ATTTCTCAATACTAGATGTCATGCTGAGGATCCTTTGCCATTTTCACACCCTTGGCTTTGTTACCATAATTAAGGGTTGTCTTTTGCGCCAAATTCATTTGGTCCCTTTTGTTTTGGCCTTTTTGTGTCTAGGATTGGATCTTGGTTTTAGAGTTGGATTCTTGCTTTAAAAGCTCAATCATTTACCATTTGTTTTCAATTAATATTTCTCTTTAAGGATCTAACGCTAAAATTTTGCTATGAAAGCCTATATATGAACTATTTGAGCTACTCCTTTCCTCTTGTTGGCAGTTGTAATGATATTTATGCTTCCATAAACAAAATCCACATCAAATTTTGATTGAAGACAACACAATTTATAGTTTAGAAACTATCATGTGTATGCCTATTGCTTGATGAAGATAAATACTCACTTAATTCCTTTGATTTGTCATCTAGTGGTGTTGATGTATGTAACTTGATATCTTTCTATTTTGATTTGTTTAATTTTGTAACAATATTAACTAGTTCCTATTGTATTCAGATTGGTGGAGGTTCTTACTTGTCTTTGTATTCGAGTCGTGGCATGGGTGGTGGATACTTAGGTGGCAGTGGCTCATCCTATTATTAAACTGTAAGGATAATTGCCAGATTTTCTACTGTAAAATTTTATTCTTTGATAGTGAAGTCTAATCTTTTGTTTGTGAGAGCTTATTGGGGTTTGAGTAGTAGACTACATAGCTATCTTAGTATGATTTCTCATTAACACATCTCTATGGCATATAGCTATGTGATCATGAAGCTACCATAGGCTAGAATAGAATCAGGCTCTAAGAGGCATAACTTAATTTTTTAAAGGCAACATTCTTTTTATATGAGAAGAGGCTCTTTTAGCTTGAGATGGCTGAATGAGAATCGAAGTGTAGAAATATTATACAAGCTGCTAGTTGGTAGCTTGAGAATTTGAAGAGATTTTGGTGGTAGAATTTATTGTTTCATAAATTAAAGATATTAATATCTCAGGTGTGGGAAGGCATAGGATGCAAGATGAGTAGCACATTATTGTTTGCTTGTATCTGGAACTTTGTTATTTTTGTAGGAATTTTCATAGAATGACTCTTGTAGATAGAGGTTATATGCATCATCTCCAAGTGCATAGTACAAGTACATTTCAGTATTATGGATCTTATGCTAATCTACAAATGTTTACATATTCTTTCCTTTCTGTCACTTTTGATGATGGGATGTTGTTAGATCAACAAGATATATCTAAGTTTGAGTTGGTATATGGAAAACTAGAAGATTTCCTTTGTGATTGCTGCAAAGTGCTTCATTATGCCCTTAATACTATCAAAGCCTACCATTAGAAAGAATGTTGGATGGTTTTCTTATAATTGAGATACAAAAAAAGTTGGCATAAATGTTTCCATTATGAGATAATTGTTGGTTTTTAGATTTGAGGGAAAGGCATGTTAGATCCTCTACTGTAATGCCCATGTTTCTATAGAACTTAAGTGGTTTAATCTAGACTAATTTTTGTTATGTTTAGACTATCATCAGTAAAATCCTTAACCCCATTGCTTTGAAGATAAGTACTTTCTTCAAAAATTAGGATATCAGTTAATTTAAGGATCAAAGTGGGAAGGTAAAGGTTACACTATAGATATTTGTTTAAAGGTTAATGCAAATGTCTATTCCAATGGAAAATAGGGAGTATGATTCTGGGGTAGACATATGGAGTTTGGGGATCTTGTGTTATGAGTTTCTTTATGGGGTTCCTCCTTTTGAAGAAAAGGAGCATTTAGACACTTACAAAAGGTCTGAGAAGCCATACTATGTTTTAGTTCTACGTGTGTGTGTGTGTGTGTGTGTGTGTGTGTGTGTGTGTGTGTGTATTTTCAGGCCTTATACGTGAACGGTTTTTATATTTGTGTATTTCAAGCATGGATTTGACCATGACTAGATTTTTTATGCAAGATAATGAAAGTGGATTTGAAATTTCCTTTAAAGCAACTTGTTTCTACTATAGCTAAAGATCTAATATCTCAAGTTAGTATATGTTGCCTTGATATTCTGAAGACAATTTTGTTAGATATGTCTGTCTCACTACTTTATAAATTTTTAGTTATCATGGTAACATTTTATCATGGTTATGTAGCTATTGTAGAAAGATTCCTCAAAGAGGCTACCTTTACACAAGCTTTTACAACATCCATGAATTGTTCAAAATGCTAATCCTGATGGTATCTATAGACCATTCAATTGAACTATGTATTTTTTGTAGCCTTCCTCCAGGAGGAGGATTCAATTGAACTATTAGTCTAGGATTCCACATTTTGCATGCATGTCTACTAGGGTAGTTGCAACTTAAACAAATATATTCTCTCAATATATCTATTTTGTGCATATCCAACAACCATAGCTTTTGATGACCACATTACGTTCAGGCATCTTGTCAAATAGTTCACATGATTTATCTATGCTTCCATTTTGCAAGTGTGTCTCCCAAGGAAAATGCTACTACTTCATCTACAGTGTCTGACAAAATCCTTTATGCTTTGATGGATGCCTATGGCTTATCCCAAAGCTCTCATTTAGTAGTTATGAGATAATCAATCAAGAGGAAATAGTTGAGAGCTTAGAGTGACACAATTTTTAGATGATCATATCAAATGAAATGGGCGTGTGAGTAGAAATAAACTAGAAAGACATTGTGTACAGATGAAGGCATGAAATGGATGGTTTTGGAGCACTCAACATAGACTCTCAGCATTCAGTACATATCATCATTCAAGATCAAATGGGTGTGTGGGATTATACACATAGTGAATAATAAAGGAGGGAATTGAACCCTCCGTGAGGCTCACACTTATTGAGGTCCACTTCAGCAATGGCCCTTCCTATGAAATTTTTCTCTAAAACCTTCCTAATGAGATAATGTTTTATGAGCTCTTTATCAGTGGGATGGAACGTGAATCTAGGAGGTAGTTGTGCATCACCCATATCATGACTGTGACTAAAGTTAAAAGCTTCTATTATTGGATTCTCTTCCCTATCACCTATATTCATTTCCTTTTCTATTCATAATTCAAATGATGCATTTATTCAATGTCAAAATAAATTGAATAAATGCATCATGTGAATTATGAATAGAAAAGGAAATGAATATAGGTGAATAGGGAAGAGAATCCAATAATAGAGGCTCTTAACTTTAGTTACAGTCATGATATGGGTGATGCACAACTACCTCCTGGATTCATGTTCCATCCCACTGATGAAGAGCTCATAACACATTATCTCATTAGAAAGATTTTAGACAACAATTTCATAGGAAGGGCCATTGCTGAAGTGGACCTCAACAAGTGTGAGCCTAAAAAAAAATTAGACCAAGTGTTGGTCAAAATTTTGACCAATGCTTGGTAGTTTTCTACCAAACATTGGTCAAAATTTTGACCAATGCTTCCACCAAGAATTGGTCAAAATTTTGACCAATGCTGTGTAGTTTTCTACCAACACTGGTCAAAATTTTTACCAATGCTTGGCAAAAATTGTGCCAACAATTTTGTGCAATTTTTGACCAATGTATTGGTCAAAATTTTAACCAATGGGTTGGTCAAATTTGGTCAAAAATTGGGTCAAATTTTTGACCAATAATGGTCAAAAAATGACCTCAAATGTACTAGTGATTAGATCATTCAACTCAAATTTAACAAATTTCCCAAGGGTCTAGTTACCTTGGAGTCAATTTTTAATAGAGATGAGGAAATAAGGTGGTATGCAGTTGAAAGAAGATCATTATGAAAGTGTTGAGGTAGCTGGAGGCAAGTTTCTCAAAGTTAGAAAATTTTGTATAGAATTTTTTTTAAAACTATATTTCTTAAGTTATGTAGAGCATTTCTAGATGTTTTTTCTTGGGAGCATTATGATCTTAAAGGTTTTGACCCAAAAAATATCTCAATATATTATATAATTACTCCCTAGTGCTAAAACTATAATCCTAAGATATAACCCTTGATGTTTAAAGAGTTAACTATATTGATTGGGGGGGGGGGGAGTATTATCTATGAGATTAAGCACACTTCTTGGTTTCCAATCTAGTTCATGTTAGGAAGAAGAACAAAGAAGTTAGGTCATGCATTTGCTTTCAAGATTTGAATATATCTTCTCTAAAAGATCACTACTTGTTGCCCTTAATGGAACAAATCCTTTAAGTAGTTTGTAGTTTAGCAACGTTCTCACCATTAGATGGTAATTCAGGGTATAACCAAGTGTTGGTTAAAGATGATGATCAACACAAAATAAACTTTACTAAAAAATAGGGCATAATGGCCTATAAAAGGATTTCTTTGGCTTATCCAATGTTGGTACCATGTTACCAAGGGCTATTGATATTGCCTTCAAATGATAATTATACAAGATAGTTCTAGTTTACCTTGATGATAATATTATTTTTTCCAAGGTTCTTGATCATCATATTTCTCACTTAAAACTAGTTTTTAAGAGATGCAGGGAGTTTGGAATCTACCTTAATCCTAAATAATGCAATTTTTTACTCCATAAAGGTAAGTTGTTAGGACATGTGTCAAAAGATGACATCATAATTGATGAAGAAAGAGTTAAGGAAATCTTAGAGCTACATTTACCCAGTCATGAAAAGGGTCTTCAATCCTTCATTAGGAGAATAAATTTTGTAGGAAGTTTCTATTGATTTATGGAGGTGTAAACAACATAAACTAGATACTAAGAAGGGGAATGCATCATAATCTTTAACACTTTAAGATTTTCTTAGATTTATCCACATCTATCAATAACTTGTGCATGTAGAACTTCTAATATAAACATTTTGTAACATGTAAATTAGTTCAATCACATGCATGAAAGTAAAAAAACATAACAAAATATTTCTTACCTAGAAATCTCTTGAGGTGAAGGTAAAATTGGGGTGGTGATTGTTGGATACAATTGATTAATTGTGTATTGTATTTGATGTTACTCAAATGTCATATCATTATTAGTTAGTGTATGCTGAGCTCATACAGGCAGTGAAGACAATTTTCTATTTCTATTGAATGTTCTTGTGTTTGCCCAGTTCAAAAGGTAGTATCTACCGAGCTCACTTGGGCATCAAAGAAAAGTCTATAGAAGATGAGTGTTAACTGAGCTCACTTGGTTAATGAAGAAAAGTTGGATGGAACTAGTGTTAACCAAGCTCACTCAATTGCCAAAGGATCTTTGCAAGTTTGTAGTTTTAACCAAGCTTCTATTGGTTAACATAGGAAATTATTTTTGAGTTAGTGTCTATCGAGTTGGGTTGGCTAACAAAGGATTTTCTTGTTTTGGCATATTAAGCTTAATTGATTTATTTATTAGTTCTAGCCAACTAAGGTGATTGTCTAATCAATATAACACCCTTTTAGTTTCAGGATTGGACATCCCTTACCACCAAAGTACTATGCTGATTTTCATTAAATGTCAATCCGAGAGCGTGAACTTGAGATGATGTCTGCAAAGTATATGCTCTAGTTTTCACTAAAAGTCACTACTACTTTGAATGCAATAACTGTTAAGGAAATCTAGTTTATCTAAATGAAAGATGACTATCAAATACTTGGAAGGAAATTCTAATTATTTAGCCATACATCTATGCACCTACTGATGCAGGAACAGTGATTGGTTCTGTTTCCAGTGGCTGTAGGAACATCAATTTTTAACTTTAACTTAGAAAACTGAGTTTAACTCCTACTTACTAAAGTAAAACTCCACCTTCCGTGTGGGCCCCCATGAAAGAATGAAGGAAAGAAAAACTCAGATAAAAGTGTAGAAACTCAGCAAAGGCATGTATTCATCAAATATGCAGTATTACAATAACTTAGGAAAAACAGTAAGATGTCTATCAACTCTGTCTGTCTATTCACTACTTAACTTCATTGATACAGAAGAGGTCTTATTTATAGGGAAGAACAAAAAACTCCTAAAACTATGACTTCCTCATAAAGGAAATTCAGTTACAACTTTAAGACTACAAACATGCAATTGGAAAGACATTAATTCTCCCTTAAATTCCCCACAAATATAGAGATCATAGCGAATGATGTATTCATCAAATATGCAGTATTACAATAACTTAGAAAAAATAGTAAGATGTCTATCAACTCTGTCTGTCTATTCACTACTTAACCTTATAGATATAGATGAGGTTTTATTTATAGGGAAGAATGACAAACTCCTAAAACTATGACTTCCTCATAAAGGAAAGTCAGTTACAACTTTAAGACTGCAAACATGTAATTGGAAAGACATTAATTCTCCCTTAAATTCCCCACAAATATAGAGATCATAGAAAATGCTAGACTTTCTCATTTATCTGTCTTCAAACAACTTTCTAGGAATTTAGGTATCGTGCTTTGCATGTTTAACTAATTGCATTGATTCTTACTTCCTTGCTCGGCCGCTTTTATTAGGTCCTGCTTGGTTATTCATTAAAAATAGGTCCCTTTTGACTTTTCTGCCAAGTCTTCTAGCTACAACGGTGTCATAACACTTCTCCTTAATGTCATCAATTCTTTAGTGCTATTCCTTCATAGTTCGTTTAACTCTCGCTTAGCTTGTATCCTGCGATCAACATTTAATACACACAAGACTTCCCGCAAACATTTATTTTCATTTATTAGTTTATAAAGAAAAGGCATTAATTATTCAACTAATAGTTTTTGCAATCTCTTCAACTGTAGGAAGATCTACCCATATCAAACATTCATGAAGAAATATTTTTACCACAAAATGAACCCCTTTTAAAATATAATTTTGATTATCATTTTATGCCCTATGTCCATACTTTATACATCAGAAGTTCAAAACATTTATACTAAAGGATGATAAAGTTTAGTATGTTATAGACAAATGTTCACAAAAATGGCTAATAAAACTTCTATTTCTTCATGTCATCAGTGATGAATATTAGTTATTCTAAGTTGTATATGAGTTGAATTGACAATATGAAAGATATAAGTATAAGGTCAAGTTGTGGATTCAATACAAGTAATAAGTTATGAATGTATTAAAGATTTAATGATGACTTATCCTTGTGGAGTAGAAAAGATATGTTTGATAAGGAAGGATCAAGTACGAGCCTAAATAGAGATCTATAATTAACAAATTCAATTGCATTCAAATCAGGTCATCTCATTGTTACTCTCTAACCATTGTAGCAGTGATCTAAATCTCTTAATAGAGTTGGCTTAACAACTATTTGCAAATCCTCTAGGAAGGTGGCCATACTATTAAATTATCTTAAGACCTCTAACAAGGCCACTCCTAACATGGTGATTAAATCCTTTAATAGGGTCAGACCTAATAGTGTGTTTTGTAACCTTTAATAGGGTTGGCTCCTAATAGGGCTCACTTTAGAAGATTAAAAATAATAACTAGTTGCAATTGATGCTTTTTCCAAAATTGGGTTTCCACATTAAAACCTAGTGTCAAATGCATTCATGCTATTTTCTTTTATATGTTTGTAACTAAGTTAAAGTAAGGGTAATCATAGATAACATTTAAAGATTTGAATAATCAATACTTACTAAGTTACAACATTTTATGTGTGTTTACTGAGCATCAATGGTATTCAATTTTCAAACTTTATTTTGTACTGACATCTAAGGGATCTGGGATTTATTTTAGTACTAACTAATTCACCCCTCCCCTCTCAATTAATCCTCTTATACTTCCAACAATTGGTATTAGAGCTTTTGGTGCTTGCAGAAAAGGTTTTAAGGACCTAAGCTAAAGATCAAGATGTCTTACAGGAGAGAGATTCCCAAGATAAATAGAGATAATTTTGCAACATGGCAAGGACTTATGAGGTTACATATGGCTACTATCAATAATTCAAGGTGCAAATATCTTGATGCTAAATACAAGACTTCCACTAGAACATTATCAGTTGAAGATATTGCTAAAAAGAAGAATCATAACATCATGATGATTGATGTTGCATCTGCTCTTAGTTATGCTAAATTTGATGAAGTCAAAGACTGCAATAAAACTCATGAGATGTGGACCAAACTAAAAGACATATATGGAGGAGATGACAATGTAATAAGAGCTAAGGCTGAAAGTCTTAGAGGCCATTTTGATCAGATGAAATTGAGAGAAGATGAGAATATTGAAAAATGTGTGGAAAGAATCAAAGCAAGTGTGAGTGCAATCAAAGCATCTGGAGGAGACAATAAAGAGAAAATAGTTGTAAGAAAGGTACTTAGAACTCTTCTTCCTATTTATGCAATTAGAGTGTCTACTATTTAAGAAATGAGATGTGATCCAAATAATAAAATATCTTTGGATGCTCTAGTTGGAAGATTGACAACTTTTGAGTTAGATAACTTTGATAACTATGTTCCTAGTTCAAAGGTTATTGAGTTCGCTTTTAAAGATAAACTCCCACTCAAAGAAAAGGCTAAGAAATTAGAGACTAGTCAATCAAGAAGTGAAGAAGAAGAAACTAAAGAAAGTTCAAACAATGATCTTGAAGTTGTTGAATCCCTACTTGTAAGAAAGTATTCTAAAGGTAGAGGAAAGTACAAAAGTAAAGTTCCTCTGATCTATTTTTCTTGTGAAGAAGTTGGTCACATTATTGCAAGTTGTCCAAACAAAGAAATCAAAGATGAAAAGAAAAGCAATAAGCACAAAGGCGAGAAGGATTCCAAGAAATACAAGAACTATAAGGACACAGGTAAGAAATCTTGTTTTATAGCTAAAGATTCTAATAATAGTGAAGAAGAAATGGTATATGTTGCTATAAAATGTGAGCCTCACCCAGACTGTCATAGTATAGATGACATATTTGCATTATGATACTTCTAATTCAATGTTTTGAAACACTTTTGAGACTACAAGGTTATGTCATTTTAATATATGCATTTTTGTGAAAATGCTTGAAAGATCAAATTATAATGTTAGTGTTAAAGGATAGATTTTAGAACCTAATATTGTGAATGGGATGATCAAACACATATGGATGCAAGTTTATGACATGATAGAATTAGATTATGATAAGATGATTTTGATGATTTATGATTTAATGTAATATGCAGATTTCTAAAGTTTAATGATTAAATGTTTGTAAGCAAATGATGGAGGATAGGAAGTTAATTTTGAAATGTGTTATGTGTGAACCATAGAATAATAGAATTATCATATATCTTTACTTTTCATATGTATTTTATATGTGACTTTTCATAGGATTAATGATGCTCGAGTTTAGTGTGTAGGAAAGGAGCCATGGAAACATAACGGGGAATAAGGTATAAACACCTGTTAATATGACACTGCGAAGGTGAATCTTTAGAAGATTTGTAAACCTCGTTGTAATGTGGTTATTTTGTAAATGTGAGATGTATGTTTGTAGTATGTATTTCATGAGTATATTTAGAACATGTCATGTGTGATGTATAACAAATTTTGTGTGTGTCACTTGAAACTTGTACTTGCTATGTGAAAATGGCATGTTCTCTAAAAATGGATCATGTAGCCACCTTATCTCGAGTTAAATTCCTTGATTAAGAATTAGAATTATTGCCTTGACTTAGTAAGGGAAACAAAGGTTACCACCATAGAAAATTTGAAATTAGAATTTACCTAGCATTATGAAGGCCAAAAAGTAGCTCTAAGGTGAATTTGTGATGAAAATTAACCCTACCCATGATAATACTTTAAGTTAGGGGGCTAATAGTGACCACTAGGGTGCCTAGAAGACCTAAGAGACCCCAAAAAGAATGCATTTTATATTAAATCCGAAAATGGGAGTCATATATAGGGGCATGGCCAAACTAGAAATCCACTTGCCCACTCTCTAACTTTAGAGACCTTTAGGGTTTGGAGGAGGAGGATAAGGAGCTCTACAAAAAATTTCATTGCCATTGCTTGAAGTGAGGTTGGTATCCATGGTTCATGGTGTTTCTTCATTTCATTCTAGGATTTATATGGTGTTTTTTTCATTGCATTGTAGATTTGTTATGTGTAGATGTGATTTTGTGAAGAATCTTGTTGTATGTGAGAAGTTTTATGAAATTTATTGCTTGAATCTCATTTGTTCATGTTGATTGTTTGTATAAAATGGGTGTGAAGCATCACACACCCTTGGGAGGGAAGAGATGCTTGGGTTAAGGGGTTAGTTGGGCTCACCCATGTAGTTGGGAAACTCTCCCATGTGTGAAGATGATTTGGATGTGTTCAATGGGGTATGGACTTCATGATTACTTGCATTATTAGGAGGTGTAAGGAGGTGTATGAAGGGGGAAGATATTGATAAGCCTCGAAAAGGCATGTTACTTATGGGAATATGTGATTTTATGAGATTCATGGATTTGAAATTCTCCTCATGGAGAGAGCCCACCTTCACCCTATATCTTGATTCTATGAAAGAATCTATGTGTAAGCCTTGGGATGGGTTGTGTTGTGTTGTTTTAGTTGCATGATATGTGAACATGAAGGTGTGCAACCATTTGTGCCTTATTTCTCTGAGCTCAGTGGGTGGCCTCCTTGAGGCCTAGGATGGGAGGTGAGCCTCCATGGCTCCCCATTTTTGTCTCTATTTTGTAGGTTTTACTTGATGATTCTTGGAAACTTGTAGTTCATGTAGTTCTTTTATTGTATAGGAGAAGATGACACTATTGTATTTATGAAGGAAATGGTGAACCAAACTCCATCTAGATATGTGATTCTATTTGTTTTTGTAAGAGTGTTGTTATTGTTCTCATTCTTTATCCATGGAGAGAGTCTCGAATAAACTATGTATTTAAAAGGGTCCTTTCATTGTGTATAGCTTGATCTAGTCATTTCACCACCCTTTGTTCATGCTTGATAAGTGTGTTAGAAGGATGATTTGAGAGGATCATGAGGCAGAAATTTTATTTCATTGATGTTGTTGTTCATAACCTTGGATATGAATGTAATGAAGAGAAGAGTTAAGTATCATTGTAGGCAATAGTAAGATGAAAATAAAACTATCTCTTGCTATTCTATTGTACTCCATTCTCATAGAAATAACTAGATACATTATATGATCAAATTGGATTCATACATAATTGTAGAATATGTATGCAATAGTTAATGTATTCATATTTAGATATAGTCAAGAATTAGATGTCAATAATGTAAGTTGAATACTTGATCTTCTTGGAATCACAAGCAAGAAGATTTCATTGATGTTCATATTAGAGTATCTGGTAATTAGACTTTGATAGTGATATAATAGTTGTTATGTGTAATACATTAGAATGGTTAAGTAGAATATGTATTGGAATGCATTATACAATGTTAGATTACCATCAACTCAATTATAAGCAACCATAGAGAATATAGGAAGAAAACTAGGTATATTAGTTTAAAACAAAAAAAATGAAGCCTATAGATGCATATTCATTCTTTGGAAAATGTATAAGCAAAATCAAATAATGTCTCTTGCCAATATAGATCAATAAAATAATAAGCCCTAAATAAGATAATAATATCTTACAATTATAAGTTAGAAATAAATAATTTTACAACTACCCATTAATAAGGTGGCAGCCTTGTGATATGATGTCATTAAATCATTACATGGGTACAAACATATAAATAAGGAAACTTTAAAAAAAAGAAACCATCAATAAATTGCCAACAAACCTAGGCACCTCTTTCCAAGGGAGGAGAGATCATGTCTAAAGTTGATAAGGGATAGCAACCCCCACTTGGTACTTTTCCTTTTACACCTTTTGGGCACCTCCCTAGGTGATGGCATTGACTTGGGTCTGACATAAGTCAAAACCCTCATCCCTAGGTGCCACTTTTCAAAGGAATTAAAGTAGTTTGTTGAAAACATTTTAAGTCATTTCCATCTCCACCCATCGCCATCATACCTTGGGAAGTGTATTGGATGCTTAGTCAATGTTTTAGGTCACTTACAATTTTGGTTAAGCATCACCACACTTTAAAAAAAAGGTAATAATGCCCCTAATGGATATAGGCGCCTTGGGGATTAGGAAAGGTAAGTAGAATGGAATGGGTGCTAAGATATAATAGGGTGAAGGGGAGATATTCATTGGTAGTTATTTTATTTGGGCACCTAATTTGAAGGAGGGATGGGTAAGATGTTAAGTGAGATAGTTAATTTAGGTTGTATGGTTAAGGGTAGTGTTAGTTAGTAACTAGGGGATAAGTATTTAAATAAAGTTAGAAACCATATGTAAGATAAGTATGGGGTGGGTAGTTGGGTTTGATTAAACTAATGTATTCAGCTATACTTAATCATGTGTTGAGGGGCTAGGAGGTGGTGTTTAGTTAATAGATGGTAAGTTGTAATTAAATAGATATAGGATTTAAATAATTATGTAGGTTCTTTATTTATCATTACTTAACCATAACCTAATTAGTAAGGAAGTGGTAAGGGCATATATAAGGAGTAAATTAGAAATCAATTTTGTTATTAATCTTTTATTTGGAGCTTTTATATTATTTAACCCATTAATTGATAATGGTATGTTCTAAAGTTAGGATACTGACCTAATGTATCGATCTTTATATAATTCAATGTGCGTGTCAATCAACACTAGTCAGAGATAACCAATAAAAAGATCTTAGAGAAAATTAAAATAATAATAATAAAATAGTACATATATAATACATTGTCAATAGTCAAAATTAATGGTACAGGAGCAGTTAGGAACTTAATGTAATAACAACGTCCAAGAACTTGTTAAATTTGGTATAACTAAATAATAGAGAATAAGAATAACAAGACATAGTTGATAATTAATCTAATAGTCTAGTTAGTAGTACTTAACTAGAAAACCATTAGTATGATCGAGGTTAATTAAGGATAAAACATAAGAAACTCATTTTATGCTCCTACCATATCATAACCACTAGAATAGTTTTGGACATGAAAAGTTATGAGTTAAAGTTATCTACCTAGGACAAGTATAACCATTTGCACAATCGCAATTATGGAACCATTACAAGAATAGTGATGCAAAGATTGTGCTTCACATCCACATATGTAATGTCATAACCCAAGGATAGGGTATGAATTTTGACGTGATATCCTCACTTAACTAGTATGTCATACACTAGATTTTCAACTAATGATAGGAATAAATTGGCCTCCCATGGAAACTTGAAGTCCAAAATTTCAAACAAAAACAAATTTCCCTGCCTTAAAAAAATTAAAAATTCATCTCCAAACTCAATGATCAAATGAGCAACTTTATAATGTTTTGGAGGATACATGAATTGTTATATTTCAGTCACCCCATAGTTTGATAGAAACTCATAACATAGTATAGGTCATTTCATGTTGTCTTTTAGTTCACCTTTCAAAAAAAATTGGTTGTGTTTTTCTTGGTTAAATTTAGGTCATGACATAAAAGATGAATTTGATGATGAAGGAGATAAGATGACACTTACCTCTCATGTTAGCAAAAATGATATATAGATTATTGACAATGGCTGCTCACATCATATGACTAGAGATAAAATAAAATTTGAGCACATGGAATATTATAATGGAGGTAGTGTGAGATTTGGAAATATTGAACCTTGTAACATAAAAGGAAGAGGATTTATTTCATTGACTAAGGAACTTGTATATGAAAATACTTATTGGGTTAAAGGACTAAAGCATAATCTACTGAGTGTGAAACAATTGAATAACACTGGATTCAAGGTAGAATTCATGAATGGACAGGCCAAACTACTAGATGGAAAAGGAAATCTAGTTGGATCTAGCAAGCAAAAAAAAGGTAATCTATTTTATCTTGATCTTATTAAATGTTCATGTTTTATTTCTCAAGTATAAGAAAGATGGTTATGACACAAAAGACTATGTCATGTAAACTTTGATAATCTAGTTAAGATAAGAAAACATAGAAGAGTAAGAGGTATTCCTAGTTTGAAGAAACCTGATATGGATTTATGCAAGAACTGCCAAATTGGTAAGATGGGAAAGATTAGTTTCAAAAGAAAAACTATAAGTCAGAAGAAGTCTTTGTTCATATAGACTTAGGTCATAGAGAGTTACAGTGGAGAAAATTTTTTCATTCTTTTTGTTGATGATTATTCTAGAATGATGACTATAATGTATCTAAAAAAAAATCAAAAGCCCTCCAAAAGTTCAAATGGTATTTGCCAAGAGTAGAAAGAGAAATTGGAAAGAGATTGAAATGTTTAAGATCAAATAGAGGTGGTGAATTCATCTCCAATGAATTCAATAATTTCTACATTGAAAGAGGAATTAAAAGACAAGTATCAGTCCCTGGTACACCACAATAGAATGGTATAGCTAAAAGAAGAAACATATACATCATGGATTGTGCAAGAACCCTGATGATTAAAAATAATGTTGCTATCAAATATTGGAAAGAAGCTATCAACATTGTAGTTCATACCTTGAATAGAGTATAGTTGAAGAAAGATTCAAAACAAACTCCTTATCAACTATGGTATGACTACAAACCTAATGTAAGTTACTTGAAAGTATTTGGCATCAAATGTTATATCTTGAAATAATCTAGAAAAGGAAAATTTGATGTAAAAGGTGATAAAGGCATATTTCTAGAATACTCCTACATACATAAAGCATAAAAATGTTTGAATTTGTCTACTCATAAGATAATAGAAAGTGCACATATTATAATTGATGAGTTTGTAGAAAAGAGTGAAGAAGAAAGCAATAAAGAACTAGAGGATTATAGAGGATTTGTTTACTATGAACTTGATACCCTACCAAACCTATCTGAAAGAAAGGAAGCTTCATCTCCTGAGTCCCCAAAATCTTCAATAGTTATCGAGTTGCAGAAAAAACAACCCAAGTCATAATCTAAAGGGCTCAAGTCACAATCAGAGGCTATTGAGCTAGTTCAAACCAAGTTTGATGGACTCGAGTTATAGACAATGGGAGCCAAACTTGATGCTAAAGTTCATGATAAACCCAAAGAACCTGTGTTAGCAAGATATGTCAAAAGGCATCATGCACCTAATAAGATCATTGGAGACAAATCTGATGGAACAATGACAAGAAGAAAATTAAAAGGTACATGTTTACTTGTTGAATTTGAACCTAGAAATGTTAAAGATGCTTTAAAAAATGAAAGTTGGCTTAAAGTAATGAATGAAGAGATATAATAGATAGAAAAAAACAAAATATGGACTCGTATTCCTAACCTAAGGATAAAAATGTAATTGGCACAAAGTGGGTGTTCAAAAATAAGTTGGATGAAGATGGAAAAGTTTTCAAAATAAGGCAAGATTGGTATGTAAAGGTTATTCTTAAAAAGAAGGTATTGATTATGGTGAGACTTTTACTCCTCTTGGAAGATTAGAAGGTGTTAAAACTTTACTAGCATATGCAACACATAGAGGATTTAAAGTATATCAAATGGATGTTAAATCTACATTCTTGAATGGAACTCTTGATGAGAAAGTCTACATTGAACAACCAAAAGGTTTTGTAGATCCTAGCAAAAGAGACAGGGTTTGCAAGTTATACAAAGAATTATATGGTCTCAAGCAAGCTCCCAAAGCTTGGTATGAAAGACTTCATAATTACTTGGTACATATTGGCTTTCAAAGAATAAATGATAATAGTAGTTTGTATATCAAAGAAGGACAAGAAGATTGTGTTGGCAGAAATATTTGTTGATGATACTTTATTCATAGGAAATGATGACTTGTGCGAAGCATTTTTAGAAGAAATGAGTAAAGAATTTGATATGTCCATTTTTGGTGAGATAAAATCCTTTGTTAAATTGCAGATTTAGTAGAACAAAAATGATACCTACATCACTCAATCTAAGTATATCAAGGAGATATTGAAGAAAATTGGAATGGAAGATTCAAGACTAGTTGGAACCCCTATGTCTACTAGACATAAGCTTTCCAAGAATGATGACTCGAAAAGAGTAGATCAAACCACATACATATCAATGATTGGAAAATTGTAATATGTAGTACATACAAGGCCTGAAATTGCACTAGTAGTTGGTATGTGGCAAGATTCCCAGCACATCCCAGAGAAAATCACATGATGGAAATCAAGAGAATCATGAGATATCTAAAAGGTACTGATGACTATGGCTTATGGTACAAACTTGGAAGAAATTTGGACTTGAAGGTGTTTACTAATGTTGATTGGGGAGGAAGTCTTGATGACAGAAAAACCACTAATGGTGGAGCATTTTTTCTTGGTAAAAGACTAGTGTCTTGGAAAAGCAAGAAATAAAATTGTATCTCTCTATCCACATTAGAGGCAGAATATGTGGCAAAAGAAATTAATTGTTCTAACATTTTTTGGTTCAAAAAAATGTTGGAAGGAATGAAGATAGAGATCAAGGATTTAGTATACATATATTGTAATAACACTAGTGCAATCAAAATATCAAAGAATCTAGTAATGCAAAATAAATCACATTGTTATAATATATCACTTCTTAAGAGAGTTGATGCAGAATAAAGAAGTCAAATTGGAATATGTAAATACAAAAGAATATATTGCAGACATATTCACCAAGCCATTACCTAAGGATGCATTTTTCTATCTAAGAGGTAAGCTATGGGTCATTCCCCCATCTAAAGCTCACTAAATAAACTTTAGTGATGCATCAACAAGAGCTAGTTGAAGATCAATCATTTGGTGCAGAATGGACAAGGGCATATTGCAAATGAATCAATACTTAAGGTACATTGATAGTAATAGATTTATTATCTTTGACATGTGTTGTCAAAGAGGGAGAAGTTTACGATCATATCTCATAGAATTTTTTGTCATTCCAAAGAGGGAAAAGTTTTTTGTAAGAGGGAGAAGTTTTCTATCATAGAAACTTTATGAAGAATTATCTACGAGGAAGAATGAACTTGGAAAAAGCTATTGTAGACAAAGGGAGAAATTGTAGAAAGAAAGAGCTCACTCTGATAGAGGAAGTTCTCATAAATAAAACTAAGGATATGTTACTTTATTCTTGTTCGAAAGTTTCATTATATTATGACATGTTGTGTTGCCATCAATTCCAAAGTGGGAGATTTTTGGATACAATTAATTAATTATGTATTGTATTTGATGTTACACAAATGTCATATCATTTTATTAGTCAGTGTATGCCAAGCTCACTCAAGTAGTGAAGACAATTTTTTATATCTACCGAGTGTTCCTATGTCTGCCTAGTTTAGAAGGTAGTATCTACTGAACTCACTCAAGTGTCGAAGGAAAGTCTACAAAAGATGAGTGTTAACCAAGCTCACTTGGTTATTAAAGAAAAATTGGATGGAACTAGTGTTAACTAAGATCACTTGGTTTCCAAAGGATCTTTGCAAGTTTTTATTGTTAACCAAGCTTCTTTTGGTTAACACATGAAATCATTTCTAAGTTAGTGTTTACTGAGCTAGGTCAGTTAATGAAGGATTTTCTTATTTTGGCATATTAAGTTTAATTGATTTATTTACTAGTTATAGTTGACTAAGGTGATGAATGTTAGTTATTCTAAGTTGTATATGAGTCAACTTGACAATATGAAAGATATAAGGTCAAGTTGTGGATTCAATAAAAGTGAGAAGCTATGAATGCATTGAAGATTTAATGATGAAGAGAGGAAGCAAATTTTAAGGATAAGAAAAATATCCTTGTGGATTAGAAAAGATATATTTGATCAGGAAGGATCAAGTACAAGCCAAAATAGAGACCTATAATCAAAAAATTTAGTTGCATTCAAATCAAGTCATCTCATTGTTACTCTCTAACCATTGTAGCAGTTATCTAAATCTCTTGATAGAGTTGGCTTAATAGCTATTTGCAAATCCTCTAAAAAGGTGGTAGTTCTATTTAATTATTTTAAGACCTCTAACAAGGCCACTCCTAACATGGTGATTAAATCCTTTAATAGGATCACACCTAACAATGTGTTTTGTAACCTTTAACATGGTTGGCTCCTAACAAGGCTCACTTCAAAAGAGTGAAAACAATAACTAGTTTCAATTGGTGGTTTTTTCCAAATTGAGTTTCCACATTAAATCCTAATGTCAAATGTGTTCATGTTATTTTCTTTTATGTGTTTGCAACTAAGTTAAAGTAAGGGTAATCATAGATAACATTTAAAGATTTGCATAATCAATACTTATCGAGTTACAACATTTTATGTGTGTCTACTAAGCATCAACAATATTTAGTTTTTAGACTTTATTTTGTACTAACATCTAAGGGATATATGATTTATTTTAGTAGTAATTGATTCACCCCTCCCCTCTCAATTACTCCTCTTATATTTCCAATTGGGATGACACCAACAAATATTCACTAGTGTGGTAATAAAGTTAACTAGTTAAGGTTACAATGCTTGACCATAAAATATGATCTACCCTATAAGGAGTCTATCATGTTAAAGACTTAAGAGACTATTAGGTCTCAAATTGTTAAGGATTTAACACTTACAACTAAGCAAGGAATCTATTAAGAGATTTACAAAGATTTGTTAAGATAACTCTATTAAGAGATTTACCCTGATTCAAGTATGTTAAAACTAATTCAATACCTAGCTCTTAGGTTGTTGTGGAAGCTGATTTTGATTCTTCTCCTTACTAACTAATCCTCTCCTCTAATCTTATAACACTTGTCTTTCCCTTTCATGTCACTGATTATGATTAGATAACTTGCTCTATTAGATGATAATAGAACCCTTGAATGACTTCTGGTCTTCTTAATCCTTCATAATATAATGCTTCATGTTCACATATGTACTCTTCTCTTCTTCTTCTATCTCATTATTCTTGATCTAGGTAAAGATTTATGCAAAGATTTTTCTAGAAGGTTCCATATTTTGCCTCTCCATCTTGATTGTTGAACATACAACATAGGGATATGTGATCCACATCATGTAGATGTTCTATTAAAAACTCTTCTAGAATTAAATGTTTAGAAAAAACCTCTTCAAAATAATCATTCCAAGTCATCTTGATAAACATTTTACCTCAAACTATGTTCCATATTTTACTTTTATGTAAACTTTGCATTGCTCGGTCTTTAATGTCTCTGATGCTCGACATTGTTGTTACTCAACCTTTTTTAACCTTTCGATGCTCAACATATATTGTGCTTGAAAAATACTATATCACTCGATACTTGTATACTTGGAATTCACTCAGTTTGTAAGGCCCCTTCCCCAGTACCCTATTAAGAATCTTAATAACATGAATATGGTCAGAGCTAGGAAACATAAGGAAATGAGATTTTGTATTTTTTTCTCTTATGTATAGAATGTGAATTATATACTATTACCATACACCTTATGATACTACTAATAGTCATAGGTGAAAATTGTTGTCACAATTGAATAAGAGTCTACACAGTAGAACTCAATATAATGTAATGTAATAAATTAATTATTGTGAAAGTAGCATTATGTGGATATGTTGATATTCATGAGGACAATTTTTATGGCTCAATAAAATGTAATAGATTTATTCCATGATTGATTTTGAAAACTATGTGACTATGGAAACCTCCTGATTTACCTAACATGATTGATACACCTTATTATGTGTTTTATCTCATAATGATAATGAGATACTATTAGTAATAAAACTATAATGAATCAAAGGATACTAGTTGTGATGTTTACATTTTGGTGATTTTGACCTAAGATATGTATTCAAAACTAATTTTCATGTTGGCTGAGTTAACAGTGTGGATTCAGTATTTCATCATTATAATAGGGAAATTGAAGGTGGATTAATTAATTTGAAATTGTCATGTACCTTTGTACATGCATTTTATATGATTTTTTTTATTGGGTTGCTGATGTTTGAGTTTAGTGTACAGGGAATTGAAACATGGAATTTAATTAGGGAAACAATGTACAAACTTATGTGGACATAATTTAGCCAAGGAAAATCTTTGGAAGATTCAAAAGCCTTGTTGTGATGTGTTTATTTTGTAAATGTAAGATTGCATGTGTGTAGTAAATTTAATCTCATAAATACATTAGGGACATGTCATGGTTATGTGTAATGTGTTTTAAATGTGTCACCTAGGGTTTTGGTCATGGAAACACTTAACCTTAAACTAAATGCCCTTCAAAAGATTTAAGCAAATCCACTTGGAGAAAGGATAGGATTGGTCAGCATTAAGGGGAATTTCGAATTCAAACTTGACAAGGATTTTATAGGGTCAATATGTGGTCCCAAAGTGCCATTTTTGTGAAAATAAGCTACCCATATGTTAGCATAATATGCTAGGGGCCTAAATCTAACCATTTTTATTACTTAGCTAGCCTAGGGGGTCCCTTAACCAATGCATTTTTCCACCAATTCAAAAATTGAGTAGTCCCATGAATCCATCCCCATCTTTCCACTTGGTCAAAATAGCAAATTTGGTAGGGACAAAGTTGTAAGAATAGTGGTTTGATGTTTTTTCCAAAAAGAGATAGTGAGAGAGTCTTTTTAGTGAGCTTTGACAAACTAGTGGAGTGTTCACCCACTCTCTAAGTTTAGAGATAACTAAGGTTTGGAAGGAGGAAGGAAAAAGGAAAGGAGAGCTCTACAAAAACTTTCATTATTGCCTTTAGCTTGGACCAAGATTGGTGCCCATGCCATAACTCTCATTGCACTTTCATTATAATATTGTTCTTGTTCATTTTGTGTTAAAATCCATGTATGTGTTTGTGTTGAGATTGTGGGTGATGAGAGCCAATTATTACCCACTTAATACCCTATATTAATCCATTTTATGCACTTAACTTTTCACTTCCTAATTCCATTTCCATTATATTCCATCCCATTTTATTGTTTTGCATTGCATATGGATTAATATTTCTAAGCAATATTTAATATTGTTTTGGGATTAAATTTTGGAGAATTCATTATTGATTTCTTATACTAATCTTTATTATCATAGTATGTTCAACTTCCTATAGCTCTTTCATCAATATAAAACTCCATCAACTTTGACATAAGATGCATTTTCTACACATATCATTCACCCTACATGAATACATAGAGAGGACATTGAAGACTGGTGGAGGATGCATTTTCTAGCTGAATAGTGTTTATTATGAAAACATATTACTACACTACTTATTGCATATACATAAAATAATAGTGGGGAAACATTCTCTCCACACAAAACCATCATTTCCTCTCCTCTTCTCGTGGATACCTTCAATTCTATGCAACAAATATCCAAAATATATAAATTATCATTTTTTTTGTTATAACAATGTTTTCTATATTCTACAACTAGAAAATCAAGGAGTACATGGGTATTAGCATTGATAATACAAGCTATCTTCAAATTACATGATTTTCATCTATGAAGATATGAGCAGCCAAGATATCTTCTATTTCTATCCACTGTTAACAAATTAGTTTATGATTTGTAGGTAGAAAATGGGTTTGTATGTACCCTCATATTTCCTGATTTTTAGCAAAATGAAATCATTTTGTTTTATCCTATATTTGTAACTTGAACACATATAAATATATATGCTATGTAATATCAAAGGAGGAGAGGAATAAAATCATGATCAATAAACACAAAAAATGTTGCATGAGTGAAACCATTTAAGGGAGAAGCATTTTAATTCTATCACTTAGCAAACTGAGGAGGAAGGGTCCACTGCTTAGGGTGCTGGTGATTTTTGTAATGTAATTATAGCATGTGTAATTTATTTTTTAGTATTTGCAGCATAGTGTGTTATTAAGTTTTCATTTCAGAATCATAATTAATTTGTCTGAATGCTTCTATACTTTGATTAACATTATAAGCTAAGTGAAAGAGTTTACTAAGTTTTCATTGTTGTTATCATTGATTGAATTCACATAAGAAACTATTTCTTGTATAGATTATTAAATTTGCATCAAATTTTCACAGTATTCTATTATTTCTTCTAGATAAATTTTCATTGGATCTTTGAATTATCACATTTGTTATTATTGTTATTTCTTAAATGTTTATTTCTATTTTTGATGTTCCTATTGCTAGGAAGTGATAGTTCCTATTACTAGGATTCATTTAGTTTTTCATAGATTCAATTCATGTACTATAGCTACATTCATAATCCCTCATCTCATAGTTGACATCCCTTGATAGCATATTGCTCGGATGCCTTTTGCAAGCTTACACTCTTAGATTGACACATATAGACTAGACAAACTTAATTATAAATCATTAATTCTTTATTATTATTTTCCCCAATGTTGGCCTATTAGTGGGTATGTGCCATTGTTTGCGATGGATTTCTCTTAAAAATTCCCTTTATTTTTGTGTGAATGAATGTTAATGGGTGTGAAGGCTTTACTCACCCTTGGGAGTGAAGAGATGCCTTGGGTGAAGGGATTAGTTGGGTTCAACATTGAAGTTGAGAGGTTTTCCTCTTGGAGAGGGTTTTGTTGTTCATGAAGTATGGTCTCCATTGAAGCCATATTTCTTGTTTGTTATTATGGGAGGTATAAGTGTATTGAGGTGATGAGTAGGATGTGTTTTCATAACCTTGCAGAGGCATTTGTATTATGGGAGGTATAAGTGTATTGATGTGATGAGGAGGATGTATTTTGATATCCTTGAAGAGGCATTAAACAATTGCAAATGTATATGTTTATATGGATATGGCATTCTCCTCTTTGGAGAGCCCACCTTCACCCATTGTTTCATGATTCCAATGGTGAATCATTGTATTAAGCCTTGGAAGGGAGTTTATATGTTTGTAATGATATGTTTTATGCATTGTTAGTGCTTGAGTGTAACTTGTTTGAGCCTTGTTTTCCTAGCTTGGTAGGTGGCTTCATAGAAGCCTAGAATGGGAGGTGAGCCTCCATGGTTCTTGTGTATTTATTTTGTAGGTTTTTGTGCTTTCCAGGACCTATGAAGAAATTAGGGTTTTCCCCTTAGCATTGTTGAAGAAGCATGAAATATATTATTGTGTGATGTTGTTGAAGGGATCAATCTCCCCCATGATGTCAATTTGTAATGTGGTGTAATGGAAAAATCTCCATCTTATTTGTATTGTTAAATTGTTGTTTCATACTTGCAATGTAGGGATTGTGAAGGTGCAAATTGGATCATTATTAGAGATGGGAATTCATATTTATTAATAAGAAGAGATGGCTGTCTCGATGATATTGTTGGATTATAGTAGAATTCATTTCAAATAGATAGTTATTGCTCTTGACCCTCATAGGAATGGTTAGTCATTATTTTGAGTCATGTTCATTCTTGGATCATGGATGGAAAATACATCCAATTATGGTTGTTCATGTAAGGAATATCCATAATTTAGATAGTTGATAAGTAACTTCATTTAAAGTTTCATTATAAATTAAAGGTCGTACTAGTAGATATTGGAATTGTTTTTGTCCAAGTGTAAGATATAAAATTTATGTATTGTACAAGTGATTTGTATGAACAAGTCTTTAAGTTCAATTTTATTTTCCTATGATTTAAAGTGGGTGCAATAAAACTAGCGATTTTATATATTCATTAGAATATAAGAATTAACACCCTTGTCATGATACTTAAGTATGGGAGAGTTCAACTAGCATAAGTTATTGTTCAAACAAACCTATAAGTGTGTATTTGTTCTCTAAAATTTGTATGGGGATGGAAAATATCCCCTCTACCTAATACAATCATTAGAATATTCATCAAATAATAATAATATCATATAATAAATCCTCCACCACAAGGTATGATAAGAAAGTCTCATGGTTTCAAAAGAAACAATATTGTTTTAAAAAGGAAGGGTAAGTCACGTGACTCCACCCAATTCCCTCCCCTCTAAAACTTAGCACCAATTTACGACTGCTAGGTATGACACCTTCTCCACTGACATTAAACCTTGAAACACCCATCAAATGGGTATTTGAGCCCTTATAACTTGGAAAAAGGCCATAGTAAATACACATTAGTAGTAAAAGGGCCCAGCCATCCCATCAAGCATACACAGTTCTTTAAACTCGTAGCCCTATTCCATCTCACATGCATGAGAAGACATTATTTAAACCAAAAGGAAGAATTTTGAAATTTTGTGGGGAAGATTACAAGGCCCCACTACCCCCCAAGATGCCTCCTCAAATTTCAACTCTACCTCGTGTAGACCACCACCTATAGTGCATCAACCTAGGAGAAAGATATTTGCATAGGATTCCCTTAGAGGGTTTGTGCCATGTCAAGAGAAGGGACAACAAGGAATGAACCCCACCTTCCCCAAGTCTTTCCTCCATCACTTTGAGTGCCACTATTAAACTCTTGCTCAAAACTCACCATCCTCTCTCCTTCACAACCCCCTGACACCCTTGATCAACCATGTTCAAGTCAAATGGATGGAAGGGATATTGGGAAGTGCATGGAATGAGTTTTGGTTATAGTGCATAGGGTTTGAAGTTGTAGGAAATTAAGGATTGGCTAGGGTGGGCATGTTTTGTGGAGAGAGCCATGTGGGAAGTATATTAGTTTGGTGGAGAAAAGGGATACGAGTAAGATGGTTGGGTTTTAGTGAAGAAAAGTTTGGCAAGTAAAAAGGCATTTAATATTTATCAAATGAGTTGGTTAGTAGTTGGTGATTAATAAGAGTATAGGAAATAAAATTAGCAGAGGATAGTAAAATAAAAAGGATAGTGTAAAAAGGAATTTTATTAACAAATAAGTAATATATTTTTATTTTAATAGCTCAATAGTGTGGAGTATAATATGAAGCAAGCTTGATTAATTTATAAATTATAAGTATATTAAATGATAGGTGAGATGCATGATGGTTAATAGTATATAAATTAAATGATTGATTATAGGTCATATAATAATGTTTAGTAATTAGTTATTTGGTTGTGTGTGTGTGTGTGTTTTTATGTGTGTGTGTGTTTGTGTGTGTGTGTGTGTGTGTGTGTGTGTGTCAATGGAAGAGTGTTTCATATAGATTTCTTGGGTCTAGTATGGGCATGAAAATAAGTGAGGTAGATATTAACCATGGAGTAAATTTTATGTCTCCTAGTTGAGCGAAAAGTATAATATGGATTTATATTACAAATTTTACAAATGTTTGAGTTATAAATTTTGATTGTTATATCCCCTTCATATACCTTAGACTATTGTCACTTATATTATTCAAAAACTTGAACTATAATAACTACTATATGTATGTATGCACCATATAATGAGAATACAAATATGTGCCAAAATCTCTATACAAACAATTCACTCAACGCAGAATAGTGACACATTTAAAATTTAGCATGTATTTCAAATCTATCATAAGTATTAAGTAATGTATGTTTTACAAATATAACTGATCCATATTATATTGTAGAGGTTAGAATTAACCTTCAGATAAACCTAATGTCTTTCAACTTGTTGTCTAGTAATTATTGGTAATTGTGTACAAGATAAATAAAATACATATTAAGTTAGCCATTAGCTTATGGATGTCTTACAATATGTAAGATAAGTGGATAACATAATGTATGAATAAATTGAATTCTATTAATTCTTACTGCCTACATAATACATATGCATCATTTAATAAGACAAACAATAATGTATAAGTTTTATAATCTAGTTATGTTCATTCTGACAATTGAGATGGTAAGAAATAGGTCAATATATAATGTGACCCTATTATGTTTGTAAACCCTAGTTTAATTATTTGACATAATATCAATTTCCCTCATAATAATGAAGTTAGCAATGGTATATCATCCAACGATAAGTAGGATCAAAATACCCACCTAGATCCTAGACCATATGTTAGTTTTTTAGTAGTAGAAGTGATCATGTACTTATAAGAATAGCATTCCTCCATAAAATTTATCAAGACATAACTTGTTAATATAAGTACCTATAAAACTTAACTACAACTTGACTTGTGTGAATCAACATAATTACCTTACAAAAAATAATTGTAGTTGTGTTTTTTCCTTGAAATTTTGGACATGAGATGGTCAATGATGACTTTCTTTGTTTCTAATGAGTTTGGTATATATAGAGTTGTGACCATACACTTACTCATCTCCTATAGAGCCACTCGGTATGTAATAGCTTATGTACATGAATTGACTTGTATAGAGTAGCTTGGTTGAAGTGATGACTGTATGACTCTACCTTGTAAATAACTAAGTGGTAGACACTAATAGACAACAATGGTTATAGATACCAACAATCTCCCCCTTTTATATTAGTGGAAAAAACTCTTTTTCATATTTACATCACTTTGTCATATTGAATTTTATGCAATACAATCTGATAAAAATGAGCTCTCCCCCTAAGTCTTATGACTACTTTATGCTTTACATATATACATTTCTCTTTCCTCATTATCAATTCTCGTTCCCCTTTGATAATTCTCTTTCCCCTTTTTTTTTGAACACTATATGTCACTACTATTAAGGTTGCATGTGTTGAAGTAATCTATATTTTTCAATAAATTCCTTGTGGACTCTGGTAATCATGATCAGTGCATGATCCCATGTGGTTCTTGCTGCCTCAAAAAATTGATTATGCAATTGTAGTCTTGCAGCTAAATCAATTAAACTCTTAGCCACTAATAAGTTGTTATCTTTTGTGATAAGATCCTAACATGTGCTTTCTCCTGCAATAGCTCTTTCTACTCGACAATAGTTATGGAAAATTTGTCCGCAACCTTGGTTTCAAATCTTATTGCTAAACAATCCATTATCTTCTCATTGGATTCTAAATTTTCAGCATTTACTTGATCAATTATATTTACAAGTTGGTCAATGATTGGTGTCCCTTCATCAAAATTTTCAATTTCAAAAGCATAAATAAAAATATGCTTTACATCTTGTAATATTTGTTTCTACTTTAGCTCTCTCCAAGCTCTTCTTGTTTCTTTTTCTTCTTCAAAATTTATTGCAGAAAAATGTTTTTCTCCTAGGTGGGATTTGCCAGATCAAGTTATGGCATTTCAATGATTTCATCCATACTAACCTCAATATCTGGTGAAACATATTTTATTTCTTTTCTCTTCCTACTCGGTGAAGTGGTACTATTGCTCTTGTAATACCCCAAAATTGGCTCATTGCCATGTTAACCAATTCTAGTCTATTTTGATCAATTCTAAAGTCCTATTTTAATGGGCAATTCTTATTCTAATTTTTGCTACTTGACTTTATTATCAAATGCAGAAAACCCTAATCTACATTAATCAAGCTACTTATTTAATTCCTAAAGTATTGACTCGAATTAGTCACATTAAACCTATTGATTAAGATTTAATTTAATTTGAAGTGTTTATACTTTAATTAAATTAAATTATATCCTAAGGCTAATGTACTAAGGAATTAAAAATATTTAATTTAATAATTATGATCACTTTAATTAATTGAATGGGGTTATTCAATTAAATGAAAAAGGCATTTATGAGGTCATATCTCACTTTATTAAATTAAATAATCTCTTCAGCTCCAAAATGGAAACTCTGAGTGAACTATCTCTTGAATTGGAATTCATTTAGTTAACTTGTTCTCACACTCATGAAAAGCTTAGTTAGCTACTCATCACACTTAGATTTGAAACAGTTAGCTTCACTTGCACAAGGAAGTTTTCATTTCAATTGAATCTTCTCTTTGATCTTAACCATCCATCCAAATTGATCTTGACCATTCATCAATTCTTGGATTCTATTTAAGGGACTCCCAATCCCTCATTATAGAGGTTGGAATTTGAATTTTATTGAATTGTTGTCGAAGTAATTACTCATTTAAGTTCTAGCTTTTACACTTTGTTTAGCATTTGATATAATTTTAGATTAAGAATGCATATATTTAGCCTAATACCTTCTATTTATTAGATTAATGCTTGCACTTCATATAGATTAATTGCATAATCATAATCTACATAAAACCCTTCATTCTAGAAAGGTTTGGTTGCCTATTCCTTGTTCTGAGAGCATATAGGCATAATCCTTCTAGTTAGAAGGTAACAGGTTGCATTATTGGGCCTCTTGGATAAATGACTCCATATTTATTCTAGGATGACTCCACATCTAATGACCATGTTGAAGTGTGTGTGAGGTTTAGAGGCCCACAATCTACACATACAGTTTTTGCTTTAGTTCTCTCCATAGCTCTTCTTGTTCCTTTTTCTTCTTCAAAATTTATTGTAAAAAATATTTTTCTCCAAGGTGAGATTTGCCAGATCAAGTTGTGGCATTTCAATGATTTTATCTAGACTAACATCAATATCTGGTGAAACATCTTTTATTTCTTTTCTCTTCCTGCTCAGTGAAGGGGTGTTGTTGCTTAACATTGGCTTAGGAGTAGGTGAGGGGGTGTCACCACTCAATCTTTCTTGTGCATCCATGCTCAAGAAAACAATAGTCACACTTGGTTCAGCCTTATTTGGTTCTTTTCTTTCCTCAGTATGAGGTGCTAGAACAATCTTATCATTTTCATTTGTTTCTCTATCTTCACCATCTTCCTATGTATTTGTGACCCTTGATTGCTTGACTTCTAGAGTGTGGAGGGTGTTGTCATGTATAGGAGACATGTTTCTTTGTGGACTCAACACACCTAAGCTTTCTCCACTACTATATTTATCATCAATATTTATAGTTTGTACCTTCTTTGTAGTTAGTCCAAAAATGCTCTTCCACAACAACTCACTTTGTTGTTGTATGGCTTTCTCCTTATTTATCAATATAAAAAATGTTATATATTTTGGAATAAAATTGTTCCTATATTTCTCCAAAAATGTGTACTTTTGATCTTATGACATATTAGGCATAACTCTAACTAATATGTTAGTTCTTATCTATTTTTCTACTTCCTCTGCCTATTGTAATATTCTCTTTAGTCTTTGAAAAAGATCTTGAGGTATTTTTCCCTCTTTGTCACTAGGAGCTAGCTTGAAATTTAAGATCATTTCTATCATAGCCTCCTCAATTCTATTCTTATCATCATTATCCAGTGTATTATATTTCATAAATTTAAAACTAGATAATCTTGGGGAACTTTTTATGTCTGAACATACCTCACCAATAGATTTTTGTTTCCTCTAATGTGGTCCTCTAAGCAATCTCCTTCTTCTAGTTCTGGGTGCACTTATCTTAGAAGTCTCTTCTACTCTCTACTATTTATATTGTTTGGCATTAGCAGTTGCCCTACTCCTTTGCTTAGTTGGTAGTGAAGGTGTGATGTCAGCTTCTTATTTGTTATTTGAGCCTTCATGCTAGGTAGCGTGAAAAAAATTAGGGTTTTTCCCTTTTTGCCTTCTTCTTCTTCATCTTGCTCATCACCACTATCTTGTTCTTCATCTTCACCATGACCTTGTGTCAATTTTAATCTTTCTTTTCTCTTTCCTAGGGTGCCCAACTTAGCTTCTAGGTCTTCAATCATTTTCTTCTCCTTGGAATCTATCTTGATGTTCATAGTTATCCTTTCTTTGGCTTCGTCATATCTTCTAAAAGGTTCAACCTTGACATATATTTCTTCTTTTAATAATGCATCAATGTTTGCACTTACAACATCACTATCTATCTTATATTCAAAGCTTTGTAACCAAGCCTTCCTTGACTTAACTGCCTATATGTGTTGTTTGTATCAACAAGAAAACATATGTCACTATAATATTTTGTGAAAAATTCTTCTAGAATTCTCATTCTCCTTTTCATCCTTTTCTTAAATTCATCAAAATAAGAATTCATTGCATTTTCAAAGTTGTCTCCCAATTGAGTAATAAACTCATTGATTTACCTTGTCACTAGTTTGTCTTGTTCCCACAACATTGCCCATACCAGGAAAATACTTTTGGATATAAAAGAATATGAAAAAAAATTAGGGAACCAAACTTACACATTGAATTCTTCATCTTTATTATTGACGAAAGATTTTTTTCTAGTTGTAACTTTTGTAGCTTGGCAAGATCATACTCATGATCTTTTCATCACAATCTTCAATGCTTGATCCACAACCATACACAACACGCTATTCAATCTTCTTGATTGATAAAATTTTTGAGCAATGACTCTCATTGAGAATTCTATAATTGGATCAGAGATTCTTGTAATGGATAGACCATGTCCATTCCACTTGGTTCCTATATTAACCTCAATTTATTCTCATCTCAAGCATTGCATGGTTTTCTTCTTACCTAGGGTTGGATAACCTGTAACCCTATGTATCATTTTTTTTGTGATCTCCACTATTCCATTCTATAACCAATACTTCATATCATGAACTTTGCTCAAAATAACTTTAATCCATTTGATCATGAAATTCCTTAGAAATTCTAGGGCATGAGTTAACCCTTTCCTCTCAACAATTTGAAACTCATTCTTCAAAGTTCCTTCATTACACAACTTCTCCAAAGTTTACTTTAGCAGTAAATATTTTCCATTTGGTGATCTTGTCTCATGGTTCAATCATCATTTGGTGAATAGTGCATGTAATGCAGGTCAACCACATCACTGGATATTTATTAGATTTGGGTCCAACACCTGAGGTAGTCACCCATTAGTTATCACATGATTGGTCAAAAATATTGGTCCAATCACCAATTATAATATACATTTTGGATACATTTATTTTAAACATTTTTCCATCATTTGCATGTTGTTTCTTATTGGCCAACATTCTTTTGCCATTACTACAACCAAATAATTTTCCCTTGGGTTGGGCATCACCTACCATTTTCCTGATGTGTGTCAACCACCAGCCCCATTTAGCCAACTATTTCCTATTGTGTGCTTGCATAGGAAGGTGTGTTTCACCTACATTTGACATTTTCACTTGTTAATCCCACATAATTTTCCAACCTAAATTGGACTATAAGATATTATTATTGTACACAATTCGCTCTTTTCTGGTCTAGAGACTAGCATTTCTTATTACTGTTGAAGTTTCATAGTGCTAAGTACATTTCCCATTGACTTATGGCCTATGGTTTTCATAAAAGGCAAGTGATTTTAATTTATTTTTTATGTTAACAGTGGTACCAGTACTAGTTTTTTTTTTAGTTTTATTGTTCAGTGTCCACTGGTGACTAAACATCTCACATGCTAAGATAGCCTATAGGTTTGCAAATTTTATTGGGTAGTATCGAAGACTGTAGTACTGTAGTAGTACCTTTTTATGAGAATGAATCATATTATTGTTATTATATGTACTCTACTGTCACTCTTTATTTTCTTTGACTCATCACTATTTGAGTCTTTTGTTCGACAACTAAGTTGATTTTTTTATAGCCTTTATCCATTTGCAATGTCAAACAAGAGGGCTAAGAGGGGTTCCATTAGGATTCTTGAAAGCCAAGAGAGGCCATCATTACCAAAATGCAGAACCATATTGACATATTTTTGGTGGTGGAAATGTTGGAAACCTAGAAGATTCACAAGTTAGATCTCTAGTGCTTATTGAAAAAGGAGATTCATCACAAATTCCAGACCATATTGAAGAAGTTCAAGTTGGCAAAACTGATACCTCGGTTGAGGATGAACTTGAACATGATATGGAGGCACTTCCCCTGAGTAGGGAGTCACAAATTGATATTGTAGAGTTGGAGTTAATTAATGACTAGTTGGGTGAGAAAACCAAAACTGATTCCATAAATCATGGTCATGCACAAAAGGGGAAAAGAAAATTGGAATAAAAAAAAGATTGATCTCCCTAGGATCTATCCAAAAGTAACTTTTAATTAGAATGGGTGGAAAAGTATTGGTTCATTGAACCAATGGCCAATCCAATTGATGGTGAACCTCTTGTAGAATGCAGATGTAAGATTTGCATAGAGATAACAAAGAAAGAGAAGAGGTTGCAGCTTAAACTTGATATCATAGAAAAGCATGTTGGTAAAGTTTACAAAAAGGAAACTATAGATGGAGTGAAAAAATTGTGCTAACTTGGAAAACAAATGACAACTATTAGCATATTAGGAATCCTAAAATATATGAGTTACACAAACAATTATGGGAGAAGCATTCTATAGTAAAAGGTTCCATTGAAGATTTCATTGTGAAAGTAATGAAAGTACAAAATATGGGAAAAGTAGCTCAATTAAGTGTGGTCTTTTATATTTTGAGTAGAGGATGTCCTATTATGGACTACACTTTAATTACTACCTTATTGCACTTTTTAAAAGTTTGAAACTATCTGAACAGTCACTGGTCAGTAAACAACGGGTGGAAATGGGCTAGATGTCTTACATAGGTTGAAAAAGAAGATATGAAGGAAAAAATAAAACACTCAAATTTCATTGCATTTTCTCTAGATGAAGTTACAACAATTGATAATACTTTATGTGTGTGCATGCATGTTTATACTGTAAACAATCTTTGTCATCAACCCTTTCTACTATCTGTTGCTAAATTGAATTGTAGTGTGACAACTAAAAATTTATATGATTCATTAAAGAGTACTCTAATTGAATGTGGAAGTTTGGATAACATGGAGATTTTCAAAAAGTTGGTATATATTGGAGCAGATGGAGCTTCAATTATGCAAGGTCATAAAGGCGGTCTTTCCAAAAAGATCAAGAATGATTTGGCACCCTACACTATTCCCATTCATTGCATGGCCCATTGAATGAATCTAGCTTTTGGAATTTGTCAGCGATTTTAGTTGTGTAAGTGGAATCTCTAATCAAAGAGATTTACCAATACTTTAGTTGAACTCCAGAATGATTTTGAGAATTTTAACACTTTTCTCAAGGACTTATTGATGGGAGGAAGCTTCTTAAAGACAATGATACCAAATGGATCTCTTTGGATGGACTAGCGCATCGAGTATTCTTTGAATATCTATCATTTCTTCAACTAATTCACTCTATGCAAGATAAATTCCCTTAGCTATATTGAAGTCTAACTAATGTTGAGATACTCTTAACTTTAGTAGCTATTCTCCCCATGCTACAGGACATGAGAAATATTATAAAAAAGGTTCAACAAAGAGCTATGTACATTGTAGAATATAATAAGCTATGTAAAATGACATGTAATAGCCTAGATATTTTGTATGAATTACTACCATAGATGAATCAAAGCTTGCAAATTGGGTAGAAATTGCACATTTGAACAATCCTAGAAATTTTTTACATATTGGTGCAAACGATGAGGTATGTGTCAAGATACGTGGAGTTGACATACCAATGCAATACTATGCCTACGTCAACCTTGAATCCAACCCCAAAAAAGTAGGAAGTGAAGTAGAATTAGAACCAAAGAAGGTACTTCCAATTTTTATAGGTGAAGACTTCAAGAAGATCAAAGACTTTGTGCTTGACTCTATCAAGTAAGTTTTCTAAAATCTTTCATCAAAAATTAGATTCAGATTCCCTCCAAAGGAACTACTCGAAGCAATGTCAATGTTTTTCCTTAATAGTGGTCTCTAAATTGTCTGAATAATTTTCAAAGAAGGATGATGACTTTGATTCAAAAAATTTGCAAACCTAAAGTAATCAATGAAGTAACTATAAATGAAATTTTAGATGAATCTCAACTGAGAGATCAATCATATTCTTTTTCAAACACAATGAGGGAACAATATGATCTTATGGAGAATCTAAATGAAGAGGGAGCAGTAACAAAGCTTTGAAAAAACCTTGGTTAGAGCAATCAGTTGAGAGAGTCAATACCAAAATATTTTCAAGCTTATTGATTTATGTTTGACAATGATCTTGGATTTAGTGGAGGATGAGAGAGTTTTCAGTACTTTGGGTTTTCTGAAGTCAAAGGTTAGAAACAAATTAGAAATTTTTTTTATATAATTGTTTGAGGCTCTATAATCCTAGGTATGAGGTAGATAGTTTCCCTTATAACAAGGCTCTTAGCATTTGGAGAAACAAATGTCAAAGAAGAGGGATGGCCAACATTTCAAACTGAAGTGGCAGTGGTAGTGGTAGTGACAGTGGTTCATGTCCTGATATTGGAAACAATGAAGATGATTTTGACTTTGGCATGCATACTGACACTGACAGTGAATCAAAAGAAAACACAACAAATAATGAAATACTATATGCAATAAATGAGGAGGATTATGATGATAGTGACGTTGAGCTGGTCCAGGCGGAGTAACAACTATAGCAGCTTCTCAACTTCAAGTTCTAACTTCTACATGAGTTAAATAGTAGGCTAGTAGCTCTAATCTAAGACTTTTCCTACTAATTAATTATGTTTGTAGAAGTTAATTTATCGCCTTCATTCACTATCTTTTTATAGATGCTTAAAAAAAAAAATTAATATGTTGATGTTACAAACTTACATGTTGAGATTTTCATTGATTGTATTTTTTAAATATGTTGAAATTTTCATTGATTCTAGTTTTAATACAATAGTACATGTTGAACTTGAGATTTTTATTCATTCTAGTTTTTAAAAATTTTTACTTTTAGATTTTCATTGATTCTAGTTTCTTTAAGAAATTGTAACATAATGCATTTAACAGAATAAGCTTTATTTAAAATAAATTGTATTATAATTTATAATTATAAATCAACTTAATATAATAATTTAACAATTAAAAACAATTACAACCCTTTGCAAATGACTCAATGTCAAATGACCTTGAATTCTCTTTTATAGATACAAGGGAGCAACAATAGCTATAGGTCGATTTGCAATTGTATATATAATTAGATTATTACTACATAATACATTATTTTTGTACAATCACATTTTCAATTTGCCACATTGCCAAGTATACAATTTTTTCAAGTAGGAGTAGAGAAATTTTTTCCATTTGCTCTGTGTTATTATTGTATACCAGTGTTTGGCTATCCAACTATCCTAATATGCTAGCTCTTGATTCCTGTAACAATTAAAATTAAACAAATTTGAAATTAAATCCAAAATTTGAAATTAAAGAGCAACAAGTAACAAAACTATTATAGTACTATCACTTACTAAGTTTTTACTTCTTAGTGCTATTAGCTATGACTACCACTAATAGCAACAGTAATAGTTCGAGAAGATGACTTAGCTCTAATGATGTTCTTTAGGGCACTCCATTCTACATCATTTGGAAGCTCTATTTTTTTGAGGTTGTAGCTAAATAGTTGTAACTTGTCAACAATGAATATTTCAAAGAGATAGTTTTACATGAATTGAGAAATTTATCTATAACTGCATTCATTGTTCATAGTTGTTTGATGCAACTTACAATTATTTTTGGAGTGGTTTCCTCAAGCAAGTTGCCTAAATCAGAATTCATGGTGTTCTACAACTTTTTCATGTAATCTTCTTTTTCAATGAATTTTCCATCTAAGTAAGCTAGATTTGGTAATCCAACATTTAGCAAATTTAGTATGCTATGATTCATCTTCATCAAGTCTCTAGAAGCATATTTGAGAGCTTCATCTATTTTCATTACCTGTTCACAATTGTGACAGATAGAAAAGGTCATTACAGAGGCATCCAAGTGGTTTTTTATTCCTTGGTTTGCCAAATCCTATCACTAGATCTCTGTACTTTATTCAAAAAATTTTTAGCAAATTTTTTTAAGGAATTGATGAAGATACTTCTTTTACCCTCAACATCTTTTTTTACATTTTCAAAGACAAGTTTGAGATTGCTATTTAAATCAAGCCATTCAAAACAACTATCATTGTTCTTCATTATTTTATCTCAATTTTCTTCTTTGATAATCTTAATTATGTTTATTATAGTATCCTTGACATAATGGTCTTCAGAAGATGTCATTATATTTTATGCGATTACATTCTCCATCTTTTTCTTCATTTCAAATATCTCTATTTCACTCTTTTTCTATATTTCTTCTAGTTGCCCTTGCCAATTAGTTGCTCTCTTCCTCTTATCCTCCAATTTTTTCTTCAAACCTTGGATTGTCTTTGCAACAGTTACCTCTTTTTTCTTCTCATCCTAAAGTTCCCTTTTCAAATCATGTATTATTTTCATAGTGGACTCCTTTTTCTTTGCATTGTCCAATTCCTTCTTCAAATCTAGTATTTTCTTTGCACTTGACTCCTTCTTTTTCTTTGCATTCTCCAATTCCTTCTTCATATGGTAGATTGTGTTACTATTTGCAGTAGCACTAAACTCCATTTTCCTTGCATTCTCCAATTCCTTCTTCAAATCAAGGATTGTTTTTGCAGTTGACTCCTCTTTTTTCTTCATATTCTCTAATTGTTTCTTTAAATTGTAGATTGTGTTTGCACTAGACTCCTCTTTTTTCTTCTCATTCCCCAATTCCTTCTGCAAATTATCAATCATCCTTGCCTTAGACTCCTCTTTTTTCTTTTCATTCTCCAATTCAATCTTCAAATTATTATTTTCCTTGATAGCAGAGTCCAGGTCAACTTTCAATTTATTGTTGACCTATGCAATACTCTCTATAGACTTGAACAACTATGTAATAGAGGCTTTTTCATGTTGAATTATTTTTTTGCACTCATCTAATTCTTTAGTCAAATTTTGCAGTTGTTCATTCATCTTTTCTTGTTGGACAATTGTCTGTGTAGGAGAAGAATTCTTTATCCTGTTTTGGAATTCTTTGAACCTATTATCTGTTGCTTTCTCCTTAGCCTTCACATTATCAAGGTCTACCTATAACTTTTCTATTTTCTTTGTAAGCCTTTTGTTTTCCCTCTCCACTTTCAGAAGTGCAGAGTAGACCATTTTGTTGCTCTCTTTTGATATTTTGATTTTGTCAATATTTTTCACTTTTGAAAAATATATTTGAAGACTAGTAACTTGTATATCATTATGATTTATTACATTTTCTGATGGATTATTATCTCTAGCCAAGGGCATAACAACCATGAAGTTCATCATTTCGATGTTTGGATCATATGTTGGAAATATACTATCAGTAGATCCTTGACATTCAACAACTGCATCACTTTTCAAAGTCTTCATAATTTGCCTATTTATTTTGCTTGTTTGATCAAACTTTGATGCAAACTCCTTCAAACTAAAATCTAGGTTTGATGACACAATTGAGTGTTTTAAAGGTGAATCATCATTTGTATTGTTGTATGCTCCTCCAACTCCAATTAAACTTACTCCTTCTATAATTGCATTTTGAGGATTTCCAACATACTGAAGATGGCCCATTCCAAATCTTGGCGTTTTAGGACTATTTTCAGGATTTTGTATAGAAGCTATTGTGCATACATTGGTGAAGTAACCACTAACATTTCTTACATTGTAATTGTTATATCTTTTTTCTTTTTGCACAAGGTTTATCCATGCTAGCACCAATGCCAGTGTTAGTGGGATCAACTACAACTGGATTTGAAGATTTAACAAATAGTATGTTGAGATGACCTTCAAAAGTAGAAGTATAAAGTTTTTTTTTCCTTTCTAGATGAATCATCTTCAATCTCATAAGAGAGTCCAATGATTGATTTAGTTCCTCTTTTGGATAGGTCTAGGAGTGGAATTGGATTCCAAATCCCTTCACCACTTGCACCAATGGGCCCTATACCTACATAACCCATTTTTTGTATCATGGTTTCCCCTTTACTATATGTTTGTTTTATAGAATCACTCATTTGAAGATTAACAATATGTCTACCCCTGGTTGACCTAGAATCCTAAATACCTTGAATATCTCCATCAAACTCGAGGTCCTTTTGTCTTTGAATATCACTATTAGTGCAATTGCAAAAATCATATACTAAATTTGGATGCTCTTTATTCCAATAATTGTTAAAATGTTCATCCTCTTTAATTTCCTCAAAACATATTGATGTCTTTGGTTCACCCAAATTTTGCCTCATTTTCCAAAAATTAGTCATCTTGTCTTGGCACCACAATTCAGATGCGCATGCCTCTTTAATTTCTTTTGGCATAGAACTCTTAGAAGGTTGAGATGTTTTCTTGTATAAATTTATGTTAGAGGCTTTGATCTGTGTGACTCTAATATGTGCAATGTCATAATTTGGGATGAAAATTCTTGCATTGAAATATTATTCTTTGTTGCATGTTTCTCCATCTCTTTCTTAACCTCATTCCATGAATCCTTGCTTTTTAACTTTTCTATCAATGGCATCTCCTGATGTTGATGTTTTCTCACAAATTTTCCATTGGCAATTAGTCTTGTTTTTATTATGTTTAGTGGATCATAATTCTAGTGACTAACAAAATCAAAGCCAAAAAAGTTACCCATTTATTTGTCACTTTGAAAGCCTTTCTCTCAAATGTGAGGCCTCTAATTGTGAAAGGAAAGGAAGGAAATATTATTTTCTTTTGTTGTCCAATGAAAAGTTCATCTGTTATACATATTCTAGTGCAAAAACCCTTTTTATAACATGCATTGGAATTTTGCATGGTTCAACTGTTGAATCGTAAAATCGTAAGATAGTGTACTCTTTCATGAAGAACCAATCAACCAATTGAATTTGACTTCCCAGTTGAATGTAATCTTTACAAGACACAGGTAATCTAGCCATCAAAGTGCCTATGATTTTTTGGTAAATAGGTGCCAAAAAGAAGTCTACAAAATGGTTGTAGTTATTATTGTTAGTAGTCATCCTCATCTTATGTGTCCACTCATATACTGGACTTGAAGTCTCTGATTTCTTCTAGGTTTTCTCATCAAACTTATAGACATTAATATCAAGCTTGATGTTCTCTATCTCAAATATTGGGTGATGCTTTGCTAAAAGAAGGTAGCAGAAGTAACTTGTGAACCTAAATGCCTTTGTATTGCCTATAGTTATACTTTTGTTTAATCATTAGTAATTATTGTTGCATAGATTCAACAATGTGTTGAACAAAATTATATCTTACATCTACCTTCTCAACTGACTGACCTTGACAATGGATATTATAAATCATTTCAAGAGCATTGGCCCCCACTTCCTTGTTACTGTCCAATCCTAGACAAAATGATAACAAAGAAATATTATTCTAAACCCATGACATAAAAATATCATACTAATAAGGAGGCTTATGGTCTATGTCCAGTGTAACACTAGTAGACAACTCTGAGTTTATTAAACCCTTAATATATAGATCTTGAAAAATCTTTCTAATTTTTCATAAGCCTATGCTAGTTTATCCAAGTCAATGCCTCATTAAAGCTTTCTAGTTTAAACCTTAGCCCTAGGTCTAACAGAGTGAAAAATTCACTTTTGGTTATTGATAAAATTCCCTTCTGAGTGTTTTGGTCTACAATTGCCTTTCTATTTTTATCATAATTCTGAGCACATAGCATTACAATTTTAGGGTAAGGGAATACTTCAGGTACAATGAGGTTTGTTAATCCAGTAACCAAAGCAGCTAGTTTATTTGTATGTGCATGAATATTGCTGTTATATTTGTAACAATTTCTCCCCTTTTGTGGATCTTTCCACTTATTAAACAATGAATGTCTAATTCCCATGATTCCAAAATCTCCATTGATAATAGGATAAAAAATATTATGACATTCCTTGATGAAACTTGGGGTTTGCAACACTTGCCTAAGTTCTATAATGTCTTTCTTTTACTTTATGCTTGCACTCGTACTGGAGGTTTTTGACTTTGTTTTGCCCATGCCTACTACTAGTTATTATACAAAATTCTTCTTCAATCCCTATTTAAAAAAATTGTAAATTGTAAATCTAAGACAATAAAAATCAAGATTTCTATTGTTACAAATTACAATGAATTTTTTTAAAAAAATTTAAATACCCAAAATTGAGATTCAAGATTTGACAATACTGGTGCTAGAAAATACTCAGATAATTGGTATTGTCTTGTGATACTCAAGTTTCACACTTTCAATATTTAGAGAACAAAATGGAATTTAGTAAATCTTTGAAAAGTTGAAATTTGAAAACCCTATCGCATTAGACTCTCGACTTGGAGAAATTTTAACTTCATACTCTAAAAACATAAAAGGTAAATAGTTAAAAGTTAAAAAATAAGTATTAAGTAATTAATGGTTTTATGTACTTTACTAATACTATGTACAATGTACATGTAAACGACATAAAGACTCAATAATGTAGAATGTACATAACTATAATAATAATAAGTAAAAAATTTATTACATTAATATACATTTGAATTTTAAAATTTGTTGATTTTGAATAAATAAATTAATAAAAATTGAACTTAATTAATATGATTTTAGAGTCAATTTGTGGAATGCTATCACTATTGTCAAGAGTCATCCGAAATTGTGACACTTGTCAAGGACATGTGTCATGATTCTAGATGTTTCTTGAAAATAGCAGTAGTAGACTCAAAATTTTTCCGAAATTCATCCCAATTCGTTGTCGTTGTCTTTAACTTAACAATCACGTCATCGTTTAGTCAGGATTAAGTATTTTTTTTTTAAAGATTAAACATAATTATTATTAATATTAACTAAGTCCTGACACTTAATTGAGCTTTGAAATGATCAGACACGTGTCACAATTCTAGATGAATCTAAGCACATGGGAAAACATTCTTCAAATTGGCTTGAAATTCATCTCAGGCTGTCGATCTTTCTTTTAGTCAATAGTTGGGAGTCAAGAGTCACCGAGTCGAACATAACTATAACTTATAAGAAAGAATCTTTAACTACACGTGTCCCAATTTTGGGTAGAAATAGAATTTAACTTCAATCTTTTAAAATTTGGCCTAAAACAGAATTGGGGTCGTTGATCTATCATTCATTGAATAGTCCAAATCAAATCTTGAATTGTTAAAACTTAAACCTTTTGAATAAAAAATATTAATTATTTAAACAAGGTTCCATAGCAACTAAGTTTGTGGCAAAAAATTGATAGAATTAGTTAAAAAAATGATTTAAAAAAAAAATTAGCATGAAAAGAATTCAAATAGCATATTAATTAATATAGAGAAAAATATTGAAATAAATATTGTTAAATAAATTGTTACTAATTATTATAATTTTATTTTTAAGTTTGAGCATGTTAAAATCATGATGTTAATTTAATTATTTATATAAAATATTTTTTATGTATATAATTTATAATTTATAATTATTATAATAGTTATAATATAATATAAATAAAGAATTTTCTTTTATATTATAGAAATGATTTTCTTTTCTATCATAAACATTTTATTGTAAAGATGATATGAAAAAGTCAATGAAGATATATTAAATTTTATAAAATAAAATTGATGCAAAATATGAAATAATAATGACAATAGTTTAATTTAAATAAAATAATTACAATTAAAAAATATAATTACAAATTCTATATTTTTATTCATATTTATTAATTAGTTTCAAAATTAAAATGTAATATAGTTAATGTACTTTAATTATCTATAAATTATTAACATGTATTGAAAATGTGCATGTGATAATTGTTTATAAACTATTCTTCATCATTTAAAATATTTCATAATTAAAAAAAGTTAGGTGACAAGATAGGTATGAAATAAAAAAAATTGACACATAAATTATCAAAATTTTATTTAACTTTTTTAAGGTTATAATCTTTTAGTTTTCTTTGAAATATGCTCTTATCGCTCCATTTGTTTTAACCAATCAGATTAAAGATAAATAGTTTTAGAAATTACAAAACTTAAAATTTTTACATTTCACTTTATCAAATATTTAAATTTGATATGTAGAAGAAAAATTATTAAAATTGATTGGTTGATGTTCAATAGTTTAATCGATAATTAAAAAAGTGGATGCCTATAGTTCTATAGCCTATGACACGAACTAATTATGATCACCCTATCGTGGACATGGAGTCCAATCTTTGAACACATTTTTACTATTATACTATATATTGTAATTAATTGAACTATTTGTACATATAAAAAAATACAAACCTTGATAAAAAAAAATATACCAATACTTGAACATGTGAAAACTTATAAATGTTATAGAAAAAATAAATAACTTTTTGTCTCAAATAAAAATAAAAATAGCATAGCTATTTCATATATGTGTGTCACTCAAAACATAATATGCTCAATTAAATAAACAATTGATATCTTAGTAATAGTGTACAAATACTACTCTTATGTGTACAACTATTGGGGTAGCAACGTATATGCATAGAGTAAATCATATCAATAATATGTCTCACAAATATAAAAGGTGAATACTAATAAATATTTTGTATTTTCTTATGAAATGTGTAAGATTGTCAAAAACTTTTAGTGTTCAACTAATGGTCTCTTAAACCTTTGTGTTGGTTATAGGTTGTATTTTATATAATAATGTGTTATTTTTATAACAACAAATAATTTTGTGTTGTTGAAGTATTTTTCATTTTGTTATATATAAAAGTTATATATAACAAATATTTGTGATTAATAATAACTATTTGGTCCATTTAAGTTACATATATGTTACATTTCATATAGTTATACAATATTTTATTAACAACAAATAATAATTTAAATTTAATTATTAGATATTTTTAGATTAAGCTTTGGTTGAATGTTTAAAAAGTCATTTTTTGACACATCTCACTAGGTCCACTATTTTAACGAGTTGTGTGATGAGTCATAACTTCAAACCTTATTTGTAGCCTATAGATAGTTCAATGTCCATTTTACATTTCTAAAAAAAAATGGTCTTACAATATCCCATCACCATGTACCGGCTACATGTTGACGAAGTTAGCCCTCACGACTACTAGTTCCTCTCCCCTATCTTATTGTTGTACAATGCAAATTAAAACTTAAATCACGAAGTGTAGTAACTAGTTGCAATTTGCAAACATAGCAATTATTTAAAGTTCTTGACAATTTCCAAAAACCATGATTTGGGTGAATAAAATCAAACATGTAAAATTAATGAAACACCAAATTTTCAAAAATATAAAATTATAATTTGTAAATTGTAATCAATTATCATTCATCGGTCATTATTTGCTTGATAATAATAACTTTATTTAATAATCATAGATCTTTTACTTAATTAAAATTGATTTAGATTATAATTAATATTTGCTAAATTGTTTCAACTTGATAATGATAAGTGATAACTTAATTTAAATTTAAATAATCGTGACATTTTTCATTTAATTCAAAATATGATAAAAAGTTAAAAATATTATGATGATCATGATATTTAAATAAATTTACATTTCAAAATAGAAAGAAATGAATAAATAAATTAATATTAAATATTTTATATGAACATTTATATATAAGTTATAATTTAAACTTTTTATTTTCAAATCAAATTTCAATATTATCTATACAATTTAAATTGCATGATCATTGATCATGATTTAGGATTCATGATGTTGCATGTATCATAAGTTTAACTTTAACAAACTATTTTTTAATTTATTTAATATTTTAAAATAAATTAATAATAGTTAAAACTATTATAACTAATAACTATTAACTTGCATGGCCTTGGCTCCTACGTTCATATATTATCAAATTTTACAAGTTTTGAATTTAGATGAAATACATATACACATTACAAATTTACAAATTTTCATTAGATAATTTTTAATTGAATAATTTTTTACTATAAATTGTTAATCAAATATGAAACCATAAAGGGATTGTTGAAACCCTTTTTTTTCTAACTTTATAACTATTAACAATTTTTTATACATAACAAAGTCACAGACTAACATTTCAATAGTGCATTGAGATGCCAAAAACAAAGTTGTAGACTAACATGAACAACGATTTGAAAAGCCAAAAGCTATTATTTTCATTGATAATATTTTAGAGTGTACAATGTAAATAATACTAATTCATAGTATAGATATTCAAAATAGCTGATTAAATCAGCCAGGTTTTACTATTTCATAATTTACATTAAAGGGCAAGGCCCAATCCAAAGAAAAAATAAATATCTTAAAAAAAAATTTTGCCCAAAGGGCAAGGGTTAAGGAAACAGGATTTAGAAATTTGGGAACAGAGAACCAGGGAATAGGGAGGCTAGAAGCATTAGCAGGCTAAGGGCCCGAGGGCTTAAAGCCTTCA
This sequence comes from Cupressus sempervirens, assembly GCA_028749045.1. Taxonomy (NCBI): domain Eukaryota; kingdom Viridiplantae; phylum Streptophyta; class Pinopsida; order Cupressales; family Cupressaceae; genus Cupressus; species Cupressus sempervirens. Next base: position 525,312,548 of record CM053787.1, read on the forward strand.
ATTAGAAAGGCCTTCAAGTCCCTCCATGAGGAATTTGTTGGAGAAGATGATGTTGTTGAACTCATCCAGTCATGTGAAGTCAGTCTCACTAACGTCATCCAACAACAACCACTTCCATAGAAAATCCATTCTGACCTATGCCCACTTCCGATGGCTAATCAATTATCATTCATTCATGCCAAGCAGGAAGGGATGCTTCTGTACAATGCTCCCTATGCCTTTCTCCCAACACGTGTCTGCTATGTCTACAAAAGAATGCCAATGCCTGACCCTAGTACTTGGTTGATCAATACAAGAATTTTGACATCATCTTCTAAAAAAAATTTCGTAAATTTTTTATGCAGAAGCATTAGAATGTCTACTTGACTGCCTCCAGCATTGAGAAGAGACATGAGGAAGAGGGAGGTAATATTTGTGGACACACGATACCTCTTATTGTTTCTTAAGAATTCATTGCCAAGGACCATGAATAAAGCATGGCAGATAAAAGGACCTTGAGCATGTTGCTTGCAAACCATGGCAAGGACATCGTCAGGAATCATGCCAAAAAGGGATTTTGCAGAGCCATTGTAGTGCATTTCAGACAAATTGGTGTATCCATGACTAAGATTCAAGAAACTTTGCAAACCAAATTTAGATTCAAGAATTTGAGAAATGATAATGAAAGAGGAATTGAAGAGGCTATTTAATGGAAATTTCATTAAATTTTTTGGCATTCACGATCTTTCATATCTTATTTTTTCATATTCCTATTAATTTTCAAGTGTGCAAAATGTACTCACATTAATGTTGGACAATCAAAAGTGTCTGCCAAGGTGGCTGTAAATGGAATGTAATAATTGTAATTGTCAATACCACAATTATAATTTTAATCTTGATGTGATGTTCACTACATTGAGTACATTCTAGTTAATGGTTTCCATACAAAAATTTCCACGTGTCTCCATCCCAAAGCATTTCATGCTAGTTCAGATCTTTTCAAGCAAGTGGCCTCGAGATGCATCTTCTATTGTTAATCTCTAATTAATCAATGGTCAATAAAACTATTGTATTAATAATAGAAAAGTGTTGGTAGCCAACTTGGTAATAGTGACACTGATGAATGATGTTACGACATTATTAATAATAGACCTAAGATAGTACACAAGTTGAAACTTAAAGTGACTACTCAGTAGTCAGTACAGTCACTAGCCAATACATGTGCAAATTTGCTTTCAGATTAAACATTTTTTTAGTTTACCACTAAATATTAGCCAAGACCATTATTATTCATTTTCCTACAAAACAAGTAATTTGCCTTTGACATTATTAATTCATTTTTGGCAAGGGAAAAAATAGTCATCATTTATTTATCTGTCGGTAAGAAAAAAAATTAATTCATCACATTTAAAATGATTTTTGCTAGGGCAAGAAAAAAAATTACCAACATATAACATTTTATTTTCCTATTTGGAACAAAACAATCATCCTCGACATTAAAATTTTCCTGCCCACAAAATGTTGGATTCGCTAGCATTTTAGACATTTTTTTGGGAGGGGTTTCTTAAAGTTATCACTAAACTTCTCATAAGCTTCCATGATTTCATAATCTCTAAAATCTCTAATTTTGCACATATAACAACTTCTGACATCATGGATCATAATGACTTTAGGTGGTATGGAAGATAAAACACCCATTGAGTCTCCTTTGATAGCAATCTTTGGAATAATATGAAACTTAGGTGAAGGATAAGCATCACTCTTCACTAGTTGAACTTTAATAACCTCTTGGCTTATTCTAGTGGTTGATGAAGTTGTTATGATTGTAGCTAGGGTTTGATGCTCTTCCTTCTCTAGATACTTGACACTCATTCATGCTCTTTACTCATTCAAACTTCTTGATCGAATCACTCTTGAAATCTCTATTGGTTGCTTAAATATCTAAATTTCTTTGGGCTCTCAAAAATTTGAATGCAAGGTATGAAATGATGTCTTCAAAATTAATTATATACCTCCCCTTTGATCGATTAGGGTCTCCATTATTGTTGTTTACTTTGTTGAGTGGAAGCCATCTATCTTGGTTGATACTAGCATCTTTTAACTAGGTCTTTGCATAATAGCTTGGTCTCTTCGATAACCTTCAATTTCTATCATATCATTCAGTCTCTATTGAAGTGCTCGATCTATGTTGCAATGCTTTGTAAACATAGACAATTTTACTAATACTTGACAACCTTTCACAATTTTTTTCTTATGCATCTTGTATATGCAAATATGAACTTTTAACACATTTTTGTAAGGAACTAATGTATGATACATCATTTAGGTATATAGTTCCATACATGCCTATCTTTCTTAGTTAGAGATGACATGATCACCTTCTCCATTCGATTGGGTGACCTTAGCTCCATTAGCTCCACTATTTCCATCTTTTGTTTTCTTTTGCCATTTTTGGTTCATTTCATTTTTCACTTTCTCAATGTCCACTTTGCCTTTTCCTTTATGCTTTGTCTAATTTTATGAATGTACTTAAGTCCTACAATTCTTGATTTGATGTCCAAACTTGTGACATTTTGAACATGTATTGTTAGGTAAATAATTCTTCTTCCTCTGATTTGGCTAGTAGGGTTTTTTCTTTGATCTATATTCAAATGCTCTATGCCCATATTTCTACCAATTATAGTAGTATCCTTCAAATCTAGGTTTATTAGGTGTATTCCTTAGTCCTGACCTATACTCGTGTATTTGATGTCCTTGTTTCTTGTAGTAAAAATAGTAACTAGTAAACTTAGGTTTATAATTTTATACACCATGTTTGCTTCAACATATATTTGTAGTATGACCAATTTTTCCACAGTGATAGCACGTTAGTTTTTCCTTTAGCTTGGCGTTTCTCATTTCTCCATTCTTCAATGATTCTCCTTTCTTAGTGCAAGAATATCCTAACCCATTAGAGAAACTTAGTGACTTCATTAATTCTTCAAAGTACTTTATTTCTTCCTTTGGTTTGTTGAATTTTTCAGTAGATTCCATCTCATTCTTCAATTTATTCTTTAGTATGTCATTGTGTGAATTGAGATTTGCAATTTCAACATCCTTGTGATTCAATTTGTGATTTGAAAGCATTAGTTGATTCATCAAATCCATTTGTTTATTTGTGAGCTTCTGCACAACTGATATCCTTTCTTCAAGTCTAGTAGCCATTACCTTTTTGTCTTCTTCATCCATAGTCCTATCTTCTTCAACTTTCTTTCTTTTTTCAGTCACTTCACATAGTCTTACTAATTGGATTTCATGTTCTCTTTTCAGTGCTCTTATTTCATTATTCAAGAGTTTGTTCCTGTCAAGTAGATCAACAAATACTTTGTGATTTGGATTGATTTATTCAAATAGTACTTTATTCTCAACTTCTTCATAAGAGTGTTGCTTTATCTGGATGGCAATTTCATTTCTCCTTTTTAAAGAATCCTTCAGATCTTATTTTTCCTTCTCAAGTTTCTATAGTGTGAGTTGGATGTAAATCACCTCATTGTCAATAGTCTCGTCCAATTTAAATTCCTCCATTTTAAGATCTAATCCCCAAGATTTTAAGATTATTTCAAAGATTCTATCTCTAATACCAATTATTAATTAATGGAGTTGTAAGTAGCATACACTAGAAACTAAGAGGGAGTGAGGGGGGTGTGTGAATCAAAATCTTTAACACTTTAATCTTTTCTCATATTCATCCACATCTATCAATAAATTGTGCATGAAAAACTTCTAATGTAAACTTTTTTTTAACATGTAAATCAATTCAATCACATGCATAAAAGTAAAAACACAAAACACAATATTTGTTAACCAAAAACCCTCCAAGGTGAAGGTAAAACTAGGGTGGGGATGACACCCACAAATCTTCACTATTGTAGTAATAAAGTTAACTAGTTAAGGTTATAATTTTTCATTATAAAATATGATCTACCATGTGAGGACTCTTTCTTGTTGAAGACTTAAGAGACTATTACATCTCAGCTTGTTAGAGGATTTAAAACTTACAACTAAGGACTCTGTTAGGGGATTTACAAAGATCTATAAAAACTACTCTATTAAGAGATTTACCCTAATTCAAATCTATTAAAACTGATTTAGTACTTGACTCTTAGTTTTCTCTGCAAGCTAATTTCAAGTCTTCTCCTTGCTAAGTAATCATCTTCTTTGATCTGATAACAAGTGTCTTTCCCTTTCACTTCATTGGTTATGAATAGGTCATTTTCTTTGTTAGATGACAGGAAAACCATTGAATGAATTCTAGTCTTCTTAATCCTTCATAGTATAATACTTCATGTTTGCACATATACTCTTCTCTTCTTCTTCTCTCTCATTATTCTTGATCTAGGTTAAGATCATCACTATTTAAAGATTTATGTAAAGAGTTTTTTAGATAGTTCTGTATTTTGCCTGTTCATCTTGATCATTGAATATAAAACATAGGGATATGTGATCCACATTATGTAGATATTTTGTAACAACCTCTTCTAGTATAAAATGTTTAATATCAACCTCTTCAAAACTTAAATAATTATTCCAAGTTGGCCTGATAAACATTTTACCTCAAACTCTATTTTATTTCTGACTTTTATGTAAACTCTGCATTACTCGGTCTTTACTGTCTCTGATGCTCAAAATTTTTGTTGCTCCACCTTCGTTAACCTTATGATGCTTGACATATATTGTGCTGGACACATTCTATATCACTCAGTACTTGTATACTTGGAATTCACTTGGTTGTTGATGAACTTGGTACATTTAGAAAATTACTCTATGACCATACACTTGGCTCCTATAGAGCTACTTGTTACATACTAGCTTATGTACATGACTCAGCCTATATAGAGAAGCTCAATCCTAGTGATGACTATCTAAATCTACCTTGTGAATGACTAAGTGGTTAACACTAATAGACAATAATGGTTAGAGATACCAATAGATTCATGCTTGACATTGCCTTTTTATCAAAGCCTTTAACAATAATGTTAAAGAAGAATGTTATTTTTACTTCGACCAAGGAAGGTAAGAATAGTTTCCAACTATTAAAAGAAACTTTTTCATCTACCCCATGTCTATTTGACCTAGATTTTTCTAAAAACTTTATCCTTTATGTTTATAGAAGTTTTGATGTCATTTGGGCTATTTTGATGTAGAAAAATAATAAAGGATATGAATAACCCATTAGTTTTTATAGAAAAGGCCTTGAAGATTATGAACAATGTTATATTTTTGTTGAAAAAAATGTACTATATATTGTTAGAATCCTTAAGAAGTTTGGGAATCTACTTTTAAATAACAAGATCCACCTAATGGTTTCTCATCCAAGTGTTAAAGAGTTTAAGCTTACTAGGGATCTCAATGAAAAGCATGCAGGTTGGATCACTCAAGTCATGGAATATGATGTGGATATCAAAATCACTAAGATAATAAGAGCGAAGGGGCTATGTAAATACATGGAAAATTAACCAACTCAAAAAGTAGAAAATAGTGAGGAATCAATGTTGGTTAATGACATTACAATTGAAAATAATCACTTAGCCAACTAGTTGGAAGAGATGGTTCCTTTTTTAACAAATAGATGAATGTGCTCCCAAGATTAGTATACCTAAATGAAGGTACTTTAAAATAAAATCCATACCTTATGTTTTGATTGATAATGTTTAACTCAAAAAGGATCATAATGGTGTACTCTTGAGATGTGTGAATGTTGATTAGGTTAGAAATTTGTTAACAATTTTTCATGATTTAGTGGGTCATTTTCCCTTTTAGAAAAACATTAAAAATCATGAGGACATTAAATTATTGGCCTAATTTTCAATGATGAACATTCTTGGGAAAGAAAATGTGAAAAATTTACCTTATTTGCTAGAAAGGAAAGGCTTGCAATCTTACCATTATAGCCTATAATTGTGGAGAAACCCTTCATGAGATGGGGAATTGAAATTTTGTGCCCCATTAATCTAAGTTCAACATCAGTCACAAGTAAATTTAAAAATAAATATATTATTTCACACACTTGTCTAAATTTGTGACACTAAGACAAGCAAATGTAAATATTGTGTTGAATTTCTATGAGGACCTGATTAATAAGTGTGGTGTTCCCGAGTCCATTTTATAATAATGCTTTAGCTTTTTTGGAATCCAAAGTAAATAAGAAGGCTCTAAAGAAAGGTATTTACCTTAGTAATTACTTAGATTATTACCCCTAAGGTAATGGGTTGGCTAAGTCAACCAATAAGAACCTTATCAATATAATTAAAAATACATTGCAAAAGAATAAATGAGATTAACATTTAAAGTTGAAGTCTACATTACGGATTGACATAATTACTCCTAAGAAAATTATTAGTAATTCACATTATGTCCTAGTATACAAAAAATAAGCTAGATTGCCTTTCTCTAAAGAATTTACATCACTTGATCTTACTAACCAGCTGGTGTTATTTGAAAAAGATGATCCTTTGAAGTTTAGGTATGCTAATTTGCTAGAGTTGGAGGAAGAAAGGAAAAAGGCACTAAAATTATGGAGAATGAACATTTCCAAACCAAGAGGACTTGTCATTCTCTCTTTTCTTATTCCTAGAAAGAAACAACTTGAGATCATCTCTTCTTCTCAATTTCCCTAAGGCTCTCATATTATTTTTAGTATTTATGATAGTTGTGAAAGCATCCCTCGAAGTCTTAGAATCCTTATCTCTTAATATGTAACCCATTTTTTTTTTCAAAGACATTGAAGTATGTAGTGAGGTGCACATTTTCATTTAACCTCATAGCCTAGAATAACTTGTATATCCACTTTTGAAATCTAACATTGAAGTCAAATATAGATTCATTTAGGTTCTTGTTAATGTTGTTGAATTCATTTAGCATGAAGTTGGAATTTCTATTATCTACAAACTACTCCTTAAAATGATTTTCAAATTCTTCCATAAACCTGATGGGGCTATTTTATGACATCTGTATTGATACATGTCATGGTCTTTTTAATAGTTTCCTATCCTCATATTTGAAGACTTGTAAGCTATGATGATTGTATAACCATGTGAATTTGTGAAATTTTATGTCTTTCATATACTTTATGGTTTATGGATGGTATTAGAAATAAAAACTTTTGGTTGATTAATATAATTAGATATGTACATGATGAATGAATATAATGTTTCCTTCCTATAGCATAATGGGGTATGTTCCTGTAGCAATAAAAGATTAGTTAGTTAGTACATTAAATTATTTGCTATGAATTAATTCTTTTGATGTATGTTTCAAAGTTGGACATTGTTCTAACCTTTCATAGGAACGAGTCAACTATATTAAGGATTTACATTCAAAATTTGGTAGCATAATCCTACAATTATTATAGAAAAGAATTGAAGGAGGAACAGGTCATCTTAACTATCAACACCCCTGCTTAAATCTAGGAGCATGATGAACTATATCTCAAGAAGACTTGTTCTATGATTAATGATTCCCTATATTTGTTGTAACTCATTTAATATTTCATTGAACTTGTTTCATAGGAAGTCTTTAAAATGGGAAGTTTGTTTCAATTAGATAGGATAAATAAGAAATTGCTTTGATTTTCTAGAGCTATAAATCCTTTATAATGAAATAACAAGTAGTAAAATTTATGATTTCATAATTTCCAATTGTACTTTGATGGATTGAATATGAATAATATGATACTCTTTTTATCTAGAATCTAGATTCTACATAGTCTTCCCATTCACTCATCCAAGGGGGTCCACTTGGTTATTGAAAGCTCTTTTTTGGTAGAATTAGTTTCTTGCTTTGTTAGAAGTAAGTTAGTAATTTGTTTCTCCTATAACCACAAGTAACATAACCAATGGTTGTTCCTATAGCATAGGAAATATAGTATGTTCATTTCTACTTTAATAAAATAACTCCTTTCATTCCAAATTCAATGTGATAGTTTAAACATTTCATCCATGTATCTTATTAATGGAAGCTTAAGAGGTTTAAAGCATATACTTTGCAAACATAATACTTAGTCTACGTCTTTGATCAATATTGTAATTGAGTTCAATAAGTCATTGGTTACTACTTGAGAATTTCTAAGTTCATATGTCATAAAATTTAGTTTCCAAGTTGATATATTAGCCAATCAAAACCAATACTATTATTAAATATCCTTCTAAATCAATCTCTAGCATCTTCAATGAGAGAATACACACATAACTTCATAACCACATCCTCATACTCTACCTCATAATCATTTAACATGTCAATGAAACTTCTAAGATGTTCCTCTCCACTAATGACATTATTTCCAGAAAACTTATGAACCTTATCTCTCAACTCATTTGGAACTAGTTTTGGATATCCAAGAATTCCTACAAAACATATTTTATTATACTTTTCTAAATGCACATGGCTTCTTTAGAAACCCAAAACACCACTACCACTAGGACTAGTAGTATTAGAAACATTTCTTAGGTTTGTATTCATTTGCAATCTAAATGCAACTTGACCTACTCGAATAGAAGAAACCATACGACCAACTTGGGAAGTACCAACAATACTTTTTATAGAACCACAAGAAACACTAGAAGACATACCTTGAGCAGATGCAGTTGGTCTAGAAATTGCTATGTTTTTAGTGATGTCAAACCTAATTATTAAGACAATTTGCTATCTAAATTGAGTGTCATATCTAGATGATTGATGAAAAGGATTTGAGAGGAGACATAAAAAAGCACCATGAGGAAAGGTTGAGTAATGATGAAACTAAAATGGGTACTTGAGTTGTTAGACCTTGACAACATAAAGTGATTGTTTAATCATGCTACAAGTGAAGAAGATAGTTGTACTGAAGTCTAGAAGAAATGATCAAGGAATGATTAAATTCATAGGCTTAATTAACTAAGGAAAAGAGTAGAAGACTAAGAAACTTGAAGTTTCTGAAAAGTGATGCTAGTGTCGACTAAGTGCTAGTATGTGCTAAGAAGAAGTAGTACCGATCAAACATCAATATTGATTGAGTGTTAGTATATCTATCAAAAAAAAATTAGTAGCAACTGAGTAACCCAGTGATTCTGAGGTATATGTAGAAGATGTTAAAGATCAAGAAGATGATTTTAAACAATCAAAACCTAAACTAGAGAGACAAAATAACCTTGTAATCATTTTTCAAGATTAACATGTAGAAGAAGAGAGAAGGAAAGAACTTGTACAAGAAAAGTATGTGAGAAGACATCATGCACCTAAGAAAATCATTGGAGACAAAGAATCAAGAGTAATGACAAGGAAAAGACTTGAAAGTGATACATGTTTACTTTGTGAGTTTGAACCTAAGTAGGTAAAAAATTCTTTGGAGAATGAGGTTGGATTCATGCAATGAATGAAGAAATTAAATAGATAGAGAAGAAAAAAATCTGGATACTGGTACCTAGACTTAATCACAAAAGTGTTATTGGAAAAAAGTGGGTATTCAGAAACAAGCTAAATGAAAAAGGTGAAGTCAGAAGGAATAAGGCTATATCAATATATAAAGGATATGCACAAGAAGAAGGAATTGATTATGGGGAAGAAATCTCCCTAGTTGCAAGATTAGAAGAAGTTAGAACACTACTTACCTAATCTTCTTATAAAGGATTTGAAGTGTACCAAATGGATGTCAAATTTGTATTATTTAATGGAATATTAGAAGAAGAAGTTTACATTGAACATCCAAAAGGATTTTTTGACCCCCAAAAAAAGAAAATGGTATGTAAACTATACAAGGCTCTATATGGTTTGAAACAAGCCCCTAGAGCATGGTATGAGAGATTGCATAATTATTTGGTGAAGATTGGATTTGTAAGAACTAATTATAACAAAAATCTATAATTGAAGACTGAAGGTAACAATGAGATATTTCTATTAGAAATCTTTGTTGATGATATCATATTTGGAGGAAAGGATGCATTATGAAAATCATTTGCAAATGAGATGAAGAACAAATTTGAAATGTCTATGTTTGGTGAAATCAAATTCTTTGTTGGTTTACAAGTATATCAAATGAAGCAAGGTTTCTTCATTACTCAATCCAAATACATCAAGGAGATCTTGAAAACCTTTGGAATGGAAGATTCAAGACCAATTAATACATCCATGACTATAGGAGATAAGCTATCTAAAAAAGATAATTTTACTGATGTGAACTAGAAATTGTATAGATGAATGATTGGAAAGTTACAATATGGTATTCACATTAGACCTGATATTGCATTGGTAGTTGGGATTGTTGCAAGATTTTTTACAAGTCTTAAGTAGAATCACAATATGGAAATGAAAAGGATATTGAGATATCTTAAAGGAAAAAAATACCATGGCTTATATTACAAGAAGAATGACAAGTTTGAATTGAAAGCATTCACTAATTTAGATTGGGAAGGCAATGTTGATGACATAAAGAGTAAAAGTGGTGGAGATTTCTTTCTAGGAAAGAGACTAATCTCATGGACAAACAAGAAAAAAATATTATATTTCCTAATCAATAGCTAAAGCTGAATATGTAGCAGTAGTAGTGAATTGTTCAAACATCACATGGATCAAGAAATTCTTGAAAGGGATAAAGGAAGAGATCACTAATCCTATTGCTATCTATTGTGACAACACAAGTGCTATAAATATATCAAATAAACCTATCATGCACACAAAGACAAAGAATATTAATATCAAGTATCATTACTTGAGAGAGTTGGTACAAGACAAAGAAGTGAGATTGGATTATGTAAATACTAAAGAGAAAATAGTTGATATTTTCACTAAAGCATTACCTAAGTATGCTCATGATTATCTAAGTAGTAAATTAGAGGTGATTCCCCTAGACAAGGCTATTTAAGCTAAGATGGAGCTCTACATCTAATGTGTTGATTAGAATATCTTGTAAGTTGATGCAAAAAGTCATACTTTAGGAGTGCCTAAAGTAGTGAAGGAAGAAGAAAAAAATGCTATATCAATCATAGACTAGATGACAGAGGTGAACTCTATTATAACATGAAGATATCTATATGGAAAAGATTTATGAGATAGATGAAGTGTCTTTGGCACTATTTTCAAAGAGAGGGAGAGACTTAGTTACCATGGAGTAATAAGAGAGAGAGAGAGAGAGAGAGAGAGAGAGAGAGAGAGAGAGAGAGAGAGAGAGAGAGAGAGAGAGGGAGGGAGGGAGATTATTTCACTTAACATATGAAGGAGAGTCTATGCAAGGTATTTCTAGTAATACAAAAGAATATGTTTGGTTTCATGATATGAGGACCTTATTTGAGCTGCATGGATGAGAATTAGAATGAACCTAAACAAAGATGTAAACCAAAATGAAACTAAGGATATACTAAACACAAAGGGAGATTTCTTGAAGTAGTAAATTTTATTATTATATGGTAACTAGAGGTGCTGTCATCAATGTCAAAGAGGGAGATTGTTGGAAACTACAATTGGAACAATTTTTATGTTGTCATTAATGTTAAACCTAATTGGTAAGATAGCTTTCTAGAGTGTTATTATATCTAGATGATTTATGAAGAGGATTTGAGAAGAGACATAACAAAAGCACCAAAAGGAAAGGTTGAGTTATGAGGAAATTGTAATGGGCACTTGATTATTTAGAATTTGACAAGATAAACTGATTGTTTAACACTAGTAAATTTGAACTCAATTTTCGACAAATTTTGGTCAAAATTTTGACCTAGGTTGGTCAAAATTTTGACCAAGCAGTTTGTGGTAATTTTTCTCATCAAAATTTTTACCAATACATTCATCAAAAAAATTTAATTTTTGCTAGCTCTAATTTGTCATTATTGGTCAAAATTTTCACCAATGTTGGGTCAAATTTTTTTAATAATTGGTGGAAATTTCGACCAAGTCTTGGTAGAAAACTATTAAGAATTGGTCAAAATTTCCACCAATGTTTGTTCAATTTTTTTTTATGCTGTATTAAGCAATTTTTTCTTATCTAAGCCATTTAATTTGAAACCTTTTAAATCTCTACAAAGATCGAGTTGGAGCAAGATAATTTTTCTTCTCAAAGGTGTCCTCTAATTGTAAAGCATCTAGACCAGATAATAGAATGGATGCTTTACAATTAAAGGACACCTTTGAGAAGAAAAATTCTCTTGCTCCAACTTTATCTATGTAGAGATTTAAAAGGTTGCAAATTAAATGGCTTAGATAAGAAATAATTGCTTGATACATCATGGAACAAATTGACATTTATGCATAAAGAGATGAATCAGAAACATATCAAACTTCTTGCCATCCTAAATTTGATTATGTTATTCTAAGAGCATTATTGATATTACTAAAATTGACATAATGGATATAATTGTTTATATAAATTTATCTCTATTATCTGAAGTAGTCCAAATATAAGGTTTATATAGCTGATATTTGTTTGATCTAGATAACATCCACCAATGGTAAATAGTTAGCCTCTCGTATGGGAGGCTTGGGTTTGAGTCTCCTCTAACTTAACACATTATAATAATTAATTTCAACAAATAATTAAATAATGAATAAACTAGACTTCAGCCCATTACCTATAAAAAAATTGGTCATATTATGACAAGTGACGATATAGGACAAGTGTTGAAGTTCTTAAATTGTTTTACCTACCTGCCTATCTGCCTAAAGTATAAAATAATTACAAGGATGCATAGTTATGGCTACAACAAGTTGGAAAGAAAGAATATGTATTAAGATTTGATGATGTTGAAATTCTTCTTACTAAGGTAAACAAATTCAAATATGTAAAACACATTTTTTTTACTAGATTTTTTGTGGTTTTATAGAAATAGAGATGAAAATCATGAAGAAAAATTGCTATTTTTTTGTAAAAATCCATTGTGTTTCACACAATCCAAAAATAGTACAGCAATCGAGGCAATTTCTAAATTCTCTCCTAAATTGGTTTTTATGCTATGACAATAAAGGGCATCATAACTAGAAACTTAAGGAGTTGTTGCTGCCATACAAGATAGGTTGTTGGTAAAGCATATGTACATGCTTCAAACTCAATGAAATGAGAAAACCAGAAGTACCACTGGGAGTCAGCATGTTATATAGAAATACAAATATAGCTATAAATAGATGAAAATATAAAAAACAACCTCCTAGGAGTTCATAAGATCAGAACTCTTGCTATTATTTTCCATTTTGTTGAACAAATTGAACCCAAATAGTGTTGGGCAACCTTCAGTAATCATGACTCACTATACAAGAGGAAAAAATTAAATCAAAATACAATCCTACTTATTTCCACACAAGATGGCATTTAGAAGTAAACATATAAACCTGGATCAGTTAGTTCACAAAATTATTTAAACATAGGTTACTATCTATGCATGTTGTAGTCAAGAATATCAACTAGAGAAATAGAACTATGAGTTGACTTCTACAATTATCTCTGTACATCCAGACATTATTGGCTTGCTTGCAAGTAGCTCAACAAGTATGGAACCTGCACTACTTTTTATGCTTGCATACCACTAATTGGTGGCTACATTGAGATGTAAATAGAAATGTCATCATGCCACATTGCACACCTTGGAAGAGTAGATAAATTCTTCCAGCCAAGATCCTCAAACAAATACTTCATAATGAGGACACTTGGAGAAGAAAAAAAAGAACAAATCTTGTGTAGGAAAAAGGGAGAGAATATATCTTGTGAAGAAAACATGGTTTTGCATTCATAAAAATAGGATTTGAACATTATGATGCAAATTATAAAGCTCCATAAGGTTTTTCTATTTGTCTAAAATCCATAACTTTGAGACAGCTTATACTCTTTTCTAGTTTTAGATCTTTGCAATAGCTTTAGGAGATTATGCCTCAATTTTAGGTGTTGTGCCCTTCTCTCATAGCCTAGCATTAAAATTTCTTATGATTGAGAAAATTTGATAGAAATCAACACAATTCTAATTAAAATCTAGCTATAATTTCATGTCTAGCATATTTCTTAAAACACTATAGATAAAATTACAGATTGCATCTAAGCTTGTTTTTGTTTATATTTTAAAAACAAGAACTATTCTAAAGTAATGGCATCGTTGTACACTGAAACTTTGAAACAACTAAATAATACTGCAAATAGTAAAAAATAAGATCTATATGAAAAGTACATTACCATCTACAATAATGAGAAGACTAAGTTTCAAGATTACTAAGCTACTATTTACTAAAAGTTTGAGATCGCAAGAGAATTGTGTATCGAGGGTAATTAGCATATAGCAAGCTATCAAATAATAAATAATTGAATAAAGCATTAGATAGAAAGCTATCAAATAATAAATAACTGAATAAAGCATTATAACCTCTAGCATAGACAATGCTTCTAACAATAACAAAGCAATTCTATTTGCGGATTGCTTTAGGATCTACAATAATGGACAAACAAAATGTTTCAAGATTATAAAACACATCTATTGAGGTAATTTAGACCAAAACCTTCAATTCTTTGTTGCAACATAATTTTACACACACATACACACACACATACATATATATTGAATGGAAAACTCAAACCAGAAAACTTTTGAGCAAATGTCAAACAAATATTTAAACCAAAAACTAGTATCTCATAGTAAAAAGCATATCTATATGAAGGGGACTTTACCATCTATGATAACAAAAGAGCAAGAAGTTTCAGACAAAGATATATCCATAGTTTTGGATAATTTTAGTAAATGGCTTCTAGTTTGCCTATGTTATTGGCAGGAGCCTATTGCATGGACCACACAACTTGGGTTTGGATCTAAGTCACTATAGCATCTTTCATTAACCTATTTGGATATGAATGGAAATAATTTTTTTTGGCAAGAATAAAAAACCTAATTTTGGTTACTGCTACCCTTACTGGTGTTGCTCTCTTTTCCATCATACACAAGAACAAAAGCTCCATATTGTGCAAATATTATCACTTCTTTTGTGTTTCGTTGATAAACATTATTGAATGCAAGCTTTCCTACCATTCATGACAACCAAGAAAACCAAGAAAGTATTTAAGGAAAACTTGGAAGTAATTGAGGAAGAGGAAATTGATACTTCTACCACTAGTTAACATGAAATTTATTATGGCATTTAACCATGGCTCTTGTGGCATTAATTAGATAGTGGTTACCCCCATCTAAGTCTAGTTTAGCACTTAATTTTCTTTTAGGCATAGACTAACAATGTAGGCAATGTAAAAACTATAGTTCACGAATGATAAGATGGGTCCTCAGGCTAAGCTATCGAAGCTTGCCCTGATCTCCTCTCTTTTCATTAGGGAGAAGAAAACTATTGTTCAACCCCAACTGATTAAGGGTGCTCTAGTAGAGGGAAGGTTGGATTCTAGAGTTGAGGAAGGCAAGAAATCCCCACAACAGGCTGCTTAGGTGGCAGTGTTGTTAAGGTCTCCACTTTCTAAGGGTAGGCTGGCCTTAGCTCCCATAGAGGTGGAGAATGATAGAGTTAATAGGGATATTATCGTCTATCAAGACCTAGAGGAAAATCTTGTCTCCTCTTTAGCTGGAGGGACCAGCACAGGAAAGTTGGATGTTTTGGTTACGAAACTGGACCAGTGGGAGGTTCTTCCAACCAACCTTAAGACTGCCCTCAAGGCTTCCAGGTCATTGAATTTTGGCATGAAGGGAAAAGTTCTTCTTTCCCCAAAGCCTAGGAAGAAAAATGTTAGAGAACCTTCTCAGGCCTCTCTGGTGGAGACTAGAAGCAGCTGCAAACTGGATGTGGGCTCAGTGGCCAAAAGAGGCAAAAAATTTGAAAAGGAAGCCAGAGAGGAGGAGACCAGAAGAAGCTTGGCAAATGGATGCCAAAGAACTCTTCAGGAGTGTTCCAAGAATTAATCATGAAGATCATATCATGGAATATTAGGGGCCTTAATGGAGCCCATAAACAAGAAATTATCAGGAACCTGATCAGAGATGAAAGACCAGACATCTTGATGATCCAGGAAACTAAGATGAAAAATGATTTTTTGGAGAAGATTAAGTTTAGCAACTTGATGAGTGGGGAGGCTTCAGACTCTGATGGTGCCTTTGGGGGTTTTCTGACCCTTTTTAATACCAAAAAATTTAGAATGGAAGCAGTCTACAATGATGGTAATATTCTTTTGTGCAAAGTTTTTAATTTCCTTTCCAATGAATGTTGGTTCCTGATGAACTTATATGCTCCTAACAATAAGAGAGAAAGACAAAATTACTGAACTAGAGCTCAAAGTCTAGTGCATAGCAGCAATTTAAAGAAAGGAATTATTATGGGTGACTTTAACACTCCGATGTTGGATGAGGAGAAGAAGGGAAGTCTGCCTCCGGACTGGTAAAGCAAAACTGACCTTGCAAACTTCATTAATGGTATGGCTTTTTTGGATATGGACCTCATGGGAGGTGTCTTTACTTTGTCAAATAAATGCATTGGTCAGGACTATATTCAAGTCAGACTGGATAGAGCTCTTATTGATCTCGATTGGCTAAAGACCTCCTCTTGCAAATTAGTTATTTTGCCTAGAGTGGGTTTTGACCACTCCCCTATTTCCCTTTTGGTTGTTCCTATAGGTCCCAAAAGGCCTCCCCCTTTTCATTTTGAAAAAATGTGGACCTCCCACCCTAACCTTTTAGACAAGATTAAGCTCTGGTGGAGTATTGATGTGGAAGGCACAACTATGTATAGGGTAGCAAGAAAACTTAGCAATGTTAAAAGGATGGTTAAAGCTTGGAAAAAGTCTAATTTTGGCCATATATTCTTTGAGAAGGAAGTCCTAATAGAAAATCTTTCTACTATCCAAACCTCAATTCAGGAGGAAGGGTATGATGAGTTAA
Organism: Cupressus sempervirens; assembly: GCA_028749045.1. Taxonomy (NCBI): domain Eukaryota; kingdom Viridiplantae; phylum Streptophyta; class Pinopsida; order Cupressales; family Cupressaceae; genus Cupressus; species Cupressus sempervirens. The sequence goes on from CM053787.1 coordinate 525,329,371, forward strand.
ATAGGGAGGTTGAGTTGTCTATCCTATCAGATTTACACAATATTATCAGTAAAGAGGAGAAGTTCTAGAGACAAAGATCAAGGGTAAACTAGATCAAAGAGGGAGATCAGAATACAAATTTTTTTCATCTCACTACTCTAAAACATCATGCAAACAACAAAATCATAGGTTTAAAGAAAGGATAGGGATTTTTGACCAAGGATGAGGAAATATCAATTGAGGCTGTTTCTTTTTTCTCTTCCCTATTATCTTGGGATCCTTTGCTTTCCAAAGTGGATTAGGATGACATTGTCTCTTGTATCCCTAAGGTCATCATTCCTCACCATAATAAATTTCTTTGAGCCATTCCCTCTGAGTTAGAAGTTAAAGAAGCTCTCTTCTCTCTACCAACAGATAAATCCCTTGGTCCTGATGGCTTCTCGTCTTTCTTTTTCCAATTGTTTTGGCTTGTTTTGAGGAAGGATGTGGTTCAAGCTATTCAGGAGTTCTTTGGGGCTAGAAGCATTCTTAGGGAGATTAACTTAAATTTTTTAGTTCTCATTCCTAAAATTCTTGGAGCCAATTCCTTGGACAAGTTTAGACCAATTAGTCTTTGCAATTCTTTCTATAAGATTATTTCAAAGGTTCTTACTTCCAGGATGCTCAAACTCCTCCCTCTAATTATTTCTCATCAACAAATTGGTTTTATCCCAAGAAAACAAATTTTAGACTCCATAATGATGGTGCATGAAGTGATTCACTCTATGGAAGTTGGAAAAAGAGAAGGGATGTTACTTAAACTAGACCTTTCTAAAGCCTATGATAGGGTCAACTGGTCTTTCTTGGATAGAGTGCTTAAGGTTTTTGGGTTTGATGACAAAACTTGTAAGCTAATATCTTAGTTGGTGTCTACTTCATCTCTTGTAGTTTTAGTTAATGGATCCTGCTCTAATTTTTTCAAACCCTCTAGTGGCCTTCGTCAGGGGGATCCTCTTTTTCCTATTCTCTTCATTATCTTGGAAAAATGTTTACATAGACTTATTGAGAAGAATAAGAAGGAAGGGAGAATCAAATGTTTTAAACCTTCTTCTAAAAGTGCCCCTTTTTCACATCAACAATCTGTTGATGATACCATAATGGGAGGGTAGGCTTCTGTTAAGGAGGCTAATGCTATGAAGGACATCTTGGATATCTACTCTAGAGGATTGGGGTAGCTCATCAACTGGGATAAGAGCTATGTTTTCTTTATCAACACCCTTGAGGATAGACAGAAGAAAATCTCCAAAATTCTAGGATGTAGTGTGGGGAAGCTTTCCTCTACCTATCTTGGGCTTCCTTTGGGCATGAATCCTCCTAATTCTTTCTAGAATGGCATTATGGATAGATTTAGTAAGAAGCTGGTTGGTTGGAAAGGGGCCTCTCTTAGCCAAACTGGAAAATGCCAACTGGTTAAATCCACCCTTCAGAACTTGCTTGTCTATGCTTTGAGCATCTTTCTGATCCTTGTGAAATTTGCTGAGAGGATGGAAAAAATTTAGAGAGACTTCTTATGGATGGGGGCCAAAAAGAATAAAAGGTATCCTCTTGTTTCTTGGGAAAATTTTTTCCTCCCAAAGAAATATGGGGGTCTAGGCATCAAGACGCTAACTCACCTCAAAAAGGCTCTTTTGGCTAAGCAAATATGGTGTATCTTCAGCAACACTAGGGAATGGAGAGACATTATGGAAAACAAGTATATTAAGAGACCCTCTAAATAGTTTACCCTCTTTAGTGAAGATATCCCAAGAGGATGTGCTATTTGGAATGGTTTTGTAAAAGCTAGGGACCTGGCTAATTCTAGAGTATCTTGGAAACTAGGAAATGGGGAGGATATCCAGTTCTAGTCTGATAGCTGGCTCATTCAGGGGCCCCTTATGAACAACCCTAGCTATGAGGTCTGGATGAATGACTGCATCAACCATTTTGGGCAAAAAGTTAGTAACTATAGGAATGACCTGGGATGGATAGACCTTTCCATCATCTCTAAAGATCTTAATCCTATTATGATTATGCTTAACTCTATGGCCCTAAATAACAATAGGGATGCGTTTGTCTAGGGAGATAATGCCAATGGGAAATATACTATCACCTTTGGGTACTTGGCCCTTTGGAGATTAAAAGAGATTCCTCCTTGGTCGAGGGCTTGGATTCCTAGCCTCATTCCAAAAATTAATATGTTCTATTGGTTGGCTATATAGGAAAAAATCCTTACCCAGGATAACCTCATTAAAAGAGGTCATATTATGCCTGGCAGATGTGTGTTATGTAAAGATCAAATGGAGACTAGCAATTATTTGTTCATTCATTGCTCTTTCTCGAGGGAGGTTTGGGTTTTCCTCACCCAGGACTTGGGCTTCAGCTGGTGTGTGCCTTTTAACCTCTTGGATCTCTTTTGTCAATGGAAGTGTATGTTCAATAGGTCTCAACTTCAGGAATTAAGTTCTTGGATCCTACCTTATTTCTGTTGGAGCATCTAGAAGGAGAGAAATAATAGAATCTTTAGAGATAAAGAGAAGCTGGCTATAGTGATAGGAAAGAAAATATTTGCTAACATAAAGGAAAACTATTCTGTAAGGAAAGGAGGAGATATTGAATTAGGTGGTAGAAAAAAAGAGAAGGCAAAAAATAGAAAGATGAAAAGATAGGAAGCCAAATGGCTTCTCCCCTCAAAAGGTTGGCATAAAGCCAACTTTGACAGAGTGTCCAAGGGAAATCCTAGCTCCTTAGGAAGTGGAGGCATAATAAGGAATGAAAATGGAGATGGTATTGCGGCTTTTTCCCTCCCATTGGGTTATCAAACCAACCACTTTGTAGAAGCAAATGTTACATGTAATGTTGTCAAACTGGCTTTTGAAATTGGAGTTACTAGGCTTGAAGGGGATTCGAATAACATCCCAAAAATACTTTTCCAATAGATGTTAAAAGCATGATCAATCTAGACAAGATCCAAGGAAGTACGAACAAGATTAATTTGCAATTATGAGTATGAATTGATTAAGAGGAAAGGATACTTCCGAAAAAGTTAGCATGGGAAATTGTAATTGCTGTAGTTTATTATAGACTAGTCGACTCACTTTGTGGTTTGTTTATTACATTTACAATAGGAGCAACAAAAGGGTTAATTCTTTCTACATTCTTCTTATTCATAGAGGATCCAATTTGTTGTAGTGTGAGGTGCATATGAGAATTGAGGGTGCACCGAGTGCAGATATGGTTGGCAAAAGGTGTAGAAAGGAGCCAGTGGGAAAAATTGAGAAATGGAAGAGCAGGGATAAAGTTTGGGACTAGCTGAATCAGGGCAGGATTACCAGATTTATTATGAAATTGCATGGTTTTGATCAGGAGGTGACCAATAGTATGATTGGTTCATGGAAGGATGGCAGAGTGAAGGTGAATGGGGTTTCTTTCATGATCACTAAGGAGGTGATTTCAACCGTTACTAAAATCTTGATTGAGGGTTTTAAGTTTTTCAAGGACAAGAAGCTCTCGGCTAATGCTGTGCGAGATTTTGTTAAGGATGAGAAGGAACTGAAATCCCTAAAGAAGATTGACACATACTATGTTCCTAATACCATGAAGAAACTATGGAGGTATGTTCTAAGAGCTGTTATAGAGTATATTTCTTTGGACCCTAGGTTTGATAGGGCTCATACCCACCACTTTGTTTTTTTGAATCATTTTCAGCACAGCCATAAAATTTCTTTTCCTTTTTACTTGTTAACTTCTTTGAGCAAGGTAGTGGTTAGCTTTAAAAAGAAGCCTACTGATAACCCTGCATTGCATGAGGGGTTCCTGTTGCTTATTTATGAGCATTTTAAGGCTCAGACTATAAGCAAGGCTCCCCCTCAGATTGAGAATGTGACCTCTGGAAGCTCTAGCTACTCTTCAAACTTAGATGACATTCAGAGCTTTAGCTCTAAGAATGACATGATTTCATCCGCTAATAAAAAAGCCACCCATCAGGTCAAGAACTCACCTTCCTCCATCACCCCCAGCAGAAAAAGTCCTAGGGATCATGGGCAGAAGCATCTTGTGAAAGATGTGAAGGATGACAACGATGAGGAGGAGGATGTGGAGATAAAAGAGGAGGAAATGGAGATGCAGGAGGAAATTAAGGATGATTGAGGAGGGAAGAAATGCAAGAGGGAGGGTCTCAAGGATGAGATTATGTAGCAAGAATGGGACATGTCTTTGCTACCTCTTTCACCTATCCATATTCATGCACAACCTGAGGAACAAAATTTGGATTCTGAGACCGAGGGTGGGGAGGTGCAGGGAAATAATAGGAGGAATGCTTGGAAAAACTTTAAAGTTAAGACCTTAAAAATGGGCATTTTTAGAGAGGCCATGATCCCGCAGGTCCTTGTGGATAACCAAGAAGAGATGAGGCTTGAAGAACTCATTGACTCAATGATTGTGGCTATTTCGAACAAAGCTAGGGAAACTGGGCTAAATCTCTTGAACAATGTCTGCAATAGCATGATTGATAACTTCAGATCAATCAAGTGGCTTTTCCATGAGCTGGAGGAGGTCAAAGAGTAGGTGGGTCATATGAAGAATAATAGGAATGGAGTAGACTCTGATAAAAGAGATGACAATGGTGAGAGGCTTAGTTTGGTGGAGAGAAGGATTAACACCCTCGAAATCTACAATCATAATCTCTCGAATCAGATGATTTTTATGCTAAGCGCCATTAATAGAAACATCATATCTTTAATGGGCTAGATCAAAGATAGAGTTATGAAGGATGATGAGGATGGTAAAGATAGGGATGAAGCCAGAATGTGGGTCAACACCGCAAAGGACAACATTAACAATGGTCAGGACTAGGGGAATCAAAGGGCACACTAGCAAGAGGTTGAGGAGAACAAGATGGCCTATGAGGCAGCTCAGGTCATGCAAGACCTAGAGAGAAAGAATGAGGACTAATCCTTTACCTATTCTTTTGTTTCTTTTTGTGCCTTTTTTTGGCTTTTTGTAAGGGCTTTTGCCCTGGTCATTTCTTGTTGTTTCTGTTCCTAGCTTTTTCTTTGGTTTTTGTCTGTCAGCTAGGCCTTGTGCTTATTTTCAGCCTTTGAACTGGAACTTTTTTGGTTGGGCTTTTCACACTTATTACCAGCCTTGTTAATGTTTTAACTCTTGGGTTTTAGGGTCATTGTAAAACCTATTTATCTAATCAAAAATAATGTAGGAAACTTTAAAAATGATGAAGTAAAAAATATATTTGATTGTGCTAAATTGTTACCTTCAAGAAGCACCTCAGACACACACTGTCACCTCTTGGAAACCTTGAAATTTCTATAAATGTTGATAAAACTCGAAAAATGACCACTAAGAAGAACTGATTTAAATTATTGGTTCCATGCACATCGTTGTCTAGAATCTAACTGAAGCTACACAGTTTCTTTGTGCATTATTTTGGGCCTATTTCTTCTTAGGCTTTCCTTGATTAAGTATCCCCTTCTAACTTGAAAGACTACAAAATGATCTGGAACAATTTAGTAATACCAATGTGCTCCCATAAATGGTGCTTTAAGATAGAACACATACATCCCATAGCAGGTTATTGAGCACATTGTTGATGTTAACAATATTGATATCTTTGATAAATGTCCTAGCAAGAGATCATTAGAGAGTTGCTGATGGTTAATGATCACAAAAGAAACTTGGCATGCAATGGTTAGTGAAAAAAAAGGCTCAAATATAGACAAAGAGAGAAATTTTATGATTCCCAATCTAATCAATATACTAGAAATATACCTTTGGTAAAATGTAATTTGATATGTGGATAGTATTCCAGATAGCAAAATAGAGATATTTATTTATAATTTTTCTTTGGTCATCACATATGCAGAATCAAACTTGGGGATATAATCATGGTGGCATCCCATAGCAAAGTTCAACTAGCACATCCATAAGGTAAGCTCTCAATTATTTTGAAATTTGAAACTAATTTCCTTATTTTGTGACTAGAAATTGAGTATTCTATTTATTTTCTTTAATACTAGGGACTATGCATAAATTTAGGTAGCTCTTTACTCACAAGACATCCTACAATTTAGAACATGTTAAGCAAATTCAAAATTTCAAATATCCCTTAAACCCCCATGACATAGTATAATGATCTATAATTTGATGATTCCTCAATCTTCTAACTAAGCTATGCACTTTTTTTATATCTTAACTCTTAAAATAGAAGCTATTTATGCTGGTAATTTCTCAAAGTTACTACTGAGGACCCAAACCTTGAGATTTCTAGGCATTTTTGATGCTAGTTCCTTTGCATAATCTACTATAGCATGATGCAAGTATATTATTGTAGCATGCTACAATAGTTGAGTTTGATTCATAATGGCCTCAACAACATTTGGATGATAGTGTCCACAGAAAACTGTGATAATGCCCCCAAAAGCATCAAGATATCTACGCCTGTCCTCATTAAATAAGTATTGCATTTTACCCTAAAAAATGTTCAACTACAAAATGAAGTAAAAACAACATAAGAAAATTATTAGCATTCTTTTACAAAACAAACCCTTCCAAACCATTGCGATGAAACAAACTTCATTAAAATAAATGCCAAAGGAACAAGAATTCTAATTATGACCACATCCATGGACTATCAAGAAAATCATTTTTTTGTTTGTAGCTCACAAAGAAATTATCTAATCTTCAACTCCATATGTTCACCCAACATATTGTGTTGTCATGTTTTGAGAACAAAAATAATACACTAGTGATAGCCTAGAAGACAACTTTTTGCCTCTCCCTAAGCTATCTATCTATCTCTTGTTCAAATGGAAAGGCATCAAGAAAAGAATAGGGTTACAGGAGTTTGAAAGACTATAGTAACCTTAGAGAGGTTGTGATAGACTCACTAGTGATCCATGGAAACCTAGTAGATTTGACTAATAGATAGATGACAATGTCCATCATTAGTAAAAACTTAAAATAGTGGATGAACATGGTTAAGCTCTTTTCCATTCTAAATTTAAAAACAAATAATTCTTCATCTACTAATCTATCATTTCCTTAACTCATTGTAGTGATTATTTTGGATATACAAGTTAAAAAGCGAACCACACTATTTAACAGAAGATGGTGCAGTACCTACATAGGATGCAGTATGCACATCAAATTATTGGTAATATCACCTAAGTTATTAGTTTAGGTTTGGTTCCAAGTTTGAAGTTCAAGAACTAGTTTGCAAGTTTGTCAAAAAAATTGAAAGGGGTTTGGGTTCGTTAGTGCAAAGAAATGTAAAAATTAGAATGTAGCATAGTAGCATAAACAAATTTAAACAACAAAAACACCATAAACTTGTAATCATAGTGATCATACCATCATATAGTTTAACATTAAAAATAAACCATAGCATCAAGTTCAAGTATCATCATTTGATGTTCATTGTTCAACTAATGGAATCAAAATCTATTAATATTCTAAGCTCTTCAATCTTCATCTTCTTCTTCATATTCTTCTTCTTCTTTGTCTTCATCTCTAGCATTAGTTTTATTTGTTAAGCAAAATATATGAGCTTTTGACCACAACTTGCTATTAGGAGAAGTTAAAGGGAGTTGTGACCTTATTACTACCTATATTGCATCAGCTATACTCTATTAGGGCATGATATACTACTAAGCAACATGCTTTTTGATCAACAAATATCCAAAGTTAAAAAAAATGGCCATGCTTTTTGGTATGGTGTGATAACTTATGGATATACTATAGTCAAACAAGAAGAAACATTTTTCAGTCATGTTTATGAGCCTTATTTTGATTTTGGAGCTCTTGAAGAATCTATATCCATTTAAAACCAATGAAAACTGGATGATGTGAATATTAAAACTCTCATTTAGCAGAAGTAGCACTAATGAATCAGTTATCTTTTTGCTATTAAATGTGAATCTTAAAGACACATTATTTACTGTTTTCTTTTGACAAATTTCCTAATTGACTATTATTGATGATTTCATGGCATGTATCTATGAATGAATAATCCTATTTATAAAGGTTATTCTTATTTTTGTCAGCATCCTTAACATTGAATTTATTTATTGCATGTATTATGCAGATACACCTAGAGTCTGGTATGTATGGCAAGATTCATATGTTGATAAAATTAATAAAGATTATGGATGTTGGTGTAATGCATGTTTTATTTATTTTGTTCTTGAAATAAGATAGGATTTATGAGTGTTTATGATGGCTTGGTCTTAATTAACCATTTTGTTCTCATTTAGGGGAATGGTTTATTGATGGAAAAGTAGTTATGAGGCCTCCTGAGAGGGAGAAATTGATTAATGGTGATCTTGGCAAGACAATGGACTTTGGATGACACATTTCCATGAGTGCAACAATAAGGAAAGTCTCATCTCCAATCTTGTAGGGAAAAAAACATGTAATCAACATACTAGAAGTCTTAAAAGTCATACTGCAAGAAGCAATTATGGTGCAATGATCCCAATGAATTGAATTTAAAAGAAAAATGTTTGGAAATAGAATGCTACCTCACTAACAATGATCATAGAAAAACTTACAAAAAAATCATCAGGAATACCAATTCCAGGGGATTTGAAAGCACCGTTAATTATATGTAAAATTGCATTGCTACAATTCAATGCAAGTATAGCACTCTCTGCCTACATCAGCAAAAAGTATGATTTAATAGATTTAAATAATTTCTTCCCTGTAGATAATAAAAAAATTTAACTTGGTTTATGAAAAACATGCCAACTAACATGCAAGGCATTCTATAGGAAAACACAACATCCATGACTTAGGTAGCCAAAAGTTGAATCAAATCACACATTTAATATCTTCCTAAAGCAATATTTTGACACGTATTCAAGCTATTTGTTGGATATTAGAAACAACCTCCAATTTATTTCTTAACAACATCCCTGATTTTGAGCAAGGATGTGATAAACATCCTTCTAATGGATGTGCATGTTTCACAATAGAAAATTTACCTCAAATGACAAGCATGTCTCATTTAATCAGTAATAGCAACAAACTAAATGCTTTTCAAATTGGACTAAAATTTACCTCTAATGTTTCTTTTGAAATAATTATTTTTTCTTGATGATAGAAGTCTAATTTTGTTGAAAAGGCCATGGCATGGGAGTCATGTGGCTCCTCACTATAGCTAGTCCACTATCCACTAGTGAAAATACTTCATTCTAAGTATGAACATCTTGAAATCAAAGAGAAAAATTAGTAGAGATTGGCATTGACAAACATTGTCTTTTAATGAGGACAACTACATTAGAACTATAGTAATTAGACTCTCTCTAAGAAAACCATAATGAATAAGTGGAAAGTGAAACAAAATGACTTGGAATGGACTACCTCTCTAGGTTCTAATGGCATACCTCCAACTTTGGCTAAATTCTCCAACTTTGGGTAAACTTGAGCAAGGGAGTCAACCAAAAAATGGCTTGAATATGACTCTTTTTAAGAAGCTAAGTCTTTTCCCAATTTTGTCTTAGCCTTTTTTAACATGTTCAAATCTTCTTAGTAAATTAGTCCATCTCTAGCCCAAGTTCTATGTTAATTACTAGGATATATTACCACACAAATTAAAAAATCTACAGTTTAAAAGAATGTTAGGAAATCAAGAGATGAAGATATTCGCAGGCAATATGAGTCGTCATTTGTGAAAGGAACTAGGTTGCAGGAAAGGATGCAAAAATAGAGGTGCATGATTTTGTGAAAGAAAATTCATGGCCAACAACGACTGGCAATTTATTGAATAGCAAGATAGGTCAAGGCAATGATAGTTTTTGGAGTATTTGGACATGGTTAGTAGAATTCCTATGAAAAGAGGACATGGAGTCAGCATTTGGCGAGGTCTTTTGCATTGGGGATGATCTCTTGTTGATTAGGCTTATGAATCAAACTTGTCCTATGCTGGAACATTTATCTAAAGGAACCATTTTGGAAATGATGCAAGCTCTTAAACATTTCTTGTTAAAGCAGAAATTCTTGGTTCAATAATCCCCTAGATTCAATAGGTGATTTATCCAATGAACCTGTAATAATAGGATGTGTATTCTTTCATTTTGGTATAATGATAATTATAGTCTATTTCTTTAGCTAAAGGTTATGATTTTTTGTTAATTTTGAAGATTATATCAGTGTAGTCCCTTAAAATAATTATTATGAATGCATCATTTACATGTCATCCCCCATCTCTCTATTATCAAGAAATTGTAAAAGGTCTTTTTAAATATTATATCCCTCAACATTTGCATGATTGTCATAGAGACTAGTCCAAATCAATGGTGGGGTTCACTAATTTTTGTTTCGAATCTAGGATATCTTCTATGCCTAACATTTAATTTTCTTTTGTCTAAATTTCTGCACAAGTATCCAAACCAAAACACCATTTTGAAAGAAATAACCAATATAAGTTTCGTATATTATTTCATTTATATTACATTTTTTCTTGATGCTCAGGTTGTTTACTTGATCACAAGAAATGGCTTAGATTATCTAGGCCTCTCTCCTGATGTAAAGAAAGAACTGTTATCAGCCTTACAAGAGGCTTCATCAAAGCATTTTTCTAATTCTTCAAATAGAAACTTCATTACTCGGAGTGCATCCAAGTTGTCTATTCTTTGGATGGTGGACTCATTGAAAGGTAGGTAATCAAAGGAGCAAAAAATAATTATTTTTTCAGCACTCTCTTTCTTCTGATGGAGATTGACAAAAATGAGTCGAGAGCTTCTCTATGTTATCTTCTTTAGGCATTCAAATGTCCCAATTGAACACTCACTTCCACCAAAGAGTATGTTGTTCCTTTGTCATAGACACTAGTCCCATAGTCTTGTTAGACTATCAACATTGTATTCTATTGATAGAATTTGATATTTAAAACAAGTTATATTTCTTTCCAAACCCTATAATTTATCAGGAAGGTTACATTTATGAACAGTACATTTGCAAGAAAGAGTGTCAATATTGAACATAAGACCAACATCAAACAATGATCAGCGTTGAGAGTAGTCAGCTGATTTTGTGACTATATATTCACCATTTAAACCTATTTATGATTTCAATTGCTATAAGTAAAATGAATCTCATTGTTATGCCAGTGTTGTAACTCACCTTTCAGAATTATCACAAACATCAAACTTCATTTTTCAAGGTTGGGATTGATTTCTTATATCTTAAACATCTTTCAAAGCTATAATTGAAATAAAAAGAATCAGTGAACACACAATCAATTTAGGATTGACAACATTTTAATCCAAACCTGTTCCACTATCAATACTCAAGAAAAGTCCTATTAACATTGTTAGTCTATTTCGCATAATGTTTCAGTATTGTTATTTATGACTAGTTCAAACATTTGAATCATTAATAAAGATGACTATCAAAATACACCTTGACCAAACACCATGCAACACTTCATCAACAAATAACATCATGCGAACAACTTGACAAGCAACCTTTGAAAACATATATTTCACATTTATCACCTTGGGGTTAGTAACAAAGCTCCAAGATAGAACTAAAGCTTGACTTGATGTCAAATCTCAAGCCTTCGCTCAATTCATGTGCAAGATTTATATTAATAATTGAGACACCAGAAATACTTGCTAATGAAATGCATTGATCCAAATACCCAGTCAATGGTCATATGCATGCAAGACTGAAGGATTCATTTGATTATTTGGAGAACATATGACCCAACATAGAGGTAGGTAGTAAACTATACATTTGGCAAACACTGAAAATTGAAGTTTCCTTTATTGGAAATTCACAATAAGCACAGAATAATTCCCCCTCACAATATATACATGTTTTTGTATGAAGCACAAGATAAAATCATTTAAAAGAAAACATGAGATAATATTACCAGTCACCATGGTATAGAGCCTAGATTCAAAACTTCCCTCTCTGTTCACAGAGTTCTTGGATGGTTAGGACTAGTTTCTCGAACCAAATGTTCCCAACCCACTTAAAAAAATTAGTTACTATAAGAAAATTTATTCTCCTACACCATGTCAATTCATGTTGGCCTACCTAGCTAAAAATAAATGGGGTGGTCGATAGGCTTTCAGAGGACCATGAAAGCACAGAAGAGTTTGAGTAAATCCCAACTCCAGAAAGCCCAAGCACTAACTAAGGATTCAAGTGTAGGATATCATCATATGATATCCTTACATAGAAGAAAAAAATACAGAAGAAAACTCTTACACAACTCTAGCTCCTTTTCTTTCTCCATCAAAAATTGAAAATGTTTTTTCATTTTAAAGTTAAGCCCATGTTGGTCAAAATTTCAACCAACATGGGCTTAGATTTTTAAAAAATGAAAATTTTCCTTCTACAATCCAACCAACCTAAACCTTTTAATTGATGGTCAAAATTTTTGGATGAAAAATGAGGTCAAATGTAGTAGTGTAATCATGCTACAAGAGAAGAAGACAAATGTATTGAAGTCTAGAAGAAGTGATCAAGGAATGACCAAATTTATAGGCTTGACCAACCAAAAGAGTAGAACACTAAAAAAGCTGAAGTTTATGTTGAGTAATGCTAGTGTCAACCAAGTGCTAGTATGTGTTGAGCAGAAGTAGCATCAACTAAGCATCAATATTGACCAAGTGTTAGTATATATTCTAAATAAAGAAGTTAGTAGTGAACAAGTAACCTTGCGATGACTAAGCGACAGAACATAGTGTTGGCTAAGGGATAGCATTTAATAGTTAATAATGAAATCATGGTTTCCAGGCAATAATTGATTTCTTGAAATTTGTAAAATGTGTGGAAGATAAGGATGGATGACCTGGACCATTTAATTTAAGAAAAATTATGTTTGAGCATTTCTATGCAAGAATTCTAAGAAAATTTTGGAAAAGTTTCTAGAAGAGAAAAGAGGAGATAAAATGTTGGAAGGATTTGATGAATCTAAGAAAACCCTAAGATATATGGTGATGTTTAAGTGTAAAAAGATCAAAATTACCTATTTAAGGAGGCACAAGGGTTAATCTAAAATGTGGTTCATGTTAGCAAAGCTAGTGAATACCTAATCAAGGTTGGAGTAGTTGTTGATGCTATTGATTGGTGAACCTAAGTAGGAGACTAAGAAGTATAAGTAAAGAGGTGAAGTGTGATTTCTTGAAGGGTGGCCAAGAATATCATAGATAGAGATGGCAATGAAGGCCAAATAGTGGATCAATATGTGAACCAAATTGTGATTTGTATTTGCAAAGTGAGTTGTATTAGTCTAATAAAACCTACTATTACTTTCTAACCATTATATCATTATTGAAATCATTTAATCAAGGTTGACCTAACAATCATATATAAATCTTTTAATCAAGGTGGCATTCTAATAGAATGTTCTAAAGTCCTCTAACAAGGCCACTCCTAACAAGATGATTAAATCCTTTAACAAAGTCACATTTAATGGTATATATTGTAACCTTTAACAAGGTTGGCTCCTAAAGATCACTTTAGAAGAGTGAAAAATTGGTGACATATTACTGGTGGTTTTCTCCAAATTGGGTTTCCATGTTAAATCCTAGTGTCAACTTGTGTGGATGTCATTTGTGATGATTTAAAGTTAATGTTTTACATTATATAAGTTTTTTATTATTAGTAAAGTGGACTACTAATTGATGTTATTGATCATTTTTTGTAAAGTTCGAGCTAATGGATGCTTAGGTCTGAAGTAGTTGAAGTGTTTAATTATTGAATTGGTATATTTGGACCTTAGATAATTGATTCACCCCACCCTCAGTTATTGTAAATATGCTAACAACAATAAGAACATAGGAGGAATATTTAAGGAACTAGATCTTCTTTCTTAGCTCTACAACCTTGACCTTAATTTCCATTTTCTCTAGCTTCTTTGCTAGATCCTCACATTCTTTTTTGGCCTTCTACAATTATATATCAATCTTGGACATAGTAGGGGTGCTCTTTGAAACTATTGTAGGTTTCTTAATCTAGACACTGACTACCATAATCAAAGAATCAATTGTACTTATTCTAACTTTGGCTTCTTCAGAAGATTTGTATTGATGATTCTACCTTAAAATGGGTCCCTCACTTTAAAATTCATCCTTACCTCATAGAGAATGTTCTTTCTCTTGGCATTTAATTTTTAGGGCTCCAAGGTAACAAAACATGTATGTATGCAATGATGTAGGCTTCTCCTCCATTCTCTTATTTTTTTCTTTAAAAAATGACATTATTCTATGTAGATTATCTCTCTCTATGATTACCATTTCCTTTTCTTTGTCCAAATACCTATGTTTGGCATCCTCTTCTACAAATTCCCATCTAAGAGCATCAAGTTTAGTGAATAATTCATTAGAATTAATAGTAGTCACCTATAATTCTATGGTACACTAAGATCTCTGATATTTCTCCTAGTAAAAGGAATATGGGTTTTCTAAGGTACATCGGGCTGCTATTTGATCAATTCATATGCTGGCTTGTATTTCTTGAACCACCCAGTCTAGATCTAACATACCCAACAAGAATACCCTTATGATTGTAAACAACATCCTCTTGAAAAGGAGTATCAAATAGACCCTCAAAAAATCTCATATTCTCAAATTTAGAACTCTTTATAGAAGATTCTCTTTCTTCTGAGACTAGGTGTAATATATTTTCTTCATTGTCAACCTTGGTTCCATGAAGGAGCAATACTTGACTCACCACTCTTTGTTAACCAATTTATTTTATTCCCATGAGGTAATTTTTTTTGTAGAGGAACCTTGGGATGTGCCTTTGTGTAGGCCCTGGTGTTTTTTCTCCTAATAGTGATTTAATAAAGATTTTATTGGTTCAAAAATCACCTTTTTGGGTCACTACTCCTTTCAAGAAATAGGGCCTGTCTAGAAAACAACCTTGAGAATCTAAAAGAAAGCTAGTTACAACAAGAAGAAAACCCACCACATGAAGAAAATACATGTATCATAAGAATACAATTCTCTATACCACCCAAAGGATAATAGGACTAATTTGTACTATGCATACCATGAAATTTCCTCTTAATTAATTCCCCATCAACATTTATATTTTGTTGGCTCCTAATTTGGTAGAGTTTTAACTACCTTATGAAATGCAAAATACATGTAGGGATTAGCTAGTTTCCATGATAACTATATCCTGACAAAGTTAAGGACCAACTGACAAGTCATATTGGATTTCTCCACTTTGAACTCTAAAAAATTTAGGCAAGTGTATCTGGGATTAACTATATTCATCTTACAAAAATACTCCTACTTTAATCCCTAAAAAAATAGATAAAACCCTAATTTCTTCTAACTCAGAGAAAATAAAAAGAAGTGAATAACAACTAATTATCCATTCTAGTAATATCTAGGCCAAGTGAGGTTAAATCCTTTAGATTCACAACATAACATAAGGTAAAATTGATTTCATTAAGATTATAAATTGGGGAAGCTTCAATATATGCTCAACAATAATATTGCAACCAGTGCTTTATCCATTGGGTTTTCTCTCACAAATTAGATGCTATAAATTGAAATACCTATTCATCTACTTTACAAATGAAAATGGACACACACTTTTCATCCTCTACTTATTAAAACATCTCCATGAAATCCTATGACTTTCTCATGTCATGTTAATAATTCACTTAATCCATTGGGTTAACAATAGAACATGATACAATATATAATTCTAAATGAATTACAACTAGGATTTAGCTTCATTTTTACTAACTCACATAAAATCAATGAACAATATGAATAGGGACAAGATCCAAAATATGTAACTCCATGAATTTGTTCATTGTATTAATTGCTTGAAATTTATACATCCATAGTATCATATCTAAGTTTCAAAATAACCCAAAATAGGCTTAGACTATCAAAATCTTATTCAATCCTTTTTTTTTCATTCATAAGAATATACAAAATTAACACAAAATATTGGACCAACAGAAAGGAATATGGCATTCATCAAATCAAAACTTGGACCCTTTCTCTAAGTCTTGGGAATCCTTTTATATGGAAGGACTACAACAAAATTTAGAATAGAGAAAGATGACACATGTTACATATTCATTTGACAAACATATGTGGTTACAACAAAGTAATATGATCTGGTTAGAAAATGCATATAGTTAGTCACTCCAAGGCTTGATGTGACATCTCTAGGATTCCATGACTCTTTGATCCTTCTTTCCAATTGCATGTCACTTCCAAACTTTTAATTTCCATGAGCCTTATATTGTTCAGATGAGCCCTTAAAATTTGAGTCATCAATCATGATGTATTTTTGCACCTATTCTTCATATTCATTTTTAGTAGGCCATGAGTGTGTGAGGATTTGATCAACTACCTATCTATATAGATTATACTTGATGATTTCTTGAGTAATCTCTTTTTCAAAATTGCCATAAAATAACCAATAATTGTTGGAAATATTCAAGATATGACAAGTTACTGAGAGGGGAGGGGTGAATCAGTAACTTTTAAAATTTCAAACAATAAAACTGCATACTGATATATTCACCATTCATCCAAGTAACCTACTGTAAGCATGAAACAAAATCATTTGCAACACTTGAACACACAGATTTGGTGACCCAAAAACCTTCCAAATAGAAAGTAAAACTGGGGTGGGGATGAAACCCACAAAGCTTCGTTACTGCAGTATGAAGTTGGCCGGTTAAGGCTTACAATGACCACTTTTGGTGATCTTCCCTGTTAGGAGCACAAAGGATTGCTAATCCACCTTGTTAGAGGATTTACAAACATACAATAAAGTATGCACTCTGTTAGGAGATTTACAAAAGACTATTAAGTCTACCTTGTTAAAGGATTTACAAAAACTGATTCACTTGTTAGAATGAAATAGTGGATCTGATTACAATTGATTGCTGATAAGATCCGCTATGCTCTGATTCACCTTGATGTGATAGATAAAACTTTTCTGCTCCAAAACTTGACCTTGCTGAATACCTTCACAACTCAGCACACATACTTTTGCTCACATGTATTTCTTTCACACTTTCACATTTTCATTCATTACCATTACATTTGAATGATACAATACATTGCATATATATACCATCCAAATAAATAATACATGCAAGGTCGGCCAAAACAACAAGTGCAAATCTCTATACAAAGTTGGCCCAAGGTAAAAACTCGGGTTCACTAAACTGACTCGGTGTCCTTCTGATACTCGGTGTCCACTGCGTTACTCAGCATCATCATGCACTCGGTAGAAGTGAAGGCATGGTCCATACTAAACACTTTGAGTAGTTTTAAACTTGGTAACCACTGGAGACTCGGTAGAAGAGATGTCACTCGGTGAACACTTCTATCTGAACTGTAGCTTGATGATCAAAGGAAACACTTGATAGAACCTTGTGACTCGGTGATAGTTAGTTTCCTTGATAACCGTCTGAGCTCGGTAAAATTAATTTCCTTGATAACCTCAGGAGCTTGGTTATCACGAAGTTCTCGGTCAATACTAAGTACATCTTCACTCGATCAAAATTGATTCCTTTCTTTACCTCGAACACTCGGTAAACACTGGCTGCTTTGTTCACCTCGATCACTCGGTAAACACTGACTTCTTTGTTCACCTCGATCACTCAATAAACACTGAGAACTAGGTAAAGCTTGGCTTACAAAGGAATGTCCGGTGAGAGCTCGGTAAGCATTCAGAATCCAATAAGTGTTGTAACTAATGACAAAAATGTATCATAATGCCAACATAATTTACTAACTTTTTGATACAGCTTTTGAAAAGTTCCATATTCTTATCCTTAGATATTTATTTTTCCAACTTATATATCTTAATTTTTTGCTTAGATCTCTAATTAGCAAATTGTTTGACCCCTTTGTCCTCATTCATAATAGGTGGAACTAGTGTATCTTTATACCCATCCAAATTATTTTTGAACTCCACCATTTTGGCCTCAATATGTTCAAAAAAAATTGGGAAGCCTGCAACTGATTTTTAAAAAAAATTGGTAGTGGGGAGGGCCTTAGGGGGATCATTTGGGTCTACCCTTGCACATAATTCAATCTACTCCATTTTATCTATCATCCTCACCCATTTCTCATAAATTGGCTTGACCAATAATCTATCCTCTTTGAACTGTAGGATTTGAGCAAATATACAAATCAAATCCACAAAGCCCAAGAATACCTGTATGTAGAAACCCTATCACAGAGAAGAAAAATACAAGAAGAGGCAAGGGTTTGACTTGAAAACATGCAAATTGTATATTCAAATGAAGAAGATATTGAAGAGATAATAATTACAAAGAGATCAATCCATATAAAAGGAGATCGAAACCCAAAAATGGTAACCTAATAAGTTACAAAGGGTAACCTAAAGGAGAAATCTATTTAATAATTATTAAATAATTATTAAATAGAGAAAGCTAGAAAACACATAAAGTGAAATCTTAATAAGGGAGAAAAGGTAATTTAATAAATAAAATTAAATTATCATTTTTCTCTAACACCCCCCTTAAGATGAACAACAATGCAGTTACAAACAATGCAAAAAGAGAAAGGAAACTACAATGCTAAAATAAAATTTGGGTCCTAGCAACAAGGCCTGATGAGGTGCCCAATCACAACAAAATATTTTTGAAATGGAGAAATAGAGAAAACCCAATCGAAAAAACTCTACTCCAAAAAGAGATAGCAAAAAATTATAGTGAAAGACTACAAAAGCCTCCAACTAGAGGAATGTTCCAAAAAATAGGAAGAGAGATCATGAAAAAAACCACTGAAGCATGAAGAAGCCACAAACTCTATCAAATGGAAATTAATGATCCAAAGAATCTCCTCTAAAAACAAAAAGAAGAGTGTCTATATGGTAGATGATCCATCTCACCGAAATGCATAGGTATCCAATCATTGCAATTGCCTAGTACATAGGATCAAATATTAAGTACATAGCTCACTCTAACAAACCAAGGAAGCATTAGAAACAATAGAAGACCCCCCCTAATGTAGACAAGGGTGAGGTGATAGGCAACTAAAAAAGTGGGCCAAAAATCTCCTACAAAACAAAAAGAACCAAGAACATCAAGAGTGAGGAAGAGATACAAACACCTATAGAGGCATGTGTCACCAACACATCATGGGGCTAATGTCATCGAAGGGAGACTCACTTGACAAAGGAAGAGGTCACTAAATGAAAATCAATCATCCCCACATGACACTTTATAATATAGTGTGAGTATGATAAATCACAATGATGAAAAAGATCCCAAAAAGAGAGGAGTGGCACTTTATCTTAGTGTGTTTGCATTAAAAATTCTTACAAATGATATCAACAATGATCAAAAAGGGAAAAAAGCTAATACAATAGAAAGTACCACCCAAAAGAAGAGATCCCATGCCATGAAAGTGATCCCCAGACCTGAAACACCCAAGATATCCACCATAGTGCAATAAAGCAAAAAACATAATAGAAAGAGCATGGAGTAGAATCTAGAAGAAATTATAGCATTTCTAAAAATTAGATAGAACCAACTTTCCAAAAATATAATATTTTAAAAAAACAGAGATGGGATGCTCAAGATATGCCCTCTAGAGTGAAAAATTGAACATTTGGTTTTGACTACCAAAATAGGAAACCAAAGTATATCAAAACCAAAAATCACCTACACCAATGTCTCCATCTTGGAACCATCTTTCCAATGAACTTTTTGGATCAAACAAATATGTCTATATGCTCAAGTTATGGCCAAAAAATCAATAGTAGGTCAAAAAAGGACCTAAAGGGCTTTTAGGGGGTGTTGATGTCGTGCTAACATTAGCATTTCCCTGGCCTAAATTTGATGGCTAGGGGGGCATGATAGAAAAAAAGGACTGCAACATGGTAGTACAGCCCAAAAAAGGTGGCATGGCACCTGACACATGACAAGTGCCGATGTGGCACCGCTACCATGTGGCAGGTGCCCATGGCACCACATGTGCAGAGGTGGTTGCTAGAGAGGCAGGTGAGCTGAAGGCAGTAAACTAGTGGCCACAGTCAATAGAGGCATTGGGATCTAGGTGGAGGCAACACTATAGTAGTTGGAGGGAGGCCTATTGATCGTTGGGAGTGCCAAGACCACGATGGTCAATGGGACCGCTAACGGTTACTACCAATGGTTGCCAAGACTGCTAGCAATTTCAATGATCGCTAGCCAATTTTCCTAAACTACAATGGCCAAAATCAATTTTTTTGTGATTTTTTTAAATTTTCTCTTCCTCAGAGTGCATGTAGAGGTCATACGACCCCATTGGGCAAAATTTTTTTTCTCTTGGATCAACATTGTCCAAAATAGAAAAAATTTATATGGAAACAAGGGTTTTGATACCTTCTGGATCCATCCGTGAAGTTCATTTCACCTCAAACTCCTTTGAAAATTAGTAACCCCCTTATTTTCTTAAGAAATACCTAAAAACTCTAGATCTTATTCATCAAACACTTGTACTCCCTTTTTCTCCAAATACTAAACAAGCTATAGTAGATCTGGCTTTGATACCATGTACGATTTGAGCAAATATGCAAATCAAATCCACAAAGCTCAAGAATACCTACATGTAGAAAACCTATAATAGAGAAGAAAAATACAAGAAGAGACAAGGGTTTGATTTGAAAACATGCAAATTATATATTTAGATGAAGAAGAGATTGAAGAGATAATAATTACAAAGAGATCAATCCTTATAAAAGGAGATCGAAACCCAAAAAGGGTGACCTAAAGGAGAAAGCTAGTTAATAATTATTAAATAGAGAAAGCTAAAAAATGCATAAAGAAAAATCTTAAGAAGGGAGAAAAGGTAATTTAATAAATGAAATTAAATTATCATTTTTCTCTAACATAAACTTACTAATAGTTAGATGGACTAGAGAACATATCTCATGGATTCTAAATATGTTGATATTTATTTTCTAATGAAGGTGCATTAGTTCAATTTGGACAATGACCACTTTGTTAAATTCAAAATTGTTCTTATCATTTTCATCTATCATCTTCAACTCCACCACCTCTTTAATTGAGCTATCCACAACTCTTCTTTTACTAGGTGGATTTTTTGTCTTGGCACAAAGGTAGTTTCTTGTGTCATAGGTATTATGCTCCACTAATTAGAGGGTCATGCCTCGTCTACACCTACTGGCCTAGTTGCTTCCAATTTATCTATCCTCTAAGTCAAAAAACTCACTTGAGTTTGCAAACTAGAACTTAGTTTGGATTGAGCCTCATAAGCATTGAAAACATGTTTTTATTTTGTTGTCATTACTTCATACCCCTTTTTACACTCCTTGGCCACTTTATCAACATATGAAGCATGATGTTTTAACCCACCAATGGACTCAGTAAGATTTTCATCTCCTACCTCTGTAACACCACATTTTCTCTAATACAATCATTTTCATCAACAATTTATTTTCCTATGCTAGAGGAAGGAAAAGACCAAGTGGCTAGGGTGGCAAGATCTTCACTATAATACATGTCTCTCATGGGCCTATGTGATTTCTTGATATTAGGTCAATGTGACCTCATGCCTTGCATGATGGAGCCAAAAGAAACTACATCTACTAAATCCAAATTTGAGAATAATAGGATCCTTAATTCCTATACAATTTTTCTTCCCTATTTAGAAGTGATAGCTTCAATATTTTTCATCATATCTCTCTCTATCTCATGTATAAGGTCATCATCAATGGCCTTAGGATTTTTTGATTTCTTTTCCTCCATCTTTTTATTGTACTCTTTTTTATAGTATTTCAATAGAAATTACTTAAAAGCTACTAATTTGACAAACTCATCATCTGCTATAATAGCCTCACAAGCCTCTGTTCTTACATCTCTAGGAGAACTCCTTTTATTTCTAGAGTGGTGATGTTAGAAATGGGTTCTCTTGGCATGAGAGGGACTCCTATTGTCATTATATAATTAGTCAAATGAATAGAATCATCACGAATATTTTTCACTTGTAACTGTCCCATAGTTTGGATGGCTATTACACCCTTTCAAAACCCCTCCTTTTCAAGAAATAAGTCATGATGTATGTTTTATGGTGAAGGTGGGGTAGGTAACCTTGGGGATTGAGGTGATGGATTTCTCCTTGCTAGATCCTCAACTTCTTGTCCTTGGTAAACCACTTGTGCTCTAGATCCCCTTGTAGATATCTTCCTCTAGTACACCTTCAAGCAACTCTCAACCCTTTTCCTCTTAGAAGTCTTAGTATCTTGAGGCTCTAATTCATCTCTTGGTCTCTTCTACCCTCTTTCCTCTTAGAAAATTATGTTTTATGCCTATAGTAATAAATCTAGACCTTGCACACTTTTAAGAAATGTAACCTTTGAACTCTTGGTTTTTCCAAGCTTCTCTTTCGAGGTTTTGTAAATATCTAAGAAATTCTCAAAAAAACTCATAATTTTTTTTTCTCTAGGATTAGTAGATGAAAGTGGATCATGCTAAGGATCCTCCTCATGTATTTCTTCTAGCATTTCTTGGAAAAAGATGTCACTTCCTCTTCTTTACATTCTAGGAGCTAACATCCCCATCATTCTTGATGATGTCCTCAAGTAAGTCAAACTCCTAGTAGACCATATGTCCTAATGATAATGGTGTGGGGGTAGAAATAAAAACCCACCCACTTATGACATAACTTTGGAACAAAATTTTAATCAATGGGCCTAAAATAAAACAATAAATAACGTGGAAAATCCTTTACTATATTGGCAAGAGTATCTTCCTTAGTGATATGAAAAATTTATTTTTAAATTATCTATATTTTTTCTAATTCTAATTACAAGACATGATTGTCAACCACAGCTGGACTAGCAAGACTTCACCATCTCTTTCCACTTCCAATTTCATATCTTGAGCATAATAATCATTGCTGAGATATAGGATCGTATGCATGAGCAATGAGTACTAATAGAATTATGTTGTTCCTCCATTTTGCAAGGCTATTAGCCCCTCATTAATCTTTACTTCTAAGTATTAAGGGTAATCATATATAACTACAAAACCATACTTCTGAATTCCCAAACACATCCACTTGTTTTCTTTGTTAAACCTTCCCTTGTTCACTAACCCCAACACCTAGTATAAGGTTGTATGTGTATCTTCCATTGTATCCTCAAAATTTTCAACATTTCCCAAATCATTCCCTAAGAATTCATAACTGAGCTTTATCCCATTCATGGTTTTCAAATAGGGATTGATGAGATTTCTCAATACTTCTATTCTAACTTTATTAAATTCCTCCTTAGACCTTAAAAATTTGATTTCATCAGTAGTCTTTATTGAAGGGTCAAGATCAAAATATATTTTGATGGACTTTTTTTCTACCTTTAGTAAGACATTTCCAAATGAATCCCTAATCACCTGTGAGATAGGGTCATACTTATATGCCAATTCTAACAAAAGGTCTATGTCCATGAATATAGTTGGGACCACTAACTTGCCTAGGTTATACTTCCCTACATTATATAATGGGCTTCCTTTAGTGGTCTTCTCATAATGCCACTTGAGAAATTGCAACCCTAGACTAAGCATATGTATATCCTAGATATCAACATATTTGTCTCACAAGTAGGTGTATACTTCAATTCCCATTTTATTCCATTCATTAACTATAACCCTCTCTTCCTAACTACCTAGCAATTTGTCTATGAAGTCATCTTGCAGATGTCTCTAAGAATAATTGAATTTCTTAGAGTGGTTCTTGGGGGGAATTTTTGCACTATTAGGTGGCTACCAGGGACAAGGCATTACAATTCTTCACAAAGAGTTATAGGGCTTTGAAAATCTAACAAAGAGATTGACTTCACACCAAGAGATAACCCTACTATCCAATTTCTCAAAAAATAACCACTTTAACTTTTTTAAGTTTAGGATGTTTACTTACTTTCTCTCTCACCACAAAGATTCTCTTGAATTCTTTCTTGAAATC
Organism: Cupressus sempervirens; assembly: GCA_028749045.1. NCBI lineage: Eukaryota > Viridiplantae > Streptophyta > Pinopsida > Cupressales > Cupressaceae > Cupressus > Cupressus sempervirens. Next base: position 525,353,313 of record CM053787.1, read on the forward strand.
TCCAATTATAGATGAGCTCAATTTTGCAAAACTAAGATAATGCAACAAGTTGATAGGAAATGATTGAGAGGATGGCTTTAAATCCCACAATGAAGTGTTAAAACTATGAAGTGTGCAATATTATTGTATTCATAAGTCTTTTCTTTTCCATAATCACAATCTTGAATCTCTATCATCGATCTTCCTTTACTCAACATCCTACAACCCTCAACTTGATTGACTTTCGTTGAATTCCTTTTCTAGCAACTAGGCCCCTTTCTTTCACCTATGAGATGTGGTAATGACCATTTCATAGAAACCTTGGACATTTCAACACTTTTTTGGAAGAGAGGAAACATGGAATCATCTCACATTTTTTTTAGATGGATCTCAATCCTCACAAAAATGTGATGGCTATCAATCTTTATCCATGATATAACCAAAAGCTTTAGCATTATTTACTATCACTAGTTCATCACTTGATTGTAACATAACCATTGATTACAAGTGTGTGCATTATCTCATTCTTTTAGTAACTTTAACTTTATCCTCTATTGTGGCCAACCCTTGAGACATGTGGCACATATCACATTTTCATGAGATGGATGTCAATCCACACAAAAACCTAAGGGTTGTCTAATCTTTCTTCATTGAATTCATGCTTGATAGGGGAAAATTTAGGCCAATTGACAAAACCATGTATATGAATCATATTCAGGTCTCATTGACATCATAGGTCTCACTAACCTCCTCCTTTTCTTGGCCACACACCATGCATTCATGATTTCATATTTTTGTGAAAACCTTTATCAAATACACAAAAACATGATGGTTGTTTGAATTTTTTGGGTTCACCTTTTATTGTTAAAATATAGTGCAGATATTGTGGGCCATATCTTATACATGTCCTTATCTCATGTTTTTGTGAGATGGGTGTCAATCTTCACAAAAACACAAACACTATCAAAAAATCATGCACAACCCCATCTCTTCTACATTTAATACAAGGCTCACTGACATAATTTCCATACTTGAATGACATAGACTAATTAGAAACAAGGCCCACTAGAGTATCCTTTCTTAGGTCCCTGTCTATGTGGAGCAATATCACATTTGCACCAAACATCTTATCAAGGATGGAAAAACATGACAGCCATTGGATCTTCACTTTGCTTACTTTAGTAGGGTTTTAAACATCATGAGCCCGACATGGGTAGATAGTAATAGTTTGCATTCTCGTGTGACAAAGTGTCATATCTTGAAAATATATAATTATCATCAATTTTTATGTAGTTAGAAGATGTTTCTAGGAGACTTGGGCCTAGGTATAGCACGTATTCAAATCTCATATTCCATGAGATGAGTGTTAGTTCTAGAAAAAACATGAGGACTGTTGATCTTGGGATCCACCATGATGTATAATCATAATTTTTGGAAGATTATAAGTTAAGGTTTAAACTTAGGAAAGACTTTAGACCAGGGGAGAAAAATATTTGAAAGGTTTTATTGATAGGAAGACAAAGGGTACTCAACACATGAAGACCCACCCTTCATTAAGTGATAAAATATGACCTTAGGATATAAGATAGTAGGGGTATGAAAATGTTATAACATTAGGAGATATAAAGAGGCCCCTTCTGCAAGATGTGATGACCCCTCCTTAAGTTACTTCTAAGGTAACTTAAAATTATAACTTGATGAGGGCTTTCCAAGGTTTCACCTAGGGTTTTTACACTTAGGAAAAATTTCATAGCAATGTCAATATGTAGAACCAATCTTAACAAAAGATTATGAAAAAATTAATAACACCACTCCAAGATTTTGCAGTTCACTAGAATGAAAGCTAACAATACATCTCAAGTGTTGTTTTGAGGTATGATTATCTAATTTACCTTGTATATACTAGGATTACCTTGTATATACCACAAGTGTTATCCAAGCATATGTCAGCTTATTTTCTTTTCCTAGATTAGTTTTTTCATGTTTTTATAGGTCAATTTGTTGTTTTCAAGGTTAAAGGTCTTAGATTTTAGTTTCTTCTTGGTTAGATCAATAGCCTACATATAAAAAATCCTAATGAGTGTCCCTCTAATCTCATTCATACATAAATTACTAGTTCAAAAATCAATTTCTGCATTTTTTCTTTAGGTTTTGGAGATACATTTTTATTTAGACTTTATTTCCCAATGGATGGAGGACCACTATTTTGTGTCTAGCAGGAAAGCAACTAGAAAAAGTCACAAAAAATGTTACTAATTTTTTACACATTCTATTTAGTTTGAGCATTGTGTCATATTTTAAGTAAGGTACACATCCCTTTATCCTTTATATTTAGTTTATAATTTTCAAATTTTTTTTCATTATATAGATAAATGAAATCCAATTAAATATTTTTTATAAAGCATCAAAATGATATTTATGATTGTTTGTACAACTGATAGACATGAAATAATTTGTTGAAAATAAATGTATCTCTCATATAAGGCTATGATAGTAGCCTCTAATATATGGCTATTTCCTATTTTATATAAATGAAAAACACAAAATGTTGAATGTGTATGGAGAAAGTTAAAGAGAGCCATTAATTTCCCATTATGATTGGTTGTGTTTCCCTATCATGGTTGTGTCATTTTGTTAACTACCTTAAGTCATGTCTCATCAAAGTCCATCCACTTTTGCATCCTACATACATAAAGAAAAGAGATAAATCAAATGGGTCCAAGAATTATTGGTACCTGACCTCATACATACACACCCTACTCTATAATAATGCCTTACACTTGCATAAAATAGGAAGAAATATCAGCAAGAGGTCAAAATTATGTGCCAATTAGAACCATATTTTTCTAATGTGATTTCTTCATGTGAAACTTATCCTACTTCTCACTAATGTATAGATGTAAATAGGCTCCCACAAGGGTTTGAGCTCAACACATCCTTGAGAAGTGTGATTAAAGGTTGTGGAATGAATAAAAAATAATTTCCAAAGTGCTAACTAGATATGGACATGAAAGGGACATGTAACTCACTTAAAACCTTTTGTTTTGTATTATTATATGACAAAGGAGCATGTTATTCTTGATAATTATTTTGTGCCTTTTTGGATATAGTGTAAAACATCTAAGGGATGAATTTTTAGCATGTTGATGATATTCCTATGGGGGAGCATCTTATCATTGCTAGATAGTTATATAGTGATCATATGTTGCATTCATGGTAGTGTTTTACATTGATGCCAACATACATGTCATTTTGTAGAAGATTAACATATCAATAGGAAGTGACTTAGGCCATAGAGTTCAAGAATTATAGATAAGGATATGAAAAATTGAGAACATCATCTACAAAGGGTCATAATGATGTGGTTAAGTGTGCATGCAAAAACATAAGGTCACTTGATAATTATTCATGATTTATTGAAGGAAACATTCATATATAATTCCTGAGAAGTAGTTACTAATGTTTTGATTATATCTCCTAATAGAGACTGAGGTAGAAGATGTGATAAGGATGCAGTAATCAAATGTGCACATCTTGATGCTACACGTATGAAGATTTGTGAAGAATGTTATCCTAAAGTATTATGTAATTGTGGAAAGATGTAAAGATGTAATGTAACGTGTATTGTATTATCTTATTGTGATCCTATATTATATTTATAAATTGGGAAAGCCTCAAGGCTGACTTAATAATTAGCTTGAGAATTTGATTAAAAAAAAATTGTGTTTCCTTGTAGTAATGTGTGAGTGTAGTGTGATCCAAGACATTCTATGCAATGTGAATATTCAAACTTGGATATAAGATCTAGTGAACTTGATATTGAATATATCTTGATGAGAGAAGTGTTTGGTGTGGATAAGGCACAAAAAGATGATAGAGAGACTGCATTTTGCAAAGAGCTTGTTATGGATAATTGTTTATTTTAATTATTCTACAAGGATAGTACTAAGACTAGTTGGACAGCGAGTTTGGTAGTCTTGACCCTGAAGTTGTTTGGACAGTGGGTCCTTCTTCCTTCCATAACTCCTAACAGGGTTGGAATCTCCTCATAGGAATTCAAACTCTCTTAACATGGACTGATATGTACTGAATGTAAATCATTGAATCCTATAAGTGTCTATCCTCTTGCAAGGAACTTATATATTAGTACATCTTTTGTGGGTACCATTCCCACTAGGGTTTTCCCTTTGATCAAGGGTTTCCCTAGTTAATAAATCTAGTGTTATTGTGTATGGTGAGATTCCTATGGTTGTTGCACTTATTGATTACATGTCTATAATTTAATAAGGTTGATAAAAGTTGTTTTAATCAAATAATTAATTTCTCCCTCCTTCAGTTATCTTTACTTTCTAACAATTGGTATCAGAGCTAGGTACTTAAGCAAAAGATTAATAGATATTAAGGAAATCTATAGTGAGCCATTTCAGAAATGAAAGTTTGAAGTTTGATGGAGTCAATGATAAAAATTGGAAGGAGAATATGAAGACACATTTTCTATGCATGGGTCTAGGATATTGGCTAATAACTAAGAGCAAGAAAGAAGTGGTTGGAGAAGATAAGCTTGAGGAATGTACTGAAGGTCAAAGAAAAGTATTTATGTGCAATATTCTTGCTAGAGAAGCACTTTTGACAACTCTTCCTAAAAATAAGTACAGTCAAGTAAAATCTTTGAATTTAGGACATGAAATTTGGAAAGCTTTGGAATCTACTTTTGAAGGTGATAAACATGCTAGAAAGGTTAGATTGCAGGATTGGATATGTTTACGTCAAGAAGCTAAAATTATGGAAGATGAATCAGTAATAAGTTATTTTCAAAGAATATAAGAAATTACTAGAGGAATCAATGATTGTAATGGACAGAAAGATGAAGATGAAATTGTATAGAAGATCTTGAAAATTTTGATACCTGTATGTAAGCAAACAACTTAGATAATCGAACAAGTTATACCTTGCATAGAGAATTTTACAAAAGAGAATCTTCTTGGGAGATTGGAATCAACTTAGATTAGTTTGAGACAAAGTAGATATTTTCCTAAGATTGAGACTATTTTCAATGCATTGAGTGTTCAACCTACTTTGGCAAGAAGTTCAAGTACTAGTGGAGATTATTCTAGTAGTTGCGGAGGAAAATTAGAAGACAAGAAGATTGAAGAAGGAATTTCCATACTTGTGAGAAGAGAACCTAAAGGCAAGAAAATATTTAAATGTTGGACTTGTAATGAATATGGTCATTATGCTTTTAAGTTCCCTAAGAGAGTAAACAAGTATAGAAAGAATTTCAAGCCTAGGAAGCCTAGAGAATATATTTATGCCAATGATGAAGATTTGGAAGCTAGTGTGGAAATATTTTTGAGTGAAAGTGATGAAATAGGATTTTTTTTAATTAAGGAGGAAAATCATAAAAAATAAGTTAGAGAAGAAAGAGCCCTAGTGTCACAAGTGAAAAAGAAGAAATCTGATTGGATCATAGATAATGGTTATGGTTGTTTGCATCATATGACTGGAGATATGAACAAGTTCATTGAATTCAATAGTTATGATGGAGGAAATTTTGAGTTGGAAACAATGCAACATGTCACATAAAAAGAATAGGATCTATTACTCTTGATGGGAAAACTAACACTAATGATGTTTATTTTATTGATGGTTTGAAACATAATCATTTGAGTGTTGGGTAGTTAATTGACAAAGGATGCCAATTGCAATTCATAGAGAAGACGTGTATTATCAAGGATGAATATTGTAAGATGATTGGTACTAGTACAAGAACAAGAGGTAAATTTTTTCAATTGAATCGTATTGAGATAACATGTTTAGTTGCTAAAGTTGATAACAGTTGGTTATAGCACAAGAGGTTTTCTCACATAAACTTTGATAATATTGTAAAGATCAATACTACACTTGTTGTTAGAGATATGCCAAAATTATAAATCCTACTAACATGGTATGCAAGGAATATTTTGTGGCAAAGAAAAAGAAACTTTCTTTCCCAAACAAGAAGTTTACTACATTAGCAAGGTTGGAGATAGTACACATAGATTTTAGTGGTCCTAAAAAGACAAGATCTTTCTATGGTGAAAAATATTTCATGATTCTTGTTTACAATTTTACTAGGATGATGTGGGTAGCATTTCTTAAAGAGAAACCTGAAGCATTTGGGAAGTTTAAGGTGTTTAAAAATGGAGTTGAGAATGAATATACTTTGAAGATTAAATATTTGAGATCTGATAGTGGTGGAGAGTTTACTTTGAATGAGTATAATAATTTTTGTGAATTTAATGACATTAAAAGACAACTTTCAAACCCTAAAATGACTAAGCATATTGGTATAGTAGAGAGGAGAAATATATCAATAATAGAGGAAACAAGAGATATGATGTATAATAAAAATGTTTCAAAGATATTATGGAGAGAAGATGTTAATATAGTAGTTCACACCATGAATAGAGTACAAATTATACAAGGTACTGGTAAGACCCCACATGAGCTTTGGTTTAGACATGGACTCTCATTTATGTCTTTTAGAATCTTTAGAAGTAAGTGTTACAATAAGAGAGACGTTGATATTGGTAAGTTGGATGTAAGAAGTGATAAAGGTATGTTTCTTTATTATTCATTAAAAAACAAAACTTACAAATATTTTAATGAGAGAACTAAAACTTTTGTTGAGAGAAAAAATGTTAAAGTAGATGAGAAGTTTGGAATTCATTAAAGAATTCTCGATTATAATTATGATGAAGAGGTTAATCCAAAGGCTAACTAGGAAAATATTGAGTTGATTTATGAGAATGACACAAATTTGTATAGTTACATATAGATTGTGGAATAGAGGGAAGAACCAAGGAATTAACCTATATCTATAGTCAAAGTTGAGATAATGACACATAATTAGAATCTGATAAAGAAGCATCCTATTGATTAGATTATTAGAAGCAAGGAAAAAGGAGTCATGATAAGGAATAAGGTACAAAGAGAAGAATTATGTTTGATTTCACAAGTTCAACCTAAAAGTGTTGATGAAGCTAGTAAAGATGATTTTTGGATTAAAGCTATGAGAGAAGAATTAGATCATATTGAAAAGAATGATATATGGGAATTGGTTCCTAGACCTAAGGACAAGAATATTATTGGAACTAAGTGGGTTTTCATAAATAAGATGAATGAACAAGGTGAGGTTGTGAGAAATAAAGCAAGACTAGTATGTAAAGGTTATTAACAACAACAAGGTATAGATTATGAGGAAACATTTGCACTTGTTGGTAGAATAGAGGCAGTTAGAATATTTTTGCCTTATGCAGCTAATTGGAAATTAAAAGTGTATCAGATGGATGTTGAATAAGGATTTCTAAATGGAGAACTTGAGGGAGTAGTTTGCATTGAGAATCGTAAAGATTTTCCTTTGACATAATCAGGAGATATGGTTTATAAGTTGAAGAAATCATTATATGGTCTGAAAAAAGCATCTAGAGCATGGTATGCAAGATTGGGTAAGTATTTGGTAAAAATGGGATTTACTAAAGGTATTGTAGACAATAATTTGTATTTCAAGGAGATTGAGAATGGTTTACTAATTGTTGAAGTTTTTGTGGAGGATATAATGTTTGGAGATTATGATGAAGCAAGTGAAGCATTTTTTGGTGAAATAAAGGAGTTTGAGATGAGCATGATTAGTGAGATGAAGTATTTCTTGGGATTGTAGATTGTGAAGAATAATGATGGTATTTTCTTATCCCTATAATACCCTAAAATATGTATCCTAAATCAATTTGATCCTAAACCCATAAATCAATCCCAAAGTCCTAAAATTACTATGCATTTCTACTCCCACTTGACACTACTTGATTTGAATATCAATTGCATAAAATCCATAAATTATAATAATCACTTAACTTTAATAAGTTCCTAAATATTTGAATGAAATTGGCTAGATAAACCTCTTTGATTTATTGATTTAATATAAAGTTATGACACTTTCTATTAAATTAATATACTTTAGCCAATAATACATGGCAATGGGATTTATTAATCCATTTCTAAATTAAATTGTCTCCACATATTCATTTATTTGAATTTAAATATTCAAATATGAGATACATTTTGGAATATTCAATCAAGTGACACTTTTTAAAAATAATTTTCCAAGATGAGACAAATGGCACAAGAATATGACATGTCATGTCCCCATCCTTACAAAATCTCCTATTTTGGCCATAATCCTTAAGCTCCTTTATTTGGACTTTTGACCATATTTTCTTATAAATAGAGAGATCTTATCTGTCACAAAGGATCCTACTTTTATGTAATGAAACTTGTCAAATGTGCACTCACTCTTTGCATCCAAGATTTGTTGCATAGTGTGTTAAGTTCTAGCTTGTCATTTTCTCTCATATTGGTTTACTTTGTTCTTTGTTTCTCATAGCTTAAATTTTATTCTATTACATTGAAAACCACAAAAAAATTTTTGGCATTCATCTAGTTAGACCTCTTTACTTACTTTTTTCTAGCTTAAATCTTCATTCTCATATAGCTTTGTTCATCTATTTGCATAAAAAATACAAATAAATTTAGTTCTAGTCTTACATTCAACTCATGCTTTCAAATCCTTTTTTCTATCTATGATAAAGTCACTAAAGCTCTTGTTTCTAAGAGCACATACTCAAACCCCTACTAGATAGAAGGAAACAAGTCCATTTATCTGGATGTCTTGGGATGAGAAATCTCATGTTCATTCCTGGTTGAATCAAACATGTAATGACTATGTTGAAGTGTTTGTAGTCCACTTTTTGCACATACAATCATAGACTAAGTCTTGAAAGACATTGAAAATATTTGGTTTGGAATGTTGTAAACCTATTGGTACGCCTATTGTAACTAGTCACAAGTTATATAAAAAAGATGAGACACCTACTATTGAACAAAAGATGTATAGATCTATGATTGGAGGTTTACAATATTTAACAAACACAAGACCTAATAAAGCCAATGCAATTAGCATTGTGGAAAAATTTCAAGCTGATCCTAAAGAATCATATTATGGAGGAATAAAGAGGATTTTTAGATATTTGAAGTATGGATGACATAAAGAGTACTAGTGGTGGAGCATTTTTCTTAGGAGGAAGATTGGTTTCTTGGCTAAGAAAAAAATAGAGCTTCATTTTACATAGTACAATAGAAGAAAAATATGTAGTAGTAAAAAATAATTATGATTAGATCAGGTGGATGAAGAAAATGTTGAAGGAAATTGAAATTGAGTTTACAAACCCTATTATCATACACTATGATAAAATAAGTATAGTAAGTATTGTTGGAAATATAAGAGGAATAACTGAGAGGTGAGGGGTGAATCAATTACTACAAAAATAAATGCTAGATCCCTTAGATGTATGTACAAATTAATCTTCTAAAAATTAAACTTTGTTGATGCTCGGTAAACACACTGAAAATGTGGTAACTTGGTAAATAATTAATATAAAAATGTAGATGTTATCTATTATTACCATTACTTTAACTTAGTTTCCAAAACCTAAAAGAAATAGCATGAACACATTTGACACCAAGATTTAACGTGGAAACCCAATTTGGGAAAAACCACCAATTACAACTAGTTACTAATTTTCACTCTTCTGAAGTAGGAGCCAACCCTATTAAAGGTTATGAAACACACTCTTAGGTGTGACCCTATTAGAGGATTTAATCACTCTGTTAGGATGGCCTTGTTAGAGGTCTTTAAGATAATTCAATAGAATTGCCACCCTTTTAAAAGATTTACAAATAGCTATCAAGCCAACTCTATTAAGAGATTTAGATCATTGCTACAATGTAGAGAGTAACAATGGCATTGATCTTATTTGGATGCAACTGAATTGCTAATTACATATCTCAATTCTAGCTTGTATACTTGATCCTTCTTGATCAAATATATCTTTTTAGCTTCACGAGGATATTTCGCTTATCCTTCTAATTTGCTTCCTCTTTGAATCATTAGATCTTCAAAATATTTCATACATTCACATACTTCACACACACTTTCTAATCCTCAACTTGAACTTTTATTTATATCTTTCAAATTGTCAAGACATCTCAAATATAACTTAGAATAACTAATATTCATCTTCTTAGTTAGCTAGAACCTTCAAATAAGTCAATTGAACCTAATATGCTAAAACAAGAAAATCCTTCGTTAGACAACCCAGCTCGGTAGACACTAACTCAAAAATAATTTTCCTATGTTAACCAACTAAATTCAATTAACACTGCATACTTGCAAAGTTCCTTTAGTAACCAAGTGAGCTCAGTTAGCACTGGTTCCATCCAACATTTTCTTTATTAACTGAGTGAGCTCAGTTAACACTCATCTTCTGTAGACTTTCCTTTGGCGCCTAAGTGAACTTGATAGGCACTGCCTTCTGAACTAGGAAAACTTTGGAATGCTTGATAGCCACAGAAAACTATCTTTAATGCCTAAGCGAGATTGGTATGCACTAACTGGTAATGATATGACATTTTGTCTAACATCAAAGACAATACAAAATTAATCAATTGTTCCAACAATCTCCCTCTTTGGCATTGATGGCAATACAACATGTCATAATCACAATGAATTTTGGAGCAAGAATAAAGTAAGGAACATATCCTTAGTTTCATTCTAATTCTCATCCATGAGAACTCCCTCTGTCAGTGTCAACTCTTTCTGCCTTTAGTTTTCTCCTTCAGTAAACTTCTCCCTATTTTCAACAAAATTTCTATGAGATATGACAGTAAACTTCTCCCTCTTTGACATCTCATGCCAAAGACAATACTTGATGAATATCAATGTAACTCAAGTATTGATTCATTTTCAATATGCCCTTTCCAATTCTACATCAATTGATTGAATTGATTTTTAATATGCTCTGGTTGATGCATCACTAAACTACATTTAGTGAGCCTTGGATAGGGGAATTACCCCTAGCTTACCTCTTAGATATAGAAATGCATCCTTAGGTAATGGCTTGGTGAATATGTCTAAAAATATTTCTTTTGTATTCACATATTCCAATCTAAATTCTTTATCTTTCACCAATTATCTCAAGAAATGATATTTTATACCAATGTGATTTTTTTGGTATGCATCACTGGATTCTTTGATATATTGATTGCACTACTGTTATCACAATATATGACTACTAGATTCTTGATCTCTACCTTCATACCTATCAATAGTTGTTTGAACCAAACAATATTAGAACAATTGACTGTTGCTACCACATATTTTGTCTCTACTATGGATTGAGAGATACAATTTTGTTTCTTAGTTATCCAAGACACTAGTCTTTTACCAAGAAAGAATGCTCCACCACTAGTGCTTTTCCTGTCATCAATAATTTCTGCCAATCAAAGTCTATTAATACTTCTAATTCCAAATTGCCTCCATTTTTGTACCATAAACCATATTCTTTAGTACCTTTTAGATATCTCATGATTCTTTTGACTATCATCATGTCATTTTCTTTGGGATTTTCTAAGAATCTTGCCACCATACCGACTGTTAATGCATTATCAGGTCTTGTGTGCAATACATACTACAATTTTTCAACCATTAACCTATACATGGTTTGATCTACCTCTTTGGAATAATCATTTTTAAAAATCTTATGTCCAGTGGACATAAGGGTTCTAACTAGTCTTTTTTCTATTGACTCTACAATCCAACAAATAATTTTATCTCTCCAAACATAGACATCCCAAATTCTTTACTCATTTCTTCTAAAAATTCTTTGCACAAGTCATCATTTCCTGTGAATAAAGTGTCATCGACAAATATTCATGCCGACACAATCTTCTTATCTAGCCCTTCTTTGATATACAGGCTACTATTATCATTTTTTCTTTAAAAACCAATCTATATCAAGTAGTTATGAATTCTTTCATACCAAGCTCTGGGAGCTTGTTTGAGATCATATAATGCCTTGTGTAACTTGCAAAGCATGTCCTTTTTGCTAAGATCTACAAAACCTTTTGGTTTTTCAATGTAGACTTCCTCATCGAGAATTCCATTCAAGAATGTAGATTTTACACCCATTTGATAAAATTTAAATCCTCTGTAAGTTGCATATGCTAGTAAAGTTATAACACCTTCTAATCTTGCAATAGGAGAAAAAGTTTCACCATAGTCAATACCTCCTTCTTGAGAATAGCCTATACATACCAACTTCACTTTTTTCTAAAAACTTTTCCATCTTCATTCAACTTGTTTCAGAATACCCACTTTGTGCCAATTACATTTTTATCCTTGATTCTAGGAACAAGAGTCCAAGTTTTTTTCTTCTCTATCTATTATATTTCTTCATTCATTTCTTCAATCCAGCTTTTTTTCTCCAAAGCATCTTTAACATTTCTAGGTTCAAATTTAGCAAGTAAAAATGTACCTTTCAATTTGCTTCTTGTCATTGTTCGATTTGATTTGTCTCCAGTGATCTGATTAGGTACATGATGCCTTCTAACATATCTTGCTAACACAGGTTCTTTGGATTTTTTGATTTCATTGTGAACTTTAGTATCAGGCTTGGGTCCCATTGTCTATGACTTAGGTCCATCAAACTCCATTTTCTCTACCTTGGTAACCTTTGATTCAGATCTTTTAGATTGTGACTTGGGTTTGCACTATCTGCAACTCGGTAGTTGTTGGGGATTTTGGTTTCTCAAGAGGTGAAGCCTCCTTTTTTCTTAAGGTATTAGGTTCATAGTAAAGAAATCTTTTGTAATCCTCAAGCTCTTTTCTGCAAACTCATCAATTCTCACATGTGCACTTTCTATGATTTTATGAGTAGACAAGTTCAAACATTTGTATACTTTACTTCTGTAGGAGTATCTTAGAAATATGCTTTCATCACCTTTGACATCAAATTTTCCTTTTCTAGATTCTTTTTGTTGGAATATCTAAATGGGAAGAAATATTTTGAGAGGGGGGGGGGGGGGGGGGGTGGTGAATTAGAAGTACTGGTCCTTTTAAGGATTTTTATACCCTTAATAACATGTAAATCAAATTATCATGCATGCATATAAAAATTAAACAATCATGTGAAACAAGCATGTATCACCACATAACACTTGAGATTTTGGTGACCCATAAACCCTCCAAGAATAAGAAGGTAAAACTGGGGATGGGATGATACCCACGAAACTACTGTAGCAATCGATTTCAACCACTTTTGATGGTTTTCCCTATTAAAGGCCTACCTTGTTAAAGGCTTTACACATTGGCAATAGTGACCTAGTTAAAGGATTTATAAACACTTTACATGAAGTGTTACCCTATTAAAGGATTTAATCACCTTTTTAAAGGATCTACAAGATAGTTGTTAAGCTAACCTATCAACATAGGGTTTCCTTTCTAACACAATGGCTAAAGAGTATTAGGTATAATAAACCTAATAGCTTACAATCCTTGATTGCTAAATACAAGCACTTAATCATCTTTCCTTGATCTTGATCTCCTAATATCTGATATTTGTTCATGTCCCTTGCTTTGTTCTGATCAACTGAATGTCTAACTACTATCTTTTCCACTTAATCTTTTTAATACCAAAGCTCTGTAGCAACCTTTAAAAGACTCTACAATTCCTTCTTATCTCCAACTCTCTTTCAATAGTGTCAGGACTCCCTTATAAAGATTAGTGGATTGTTATGCATCCTTGGATAAAGTGTTCTTGCTCAAACCCTTGAAATTCACCGATTGGCTGCATGAGCATTGCATAGGTAAATGGAAAGATTTGATCTTATCTCCTTATCCTATCATGAGTCATGCATAATCATTTTACATCTTGGTTTATATTGGCACAAACTCTTATGCTAATCTTGCGTTGCTTAGCACATGAGGTAATACTGACGCTCGGCACAATCTATTCTGGATTGCTCAACATCCACTATGTTTCCTATATTACTTGGCTCCTACTGATTCTTGAATTACTCAACTCTTATTAACTTTTCAATACTTAGCACACATTGTCTTCTAATCTACTCAGTGCATGTTGAATTCTATATAGCTCAGCATATACTGAAATGTGTTTTGCTTGACAACAACTATAGTTTTCTCGGCACTTTCACTGACTCGGCACATAAAGAAATTCTAGCTTGGCTCCCATTGTGTATTTGCAATGTATGGTTAAGTGTTTTGACACTCATTTTACAATCTTATTTATTTGATCAACAATCTCCCCCTTTGACATGAGTGTCAAAAATTCTTAACCGATCAACAATCTCCCCCTGAGTCAATTATGCCTTATCATGTCATGAATTCTGATGTCTTGTGCCATTGTGCCTAATGTGCTCTATTTTTTATCCTGTTATCTTTTTATCTTCTCTTAGTATATCTCTCCAATATTATATATCTCTCCAATATTATCTCTCTCCAATATTATCCTCCAATATTATATATCTCTCCAATATTATCTCCCCCTTAGAATATTATCTCCCCCTTTTTGACACTGATGTTAAAGGGTTCTAAATGGTAATGCCATGCTTGGCCAAAAATGTTTTATTTACCTCAAGGAGTATTTTGAGAGCTACGTCCCAGTTATTCAATGCAATATCCAATGACTTGTGTTGGATTGCAACCTTTGCAACTAGATCAACAAGTCCTTCATGAGTAGAAATATTTGGATCTTTCTTCAGGACTATTTTTGCATACATTTGCTCCTTGTGTAATATTTCCAAGTGAGGAGTGATAGAGGCTAGTATCTGCATCAACTTTTCTTTAATAGTGGCCTCTTCTGTTGATAATGCAGCTAATTCCCTCTGAGTGTGAAGTGTTCGAGCAAATTGCTTTTCACTTTGTGTAAGATTTGAGGGTAGTTGCTTGCTGGAGAGTTTTAATGTGCTCTCAAGGTTCAAAATTTTTGGCTTAATTTCTTGTGTGAACCTAGAAAAATCACACAATTTACTATAAAGGGAAAAGATATTCCCTAATACAATCTTTACATTATCCAATTTCTTGTCTACATCAACCGGTCCCAAAATGATGTTATTAGCTATCTTCTGGTTGACTTTGCCTTCAAACTTCTTATCTAACCATTCCATGAGTTTTGCATTTGTATCATGGTCTTCATTATTCACTTGGTCAATTATATCAAATAGTTGCTCAAGGATTGGTTTGCTTGAATCTGGAGGTTGTAGGCTGAAGGCATCCATGAATATATCTTTGATTTCATTCATTGCTTGCTTGTATTTGTGGTCTTTCCTCATTGCCTCTTGCCTCCTTCTTTTATCTAATGCACTCTATATTTCATTCATCTTTTCCTCATTTAGAGTGCTTGAGTCATAATAGGGTATTTTAATTTCTTCATCAAGCTCAGGAATACCATAATGAATGGTCCTGGATACCCTTGTAGAACTTGAGCTTGGTGTACTGAGATGTAAGGTCATCATTTTAGTACTCATCTTATGATTGGGTTTGGTGGGAGTTCCTATTTTTGGTAATTCAACCAAAGTTTGTATTGAAAACTCCTCTTTATCTTGTGTTTCTTCTTTATCCTCTTCTTCTTGCTTGGCTTCTTCTTCTTTTGTCACTACTGCTGGAGGTATACTTTCTATCTGTACTATTATACCTGTGACTTCCTCTATTGTTGCACTCAGCTCCTAATGAGCTTGAATGGCTATTCTTGGTGGTGATGGAGGTGGTAGAAATGTAAGCCCAGTAGTTTGAATGATTTGAGGTGGCTCTTGTGGTGACACCTTGGCTTCTTTGAATTTATCTACTAACTTTTGGAGATCATCTACACTGTCCAATATGGGGCTTGTACACAATTGTGCTTGTAGATTTTTTTGGTCAAGGATCTTAGTAAGATCCTCTACAGTTAATGGATTGATGCTTTGACATGAGGTGTCAACAACATCCTTAATCTTTATGATCTCTACAGGTGTGGTAGTAGAGTGAGGAGGGCTAGGAGGTGAAAATTGTGTGTCTCGCACACTTTGTTGTTCATCAGTACCTTTGTCTTCATCTTTTCCTTCCTTCTCTCTTTCTTCCTTGTTTTCCTTTTCTTCAACCTTTTTCTGTTCTTCTATCTTCTCTTCTTTCCTCTTCCTTCTTTCCTCTAGATTAGCAACATCTTCTTCTTTGTACTCTTCTTCAAGGACATCTTCAATTTTCTTGTACAAGTTTTTCCAAACTCTTATGGTTCTTTGTACAACTTCTTCCATTTTGTTTTGTAGGATGGAGAATGCCCTATACTTGGGTGTAAACCTAGTGTTATGCCTTTTGACTACTTGAGTTATCTGTTCTTTGGTTAAATCAAGCAATATGCTTGCTAGGGTTGATTCCCTCATCTCCTTCTCCATCATTAGATAGAAATGCCATCTGTCTTCTACAATTTTAGACAGCTCCTTTGGCAATTGTCCATCTAGTTCAAGAGGTGTATACTTGAACTATGCCATTAATGCATAGACTGATTCTTCTATGCTATTTCATTCCTCTCTACTAAACTTATTGAAATCAATCTTTTTCATTTTGCTTAAGTCTCCATTTCTAATCTTCTCACATAATATATCAACTGAAGATTTAGGAGGATGACTTACCTTTTCAGTCTGATCTTCTTCATCAGTATCAAGTTGAGCCACATATCTTTTCCTTTTCCTTGGCTCCTCCTGTACCTTTTTTACCATGTTCTTCTCTTTGTGGCTTCCTCTTTGGTCCTTTGTGTAGAGGCCCTTGTTGTAGCTCTAGTTGTTGGCTTCTTGGGTGTTTGTACGAAAGCTTTCTTTGGTGAAGGCTAAGAAGCAGGAGGTGTCTTTTCCTTCTTTTTGATGACTCTGCCTTTGATGGGTGCTTCCTTGGTTTCTTCTTCCTCGACACTCTCATCTTTGTCTTCACCTTGGCCTTGTGACAATTCAAGTGGCCCTTGTTTTGGCTCACCTTCTTCTTCTCCTTCACTAATCTCTTCTACTTTGCCTGCTACACTTGATTCTTCAAGACCAAATTTCTTCTTTATCTTCTTTACTAGCTTCTCCTTTTTCTTCACTGCTATGGTTGTCTTGAGCTCTATAACAACTCTTGATTTGACAGTGTCATATGTTCCAAATGCCTTTGTAGATTTGTCCATTTCCTCTGCAAGTAATGTTGTGATGGTTGCAAAAGCTTGGTCAACATCAAGCTCATATCCCAATAGTCTATGCCATCTTGTTCTTGGAAGTACTGCTTGAATGTAAGTATAATCAATATCAACAAGAAAACATATGTCATTTACATGCTTTTCTACCAGTGAAACTGCTATTCTCATTCTTTTCTTCATTGTATTCTTGAAATCATCAAAATAGATATACATTTGATCATTAAAGCTATCTCCTATTTGTGTAATGAAATCATTAATTTGATCAATAATGGTTCTATTATAACTCCAGTTAATTTTGCCAAATGAAGGGAATTCCTTCATTACATAGAAGAACATACAAACCAACACTGAACCAAATTTACACTGTGCTCCCTTGAACTTTCTAATAGCTCCAAGATTTTCATTGATCTATTGCAACATGAGCTCTACAAGGTCATAGGTGTGGTCTTTCTTTACAAGTTTATATGCCACATCCACTACTACGTAGGGTACACTATTTAACCTACTGGATTGATAAAACTTATGTGATATGATCCTTACAGCAAAGTCTAGGAGGGGATCAGTTATGGTATCTATGGTCATGCCTCTATTGTTCCATTTTGCACCTGTGTTCTTCTCAATTGTTTCCTTCTTTTCACTTCTCAATGTCTTTGGCCGATCTAGGGTTGGAAAACCTGTAACCCTATGAACCATCTTCTTGGTAATCTTAACTAGTCCTTGTTCTAACCAGAATGATCCATCATGGATTCTGCTCAGTATTATGTGTATCCACTTGATTTTGAATACGATTGGAAAAACTAGGGCTTTGGTTAAACCCTTCTTCTCTATGATAGAAAACTCATCTTTCAATATACCATTATCACAGAGTTTGTCAAAGGAATTAAAGATTTCCAAGTCTCCTATGGCTCCTTTTTTGCAATTATAACACTTTCGCACATCCTAGACTGTAACAACTTTTTCAAGGATGGTGGATAGGGCACAAGCGGGATCATTTTTATATGCAACTTCTGGTATAGGTCTAAACTCAGGTTGCTTAACCTCATTGCTGACAAGTTGAATCTCATGGCTCACTTTCCCATGGCTCAAATTGTAAAACTCGGCACCTAAAGGAAATACCTAGATAAATGCTTAGATCACTTGGGTAGATGCTAAATCATTGCAAAACACTAGTTGAAAGCTTGAAATTTTCTCAATCGTGCTCCTGGTAATTGCTCTTCATTTGAATGGCTCAAGAATGAATCCATTTTCACCTTTAAGTGACACAAAACCCTTGCATTAAATGCATTTTTGTACTTACATCTGTAGCTCAACTTTCAAAGGTTTTTCAACTCGGCATCCACTCGATAGCTATACTTACTCGGCATCTACATACTTTGTTAATAACTTGGTCTCCTCTTGACTTCTTAACTCAGCATCCAAAGTAGTTTTACTCGGCATCTAAAGATAGTTCAGCATCATCATTCAAGTTTAGTCTTAGCATCTTGTCTCATGCAAATTTATACTTTGCAGTGCTTCTTCATGGTTTAGGGCTGATGTGTGATACTTCCTTATGTATCAGCCCTATAGGCTTATCTTGTGATTAGTTGGATGAGAAATGATCATTTGACCTCATGGGTGAAGTGACCCTTTCATTAGATGTACTTGATCCATCCTTTTTCTTCCATTTCTTCTTCATGTCTATTTTGATGTGTTCCACATCAATCTTTTATTTGCCCTTATTTTCTTCAAACTTGGGTGCCTTGGCCTTTGTTGGACAATTTCTCTTGACATGTCCAATTTTTAAGCAACTGAAGCAAGTAGTTTGGTTCAACCATCTTTTATAGTTTCCTTTGAAATGTGTTCTTATGTAGTTTTGGGGTATATGTCCATATTCCTGACAATAATGACAGCTATACCTGGTGTTATATGCCCAATGGTAGTGACTTTCATTCCCTTTTGTTTTTGTTGGTTGATTTGATGTCCACATAGGCTTTGATTTGCATTCAAATGCTCTATTTTTGTACTTCTTACAATTATGACAATGCCCATCAAATCTTTGTGTCCTTATAACTTTGGACCTGAAATATTGTGTCATATGTCCTTGCATGTTGCACTTGTGACAGTAACTCCTCCTTTTGAGTGTGTTTGGCTGATTGATTCTTCTACTCCTCCAAACATTAGCAGTATGCCCCTTTTTATTATAGTAATGACAAGTGGGTTTAGAATCCTTACCTTTTTCACTTCTTTGCTCACCACCCTTTGATAATTCTCCAATTTCAATGATGTTGTATCCAAGTCTTGATGTATCATGGGTTGATCTTGGAGATTTCAGCAACTATTCAAAGTACTTGATGGCTTCACTTGATTTGTTGAGATTCTCTGTTATTTCTTTTTAAAGGATCTACAAGATAGTTGTTAAGCTAACCTATCAACATAGCTTTCTAACACAATGGCTAAAGAGTATTAGGTATAATAAACCTGATAGCTTACAATCCTTGATTGCTAAATATAGGTGCTTAATCTACTTTCCCTAATCTTGATCTCCTAAGATCTAATATTTGTTCGTGTCCCTTGCTTTGTTCTGATCAACTGAATGTCTAATTTTTGTCTTTTCCACTTAATATTTTTAATACCAAAGCTCTATAACAACCTTAAAAAGACTTTACAATTCCTTCTTATCTCCAAATCTCTTTCAATAGCATCAGGACTCCCTTATAAAGATTAGTGGATCCTTATGCATCCTTGGATAAATTGTTCCCCTTCAAACCCTTGAAATTCACCCATTGCCTGCATGCAATTCCAATTTTTTGATTGGCTGCATGAGGATTGCATAGGTAAATGGAAGGATTTGATCTTATCTCCTTATCCTATCATGAGTCATGCATAACTATTTTACATCTTGGTTTGTATTGGCACAAGCTCTTATGCTAATCTTGTGTTGCTCGGCACATGAGGTAATACTAATTCTTAGCACCATCTATTATGGATTGCTTGGCATCCACTATGTTTCCTATGTTACTCAACTCCTACTGATTCCTAAATTAGTTGAATCTTATTAATTTTGCAATGCTCGGCACACACTGTCTTCTGATCTACTCGGTGCATGTTGAATTCTGTATAACTTGGCATTTACTAAAATGTGTTCTTCTTGGAAACAACTATAGTTTTCTTGGCACTTTGACTGACTCGGCACATAAAGAAATTCTAGCTCAGCTCCGATTGTGTATTCGGCATATATGGTTAAGTGTGTTGACACTCATTTGTCAATCTTATTTATTTGATCAACACTTTCAAGATATAACATTTTCTACCAAATACTTCCAAGTAACTCAAATTGGGTTTGTAGCCATACCATAGCCCATAAGGAGTTTGATTTGAGTCTTTCCTTAGCGATACTCTATTCAAGGTATGGACTACAATTTTGATAGCTTCCTTCTAATATTTTATTCTAACATTCTTTTCTATTATTAAAGTTCTTGCAAAATCCATGATGGATATGTTTCTTCTTTCAGCTATACCATTCTACTTTGGTGTACTAGGGGCTGATACTTGTCTTTTAATTCCTTTTTCAATGCAAAACTCATTGGATTCATTGGAGGTGAATTCACCACCTCTATCTGATCTCAAACATTTTAACTTCTTTCCAATTTATTTTTCCACTCTTTCCAGATACCACTTGAATTTTTGAAAAGCTTCTGATTTTTCTTTTAGATACATTACTATATCATTCTAGAGTAATCATCAACAGAGAGAATGAAAAACTTTTTTCCACTGTAACTTTCTATTCCAATAGGTCCACATAAGTTTGTATGCAATTTGTATATGCACAAGCTCTAAGACTTCTTTAGAATGATAGTTTTTTCTTTTGAAACTATTCTTTCCCATCTTACCAATTTGGTAATTCTTGCATAGACCTATATTAGGTTTTCTCAAGCTAGGAATACCTCTTACTCTTTTATGTTTTCTTATCTTAACTAGATTATCAAAGTTTACATGACACAATATTTTGTGTCATAACCAGTTTTCTTCTACTTGAGCAATAAAACATGAACATTCATTGAGATCAAGATAAAATAGATTACCTTTTGTTTGCTTGCTAGATCCAACTAGATTTCCTTTTCCATCCAATGGTTTGGCCTTTCCATTCATGAATTCTACCTTGAATCCAATTTTATTCAACTATGCCACACTAAGTAGATTATGGTTTAATCCTTCAACCCAAGAAGCATTATCACATACAAGTTCATTAGTCAAAAAAATACATCATTTTCCTTTTATGCAACAAGGTTCATTATTTCCAAATCTTACACTACTACCATCATAATATTCCATGTGCTCAAATTTTGTTGTCTCTAGTCATATTATGTGAGCAACCACTATCAATAATCCATGTATTATTTTTGCTAACATGAGAGATAAGTTTCATCTTGTCTCCTTCATCATTAGATTCATCTTTTACAACAATATATACCATTTCATTTTCACTGCTATTAGAATCTTTAGCCATAAAATAAGATTTCTTACCTTTTACTTTTCTTTTCATCCTTTTTTTCTCTATTTGGGCACCTAGCAAAAATATGACCAATTTCTTCACAAGAAAAATAGATTAGAGGACTCTTGCCTTTGTACTTTCCTCTACCTTTGGAATATTTCTTTGCAAGTAGGACTTCAACAATTTCAAGATCACTATCAAAAATTTCTTCAGTTTCTCCTTCACTTTATGATTTATTGATCTTTGATTTCTTGCTCTCTTCCTTGAGTGAGATGTTGGCTTCAAATGTAGACTCAATATTTTTGGAATTAGAAACATAGTTATCATAGTTATCCAATTCAAAAGCTATCAGTCTTCCAACTAGAGCTACCAAATTTATTTTGTTATTTGGATTACATATCATTTCTTGAATAGCTGACATGATAATTGCATAAATAGGAAGAAGAGTTTTGAGTACCTTTCTTACAACTATTTTTTCATAAATGTCTCCTCCAAATGCTTTGATTTTGCTCACACTTTCTTTGATTCTTTCTGCATAGTATGCAATGTTTTCATCTTCTCTCATTTTCATTTGATCAAATTGTCCTCTAAGACTTTCTACATTGGCCCTTCTTACATTGTCATCTCCTCCACAGATGTCTTTCCATTTGGTCCACATTGCATGAGCTATTTTGTAGTATTTTACTTCATCAATTTCAGCATAACTAAGATCATGTGCAATATCATTCATAATGATGTTATGATTTTCATTTTCAGCAATATCTTCAACTGATAATGTTGTAGTGGGAGTATTGTATTCAACATCAAGATACTTACAACCTAAATCAGTAATGGTTGCTAGATGTAACCTCAAATGTCCTTGCCATGCTGCAAAGTTGTTTATGTTCAACTTGGAAATCTCTCTTTTATAAGGCATCCTGATCTTTTGCTTAGGTCCTTCAAACCTTATCTGTAAGCATCAAAATATTTGATATAGATTGGTTGAAATATAAGACTACTCCATGTGTCACTATCTTGCTTCGAAAGAAATTGCTTTTGAACATCAAACTTGCTATGCTATCAACTATTGTCAAACTTTTTCAACCAAGTCAAAACATCAAATGCAAACATTTTCTTGTGTTTCTTGCTAAGGGGAGTCTAATAATTTGATTTTTATCTTCTATGTCTCTAGTTCTTCAACATGCTTAAAGTAAATTTTTGGTCTTAGTGCTCTTGGTCTTTTTGTCTTCATGGTCTATGTTTGCTTGCTAGTCATCCTTATGCTGAAATGGTTACCTTGATTTCTTGACTGCACTCTTAGGTTGGGAAAGTCGTTCACTTGTCACCCCACTTGCTCTATCTATTTGGCTATTTGGGAATCTTGCCTAGCTATTGACTTGAGTCATTCATGTCGTAAGTTTCTTGGACATATTGTTTGACAAGTCACTTTAATCTCTCTCTACTATCTTGGCAAGTGAACACTCTACCTCCTATAATTTCAACATCAAGTTATCTTCTAGACTATTTTATGCTTGGCTTTGCATCTAAAACTATGGGATCTAAACCTTGTGCTACCAAACTTCAACCAAATCTAGATGATCATGATATCCTCCATGCTGCTAAAAAGTTTCAAGATCTATATGCACAATACAAAGAACTAGAAGAGACAAATGATCTTTCTTACCTTCATCTCTCTAAGCGCATGATAGAAATGAAGTCTAAACTTGAGAAAAGGTTAGAGGAGAAGATTGTATCATTACATGAATCTTCCTTAAGGTCTTTAGATGCATGTGAGTCACCTTCTTTGAGGTCATCCTCTTCTTCTAGGTCTACATGCTCTACTTCAAGACATCAAATGCCTTCATCTTCTAGATCTAAAGACCTCTTTAGAGGACAAGCAAGTGATACCTACTTTGAGCCTATTCCAAAATTTCATGATGGACCTATCTTTGACCAAGATAATGATGAAGACATGAATGCATTCTATTCACTTGAGAAACAACAAGAAGATCCTAGACATACTTCTAATAGAACTTTTTCTCCTTTGGAAGATTCTTATGATGACACTTTGCAAAAACTTCTTAGCACCAAGCTCATCAGGTTACCTAAGTCTAGCTCATATGGAAACCCATTCTTGGATATCTATTGTGCTTATCATCAACATAATGAGCATAGTACTTTAGATTGCATTGAGCTGAAACATAAAATCCAAGATCTTATTGATAATGGAATTATTGATACCTCTAATGACTCATGTGATGAGGATACTTTTCTTGAGAAAGATCACATTAATGAACCTATTTCTAGTGATGGTTTCCTTGATACCTCCACTTCTTCCAACACTTGTGCATCTCCCAACACTTCAAATATTTTGAGCATGCCTCCATCAAATAAAGAACCTAATGCTTTCCACATAGACTACGTGTATCCTCAAGGGCTACCTCTAAAAGAAACTCAAGCTAACCTTCACTTGGTTGCAAACCTTTTCCATGCTACTAATCCTAATTATCCTCAACCTTCATGCACTAAAATGCCTAATCTAAGCACTATTCCACTCACTCTTCATTCTCCCTTGTTCTTAGAAGTGGCTCCATGTCAAGAGGACTCTCAAAAAGAAAAAGCTACAAATGTCAAGAAAGATCAAGATCAAGCACCCTTTCATCTCCTTCAAAATTTCACCCCTCCATATCCTATATCTTTTCCACCTCCTAAGTATGATGAAGATACCACTTCCATTATCTCCCTTGAGCTTACTGAAAATTATGAGAAAAGTTCTCTTCATATGCTATCCAACGCTACTTGTCAAGATCAAAGTGTCCCCTCATGTTCTACTTCTCCATATCCACTTCAAAATTGTGCTCAAGCTTCGAGTGCTCCTATTAAAAATGTTGTTCCTATCAAAGCTACTCATGAGTCTATTGATGGCTTTGACCACGTTGCTCACTCTAAATATTTTGATATCCATTTTCAATATCCATTTGCATCTCCTAAGTCTATCCTTGGTCCTTATCCATCAAAGCTATAGCCTTCAAACCTTCCATCTATATTGGGACCTTACGTTCCTTCATCTCCTACACTTTACACTCCTAGCTCTCCCATCATACCTCAAGATCAACAAAGACACTCATCCTTGATGAATTTTCACCCATCTATACATCTAAACCAATCATATCATCCTTATTCATCCACAAATCCCAATTCCTTTGGAAGTGAGAACAAACATAAGAATCCATTGAAAAATGAAGATCACTATGTCCCATATAATCAACATGTGAATGCTAAGAAGGAGAATGCACAAAAGAGATCACAAAGGTCCACTATTAAAAAAGCTAAAAAAAAAAAAAATGGGTTCCTAAACCCATTATTGAAGAAATGTGTTTTGAAGTATCTAAAGGAAAATCTCAAGCTATATGGATTCCCAAGTCTCTTTTAAAAGACTTGAATATTGAAAATACTTCAAAGTTGATATTCAAGCTTCCAAAGGCTTCCATTCCATCTTCCAAAAATATTTCTAAAAATATTCCAAAGCCTTTCACTCCACTTTTTTCCAAATCTTTTCTACCACCTCATACATCTAAATCTCAAGCTATTTCATCCATGATTCCTCCATCATTCCAATACCCTTCAAGGTGTGTGTCAATGTTGATCTTGTCCAATATTTTAGCTACCCACATGAAATCCTCTAAAGCTTAAACTTACTTTCTATACATGAACTATTATCCTCCATATACTCTTCCTACTACCATTTCTCTTTCATCACCCTATCAACATCTTTGAGCATACCAGTCTATGGTCTCGGCTTATCATGACTTATCTTTTCTATAGGAGCACTATCTACAAACAGCTTGAGCTCTTTCTAAAAATTCAAAAAAAAGAAAAATTTAAAAAAAAAAGAAAAAAAATGAAAATGTGCCTTGGTGAAAACTACTTCTTGTGGCACCTTGGTAGCAAAAGTAAAGAGAAATAAATGCATCCTACAGTCAAAACTATATCTTGTGGCACCTTGGATAAGTACCATGATGAAAACCTAGTAAACTGGCATCATGCGTAATTCTTCCATCACCCATCTATCCCCTCTTCTCTCTTTGATCTTGACAATGTTGAGCTATCTTTGCATATTGGCTATCTTATCCACCAAATTTTCTATTGTGCTCTCCCATTCACTCATAGCCTCTATCTTGAGCTTTATTCTTATTTCTCTATCCTATTGCTATACTATCTAGTTGACCCCTTGATCTTGATCATAATAAATGAAACATAGTTCTCATAGGTCTCTTGACATGTCTACTCTTTTGGACTACATGCTTCATGCTATCTCACTTGTTGGCTTCACTGCTTATCCTACATGCTGTCTTGCTCATTTCTTCCATTGCTTATCCAAAACATGCTTCATATGACTATTTCACCTCTTTCCCTAGCTTGGGTACTCTTGAGGAGTCAGTCCTTGAGGATCACTTTCACTTGCTTCACATTCCCTTCTTATGCATCTTTGCTTATCTATCGGCTTGTTTCTCCATCATGTCCTATACCTTGCTAGACATTGGTAGAAAATGATGTGATCTTGCTTGAGAACTAGTGATCTCTAAATTATTCTAAAAAATCCAAAAAATCATATATGATGCTGAAAAAATCCTAAAAATTAGAAAATGTCCTGAAAAATGATCATCTTAGTGAAAACCTAGCAATAGGTGCTTTGATGTATCACCAAAAAAATCAAAAATTCAAAAATACAAAAAAATTGAAGAAAGTCCTAAAAAAATTTGTCAAGTGGTGAAAATCTGGAAACAGGCGCTACTTAAAATCCTCACACCTATGTCTATCAATCTCAATCATCCACTTCGCTACACATTTCCTAGCTTGGAATTGTTTCTTGTCCTCGTCTTGGGGGCACAACTTCTTAGCCTATTGAGGTATTCTTTTGCATTAGGGTTTCTTGGACAAATCACAAAATAGTGTTTTTCAACACTTGCCCCACCTTGACATCAAGTGTTTTTCAACACTTTTCAGATAGTTTACCTACGGTCTCCGATGTCACGATATTTTTCACTATCAGAATCAAGTCTTGAAGAAATGGCCAAGTGACTTACACACACACACTTTAACACTTAAATGACTAATTTATGCTGACCTTTATCTACTTTGTGTGTTGTCTATGATGATTTCTTTGCCATGTATTCCCTCCCTAATAGTCTTTCGAGGATGTCATTGACTAGAAGACTGGGGGCATGTGACATATTTTCTTGATTTCTTCTTGTGGGTATACTTTTGTTTGTTTATAGTGTTGTAAGAATTTATTCTAGTCCTATTCAACACGTTGACTTACAAATGTATCATCCTTGACTATTTTGCAAGACCGCACTCAGGGTTTATCCTGGCACTTATGCCTTGATATAGGTGTAATCTTGCTAAATTAAACTTAGGGAATCCAATCACGTAGTTATCTTGACTTACATGTCTCTAATACTTAGATTGGATTTCCACATACCTATCTGATATCGATCATATCTGATATCGATCATATTTATATCCTCATAGTTATACTAGTGATGGTTGTATGATCTCATGATGTCCCTAATACATGCTCAATGACAAAATTAAGAGTCTAAATGTTATGTGCTTCTTGCTGGTAAACCACTTTGCATATTAGCTTGCATTTTAGGTTCATTTTCTAGCTTAGTCTTGCATTCTTGCATATGGGGAGAGCTCTCTCTTCATCTTTTCATGGACATATCGGCTAACTCCTTTCATATATTTCTTTACTTTCTTCTTGTTCATGTCTTTTCACCTTCTTAATCTTTCGCTCCATCTCTTTTCTATCTTATCATCACATTATATAAATTTTTGACCTCTTAAATAATTTCACCTTCCTAGATTCATTTTCGGGATCGAAATCCAAATTTGAGTTCATCTTGATGGTCAAAATTGTCTTTTAAAATTCTACTTTCTTTTGAGCAGTTAGCTGACCTTTTGAGGTCTAATCTCTGAATCATCACTGGGGCGTCTTCATTTCTTCATGAATTCATCATTTCTATGCTTCATATCTACTTCTATTCACCTTTTCACATCTAAATCCTCTTTCTACTCAATTTGACCTAATTTTTATGATTTATCTTTCGCGGTCAACTTTGGTCAAAATGGGGCATTTTATCAGTTTCTTGTAGTCATTCTTGGGTTCTAATCATTTATCTATCATATCGGACATTGCTATATCTCAATTTTCTCATTTCTAGCTACTTTTTGCTTCCTCTTACCTCATTTCAATTTCAATCCTGAGGGGGTAGAAATACTCTATTGCTAATTGTTACAGCTATCTATTTCTTAGGAGAATTTGTTTGACCTTATCACTTGCTCTCGATCTATTCGCTTTGCCAAATGTTAGAATTCTTTTTAGATCCTAACATCATCTTCCTAATGTTCAGTACTACTACTATCAGGCTGTGCATTCAGGACTTGCTATCTATTTCTGCATTTCATTCTTTGGAATTAGATATCTATATCTATCATCGCCTACTTGGCTTCAATTTTCTTTGACATAATGTGTTCCCAGATCGATCACACATTAGTCAAAGAGGGGCAAATGTAATCACCTAAAAATGGTCATCTAGACTATTAGCCCCCTTTTCAACATTTTGGCTAAATTAATTTAATCATTTATCTAAACCAAATTGCTAATAATCAATTTATTTGACTATAACCTATAGTTTGACTATGCTATCCTAAGTTCATTATTTGATTAAAAGAACATGTCCCCTTTTAATTAAATAAAAGACCCCATTCTTCTAACCCACTTAAAGTGCATACATGAAGTCTTTTTTCTATTTTGTAATTAAAAGAAAAGGCTTGTGAGACTTTTGTCTTATATGACAAGTTAACTTATATTATATTGGTTGACTTGTGTGTGCACATGGATCACTCCTCTTTTCAAATTGCACCGTTGATCATCCACCATCTTCATCTTGATCTCTACCATCCGTAAGACTTTAAAAGAGAGAGAGATTTCCCCCTCAAATCCATTTTTTGAATATTGTTATGCTGCAGGTTTTCTAACAGGTTTCTTTGGAGCTTTGTGGAGAACTTCTATTTCTTGTCTACATTCTCTCATCCAAGGCATCATGGCATTCTAGCTTAGCTTAGCTTTCATTTTTACATGTAGCTTAATCTCACATAGCTTAATAATGATATTGTAACACTCTCATACATGTTTTAGCATAGATGCATCTTTCATATTCATTCTAGTTTAATCTTTAGTTGCATTGCATTCTTGAGGAACTCCTTAGAACATTTGCATTCTTGCATCTTGTCTTTGGAACCTCCCATTGCATGGTTTACTAGAAAGAAGAGTATCTCTAAGGCTTATCTAAGAGCTTTTTTATTCTTGAAATATGCTTTCTTGCACTCCGTGGATAGGGAGCTCTAAGCCGGCATCCAAGCATTCCGAACACATGGAATCTTTTGGATAGAAGGGTTTAGAGTGGGACACTTTTGAGTGTACACCTACTTCTAGCTATGCTTGCATCAATCCAATGCTACATAGCACTATTCTTTATTTGAATTGTATGTTTGATGCTTACTTTATGGAGGAGTATCTTTGTTTGATTTGAGTCATGAAGGACTCTTGGTAACTAGTTTTTAATAGTGTCTTTGGACACTTGAGCTTATTGAAGATCTTATGTAGCAAAATTAACATAATGATGCCTTTGTCATTGATGTCAATGACAGATAGTTGTAAACTGAAAACATCCTATGTTATAGTTTAGGAGAGACTGGTACATGATATTGATGTTAATAGAGGATTATTACATTGATTTATATCAATAGGGGGGAAGTCTTGTGAGATTCATATTTTTTTAATGAAGAGGATTTGAAAAGAATATGATTATAGTATAGTGATCAGTTGCAACATAGTATTTGGTATTCATGTAACTTAGATGTTTTTCGTCTATGTTTCCATCAATGCCAAAGGGGGAGATTTTTAGTATTAATTTTGATGATATTCCTATTGGGGGGAGTATCTTATAATTGTTGGAGATATATTACATTGATCATATGTTGCATTCATGGCAATGTTTTTTATTGATGTCAACCTACATGTCATTTTGTAGAAGAATGATAGAGAAATAAACAAAGACTAATGCCATGCAATTCATGGATTAAAGATAAGGTTATGGATAGTTGAGGATATGTCCTATAGAGGGTCTTGATGATGTGTATAAATGCACATGTAGAAACATGAATCTAGTTGATAGTTCTTTGAGATTTATTGAGGACAAAATCTAGGAAGAGTTCCTGAGAAGCAATTAGTAATGTTTTAATTATATCTCCTAAAAAAGATAAAATATGGTTAAGAATAGTTGTATAGAGGTAGAAGACATGACATGATGAAGATGTAGTTATCAAATGTGCACATCCTTATGTTGCACATGTGAAGAGTTATGAAGACTGTGAGATGACAGTGTTATGTAATTATGAAAAGATGTAAAGTTGTAATGTATCCTATATTGTATTGTCTTAATGTGGTCCTATATTATATTTTTTAATTTGGAAAGCCTCAAGGATTACTTAATAATTATCTTAAGCATTTAATATAAAAGAAAGTTGTTTTCCTTGTGGTAATGTGTGAGTGTAGTGTGATCTAAGAGATTCCATGTAATGCGAGTATGTGAACTTGGATATAAGATCCAGTCAACACAATAGTGAACTTTATTTGGAAAAGATGTTTTTGTGGATAGTTTTTTATTCATATTATTCTACAAAGGATAGTACTAAGACCATTTGGATTATGATTTTGGTGGTCTTTCCTCTAAAGTTGTTTGGAGAGTGGATCCTTCTGCCTTCCACAACTCTTAACAGGGTTGGAATCTCCTCATAGTGATTCAAATTCTCCTAATAGGGACTAAAATTTACTTAATATAAATCATTAACTCCTATTAGATTCCATCCTCTTGTAAGGAACTTATATATTAGTACATCTTTTTGTGGGTACCATCCTCGCTGGGGGTTTCCCTAGTTAACAGGTTTGGTGTTATTGTGTATGGTGATCTTACTATAAATGTTGCACTTATTGATTACATGTTTTAGATTTAATAAGGTTGATAAAGTTGTTTTAATTGGATAATTGATTCCCCCCCCCCCCCCTCTCAATTATCTTGGTAGAATTTACTTTCTAATATGAATTACATTTTGTTTGAAACCTTATGTTTTAAGTCATTACAACAAACATAATAGAAATGAAAGTATATCATGAAGAGGGAATAAGTAGAGATGTGAATAATTTGAGGTGTAGGGAAGAAAATAATTTCTCATTCTATGTGTAGATCAATGTGAACATCTTCCATGTATGAAGAAATATAAAACATGCTTTACTATTCTTTGCTAAATCTCTCACCATCATTCAGGTGGAATAGATGCTCAAATAGGCTAGTGTCCTAAATGAAGTGCAAGTATTTTTCAACATGAATTTTTAGTTCACCACAAGTGTTCACCTTAAACAAGATAACATTGTCAACTCAAATGAAGAAAATAGAAAAGTACTTTGAGGTAAAGATGCGTGAAGAATTAGTACCAAGAGGAAAAGTGCATAAAGGTGAGGAGATACAAGGATAAAGCTTTTGTAAAGGACAAAAAGTATCTAAAGAGATTTAAAGGCTCAAAAAATAAAGTATACTACAATAGAGCTACAAGAGTCTATTCAAACTAATGTTGGATGGAGTGATTATGCAAGGAAGTTTTGAGCAAGTGGAGAAACATTCAAACATTTCAGCAATCATTTTTGAAATAATGAGAATTCTTAGGTTTTAAAAATTAAAAAAGAATACTCCAGTAGAATGATGCCTTGAAAGTTCCAAACAGAACCTAGATATGGTTTTTCATGTTTATGTTGATTTATAATATGGTAATAAATATTATTATTTATGTTGGGATGTTACCAATAGAAAGTGGAAATGCAGTATTTAAGTAGAAGCATTACATAGTGAATTAATACATAAAACCTTTTATAATGCAACATCCTTGATTGAATGTGATAAAACTCTTTCGATGCACATATATTTTTATAGAACTATTGAGATTTATATGATCATATTTATGTTGGAAATTTAGGATAGACTAGGTGACTAAGAGGGGGGGTGAATCAGGAACCAATATAACTTTTACTTTAATTCACCATTCAATTCTTTATAAGATAATTTGATCTAATTACATCCATGAAAGACTAAAAGCAATAAAACATTCATAACACTTGACACAATAATTGGTAAACTAGAAACCTTCCAAATAGAATGTAAAACTAGGGTGGGGATGATACCCACAAGCTTTAGTAATGTAGTATAAAGTTGGCTTGTTAAGGCTTACAATTCATTACTTCTAGTGATCTACCCTATTAGGAGCAATAAGGATTGTTAGGTCCACCTTGTAAAATGATTTATACAATACAATGAAGTATGCACTTGGTTAGGGGATTATACATAAGACTTTTAAGTCCACCTTGTAAGAGGATTTGATTGATGCACCTGTTAGGATGAACCAGTAGTTGTTCTCTACTCTGCAACTCAATTTGTTGAATGAGATTCCTTTGATGTAAAATGAACACTCTAATGTGATGGATGAGACTCTTATTTTTTTTATACTTCTTATAGCCTTTTAATTCATATTTTCTTGTTACACACTCTTACTGACTCAGTTGGATATGACATGATCTCTTACATGTATATTAATCCAAATAATTACCTTATGGAGTTGACTACAATACCATTTTCAACAGTCTTCACTAGGTTGGCTCAATGTTGATACTCAGGTTCTGAAGACCACTCAAGTGATATATTGACACTCTGCAACATAGTGAAACTAGAAAACTCTAGCACTTGATTGACACTAGTTCTTGGTCCACATTGATCACTCTGGAGTAGGCATGAACTCAATTAACACTGATGACTCGACAAACACTATAGAACAAGGTTGACACTACAAAGCTCAATTGACATTACAATTTGGTCAACACTACTTTAGATTTTCTCAATTAACACAACTATCTTAGTTAGCACTATCTTTCTTCTCTACTTGGTTAACACTTACTTTCATCTTGGTTGACACTGCAATAGCTCAGTTTACACTGTGAAGCTTGGTGACATTACAAAAACTCAGTTTATTCTGTGAATCTCGGTAATAATGTAACCAACCAAATGACTAAGTTTTTTGCCACTAATTGACAAATGGTTTAACCATAATGTCAAAAATATCCCCCTTTGGCATTAGTGACAAAAACACTTATCATATCAAAAATTTTGCATGCTCAAAAATGATAACTCAAAACTCCCCCTATCAATGTACTTGGGTCTGTACCTTAGTTTTGACTATTGTTGTTGATACTTGGATGACACTGACTCTATTTTTTATTTTTCAAAATTGTTTTTGTAGCTCTACTTCTTTTGTATATACATAGATTCTTTTATATATATATATATATATATATATATCCCTTTTGTATGATATAACTACATTTCCCCCTTTTTTGACACAAATGCCAAAAAATACATATTTACAAGGTAATTCCAAAATGTGAGAGGAAATCACTATGTACCTTGAAAACTAGAGATATGGTTTTGTCCCAATTTTCTTGCAAAACTTTAGAAGTATGCAAAGATATTTGTATTTTAGCTAATAACTCCATCATATGATCAGCAATAGAAAATTTATTATCATGGATTAATGTCTTTACATGAACAATGTGTTTCTGCATTATACGCATGTTAAGAATTATCATACTCTAAGTTTCTACTAGTGTAGCCCTTATTCTTGTTTCTTCTCTTAGTAACTCTATCTACAAGTTTGTCAGATATCTTGATCTTGATGAAATGTGCTAAGCTAGTGTTAGGGTCAAGTGACAACTAGTTTACACTTGCCTTCAGATCAATATCAATTTTTGACAACTTGTCCTTGATTCCTTGGTAAAGTTTGTAGAATCACTTAGTTTTACAAACAACAAAACAACATTATTTATGATGCTTTCAAAAGAAATTAGAATAGTGGAAAATTTTACTTGATCAATGGCAATCTTTGGTTCCACCTTTTTGAAAACTTTTTTATCAAATTTTCTCTCTACCCTCTGTAATAGTTTCTCTTGACCATTCAAATCCTCATTGAACTTTGTGAACTATGTCAACAAGTTGGTACAAACTAGATTTCTTATCATCAATTTTAATACCAAGTGTATCAATAAATATACCTTTGATATCTTCCAACACTTGATTTCTTTTCTTCTTTTTTGCTCTTGGTTTCTATTTTTTGGCCCTTTTCTTCCAAAGTTCTCCAAGAGTATCCATCTAATCAAGAGTGATATTGGAGAGATCCCAATCTAGAATTACTATGTCTTCTTCAAGATCAACTTCACCAATGGAAACTTATATCTCTTTACCTTTTTCCTTTGGAACACGTGAAGGAATGACTTCCTTACCTTTACTCAAATCCTCAGTGCTTGATTGAGGCTTGACTTCAACTTTCATTGCACTTATTATGGAATCACTTGTAATAGAAACAAAATTACTAATTTGAGAAATAAAAACAATAGAAGGAGTACTTACAATTCCTCATTGTAAGTGGAGCTTGATGCTCAATAGATGGAGTAGTGGTAACAATACTCATCACTATACTCGGTAAGTGAGCTTCAATAGTCAATTGAGTCCTAGGTTGAACAATATTTTAATCCAATTGTCTATGACTCGGTTGTAATCTTCACTAAGCTTGATGTAACTATTTCTTTTCTCATAGAATTGGGAAGGGAGGCCATTACCTCTATTGCAATCTTTTTAGGATCATAATCTTGAATATTCTGAACCTTAGGTAGATACTCACTAACTGTTTGATCATCTTGTTCCTCTTCATCATCATCCACATTATCTACTTGCACAACTTCCTCAATGGGCTTTATATCATTCAATCCTTAAATGTTCTTCCATTTATTTGTATTGGATTTTACAACAAATTCAATATCATTTGACAAAATCAGGAATCTATTGAACTTAGGAGTTAATTTTTATTCATGCTTTGTCAATGCTTCCTTCACATCTTTGTCTAAAAGATTTGGCATAACCTTCCTCAAGGTTTGTTCCCAAATATCCTTTGAAACAATTAAATCATTATCCCAACAATGTGATACTACCTTAAGTATAATATCTGGAACTTGATTAGTTAATTCACTCAGAAAGTATTTCCATTTAGCCATCTTTGCCACTAAGGCTTCTTCTATCTTCTTTTTCTTTTCCTTCCTACTTGTTCATACTTAAGAGATTTGAAATATGCCATACCTCTCTACCTTCTATGAGTCTTCTCAAAATTTCTTCAAAGGTAGGAGAAAACATTTTGAATGTTATATGTTGGTCTTCTTCTTCATCTTGAAGTTTGAGCTTCTTTCTTGACTTGGTAGGTCTTCTGGTGAAAAAGTAGTTGAAGACCTTGTAGCTCTTTTTATTATTACTTTCCCTTTTTTCTTTGGACGTTCTTCTTCTGCTTCTTTCTCTTCTTCTTCTTCATGTTCTTCTAGTTATTCTTCTTCAATGTCATCACCCTTACCTTATGTGAGTAAAAGAGGGGAACCAGATTTCACATTCTCCTTCTGAATCTTTTCCACCTTCTTTCTTTCTCTCTTCAAAATCTAAGGAATCTTTATTTCAAGAGAAAACATGGCTTTTTCCACTTCATATGTTCTAAAATATGGTGTTTTAGGTCCATAGGCTCATTTACAAGAGCCTTAATGATGTCTTTAGTAGCATCAATATTTACCTCATAACCAAGGGGTTTTACCCATGCAACCCTAAGTCTAACTAGCTAAATATGTAACTTGTCATAGTCTACAAGGAAAAATATATCGCATTCATAATCATCCACTAGTTGCTTAGGTATTTTGAACCTACTCTTCATCCTTTCCTTGAAAGTCTAAAAATATGCATCCATGATGCCCTCAAAATTGTCTCTCATTTCAGCTATAAATTCATTGATTTTATATACAATGGGTTTGTCCTTCTTCTATACTATATTACCCTTGGAAGGAAAACAATTATAAAAATAAAAGAATAAATATGCCAAAAGTGAACCAAACTTATGAAAAAAATTCTTGGATGCTTGGATGCTCTCCATATTCTTGCTCAACTAGCTTAACTGCAACTTGGCAAGGTCAAAAGAAAGATTGTTCTTGGCTACCTTGAAATCCAAGTCCATAGATTCACATGGGGCACTGTTTAGTCTATTGGAACTATGTATCTTGTGTAACACCATTTAGCTTCATTCCTCTAAATTCTTTGTAAGGATTGAGAGATTTTCTCCCTCATTTTCTTGAATTGTTCCATGGCCATTTATAGATCCTACTTTTCATTTTCAATAGCTTTCTCAAGTTTGTACACTTCCATTGGCTCTAATATTTTCTCAAGCTACTAAAATTTTGATGTGAGAACCAAGTGCTCTGATACCAATTGTTGGAAATGTAGGATAGACTAGGTGACTAAGAGGTGGGGTGAATCAGAAACCAATATAACTCTTACTTCAATTCACCATTCAATCCTGTATAAGCTAATATGTTCTAATTACATGCATGAAAGACTGAAAGCAATAAAATATTCATAACACTTGACAATAATTGGTAACCTAGAAACCTTCCAAATAGAAAGTAAAACTAGGGTGGGGATGATATCCACAATCTTTAGTACTATAGTATAAATTTGGTTTGTTAAGGCTTACAATTGATCACTTCTAGTGATTTGTCCTATTAGAAACAATAAGGACTATTAGGTCCACCTTGTAAAAGAATTTATACAATACAATGAAGTATGTACTCAGTTAGGAGATTTTTCATAAGACTATTAAGTTCACCTTATTAGAGGATTTTACTTATGCACTTGTTAGGATGAACCAATAATCGATCTTTGCTCTGCAACTCAGTTTTCTGAATGAGATTCCTTTGATGTAGAATGATCACCTTAATGTGATGGATGCAACTCTACTTTTCCTTGCACTACTTGTAGCCTTTTAATTTCTATTCTCTTGTTACACACTCTTACTCACTCATTTGGATATGACAAGATATCTGATATTTATATCAATGCAAATAATTACCTTCTAGAGTCAGCTACAATACCATATTCAACAATCTTCACCAAGTTGGCTCAATGCTGATACTTGTAATCACCTAAAAATGGTCATCTAGACTATTAGCCCCCTTTTCAACATTTTGGCTAAATTAATTTAATCACTTACCTAAGCCAAATTGCTAATAATCAATTTATTTGATTATAACCTATAGTTTGACTATGCTATCCTAAGTTCATTATTTGATTAAAAGAACATGTCCCCTTTTAATTAAATAAAAGACCCCATTCTTCTAACCCACTTAAAGTGCACACATAAAGTCTTTTTTCTATTTTTTAATTCAACTTATATGACAAGGCTTTGTGACTTTTGTCTTATATGACAAGTCAACTTATATTCTATTGGTTGACTTGTGTGTGCACATGGATCACTCCTCTTTTTGAATTCCACCATTGATCATCCACCATATTCATCTTGATCTCTACCATCCATACATCTTTAAAAGGGAGAGAACTTTTCCCCTCAATCGATCCATTATTTGAATATTGTTAAGCTGCAGGTTTTCTGATAGATTTCTTTGGAGCTTTGTGGAAAACTTCTCTTTCTTGTCTACATTCTCTCATCCATGGCATTCTAGCTTAGCTTAGCTTTCATTTTTACATGTAGCTTAAATCACATAGCTTAATATTTGGATTGTAACACTCTCATACATGTTTTAGCATAGCTGCATTTTGCATTCTCATTCTAGATTAATCTTCATTTGCATTGCATCCTTGAGGGACTCCTTGGGACATTTGCATTCTTGCATCTTGTCTTTGGAACCTCCCATTGCATGGTTTACTAGCAAGAAGAGTATCTCTAAGGCTAATCTAAGAGCCTTCTTATTCTTAAAATATACTCTCTTGCACTCCATGGATAGGGAGCTCTAAGCCGGCATCCAAGCATTTCGAACTCATGGAATCATTTGGATAGAATGGTTTAGAGTGGGACACTTTCGAGTGTACATTTTTGGCGCCCACCGTGGGGCTTGAATTAAGTTTTTAGCTCCATTTGCTTTTTTTTTTCATCTTTAATTTTTTACAGTAGCATATTGGATCTAATCAAGTGCTTTTGTAAAATTATCACTTTGGTTTTAAGGCCAACCCATAAGTAGATTGGTTTGAAGGCCAAAAACTTAGTTGGTTTAAAGATTTGATCATATCTTTTAAACCACTTCGAGTTTGGTTTTGAAATTTTTTTTGCACATTGGGTATGTTTTCAAAATGTCTTAGTCTGATTTTCCAAGTAGTTTGACAAGATTTTCAGTAGTTATTATTTTTTCTTTATTTTTCATAAAAATCTATTTTTGATCGCAAATCAATGCATTTTTCAGAAAAACTTACATTTTCAGAAAGGGTTTTCAATTCTAATGGGAGTTATTTCTTTTTGTTTTGAATTTTGAGGTCGTATTAAAGATCAAAAACTCAATTTGATAAATCTAGCTTGTTTTGACAAAATCAATTTCTAGAGAGCAAATGAAGAGATTTTTTTGAATTTTTTACATTTTTGGAAAGCTCTCTGATTTTTAGTAGGGGTCTCTTCTTTTCATTTCTATTTTTGGATTCGAAATTATAGCAAACAAGTCCAATCTTGTTGACTAGGTCAAAATCAAAGAGTAAAAATGAGAGCATTTGTGATTAACTTGCACTTTCTTTGCTTGCACTTGGTTGGAAGATAAATTGGATTTTTGAGGAAACTAACCACTTTTTATTGCAGATTTTTATGTTATTTCACTCTAACTTGTGGTGCTAACAAGTTGTGATTGCAGTTTGCCATCTTTGTGAAAAAAAATGAAACATTGCATAAAAAGAACGCATGTCAAAGCTTCAAATGCACAAGGGCTACTAACGATTGTTTGCAGGGCTGCCTAACGCATAAAAACCCAATTTTTATTCTTCTTTACTTTTACATGTGCAACATATACTAGTTGTTTATTTTTAGGCACATTAAAACTTACAATTGAGATTTTTTGGTGATTGGAGAGTATGCTCTTCACCCTTGTGGTGAATCAGAAATCTTGACTTACCATTTGGTTTCAAAAGTAAGAGGCAACTGAATCTTCTTGGTGTGTTTGGGAGAAAATGATTGGAATAGGAGAGTATGCTCTTCACCCTTGTGGTGAATCAGAAATCTTGACTTTCAAAAGTTGATCCACTCTTTGTGTAGTTTAGAATCCTTTAGAGGGCCTGCTCTTGGACAACCTGAGAGGAACGACCCAAGTGGGGACAAGAAAATTACCCAGCTCTTCCAACCCACTATAAACTCAAGGCTATCAAGGACACAAAAATTTTGTAGATGTAGTGTTTATCTTCGCCTAGTGTGATCGCTTATGGGATTTTGACCATAGGGAGATCACTAGGCAAGAATGCTTAAGGTACTCTTGTGGTTGCAAGATCGATTACTCATCACAAGGTGAGGTGTCTTGTAATTGGGAGCAAGAGGAACACTATGAATGGAAGCCCTACCTAAACACCCTAAGTTAGTAACTACCTTTTTTAGCCGCTCAACTTCTTGGTGAAAGGATCGATCCTAGTGGACTACTCGGATCGCCCCAAGATTTTACACTCACCATATGTGTTCCCTTGGTTGTGCTTATGGCACTTCCATGACAAAGCCAATATCTCTTGTGGGAAACCACTTGGTGTGAGGCAAAGGAGCATCAAGCATGGGCCAAGTTGTTGAGTAATGAACCATGTCCTTTAGGTAGATATTGCTTGATGTGTTCTCGAATGTGCTAGACCTGTGGAAATCTTTGGAGCATACACATGATGATAGTTATACGGCTTTCTTTTAAGACTTCACATATGATTGTATCATGCAAGGTTGCTTTGTCCCTTGCTTGATTGTTTGAAGACTACTCCATGTGTCACTATCTTGCTTGGAAAGAAATTGCTTTTGAACATCAAATTTTCTATGCTATCAATTATTGTCAAACTTTGTCAACTAAGTCAAAATGTCAAGTGCAAACATTTTCTTGTGTTACTTACTATGGGGGGTTTCATCATTTGGCTATGATTTTTTACGTATCTAGTGCTTAAACATGCTTAAAGTGGTTCTTTGGTCTTAGTGCTCTAGGTCTTTTTGTCTTCATGGTCTATGCATGCTTGCTAGTTATCCTTTTGCTAAAATGGTTGCCTTGATTTCTTGACTACACTCTTGGGTTGGAGAGTTGTTCACTTGTCACCCTGCTTGCTCTATCTATTTGGCTATTTGGGCATCTTGCCTAGCTATTGACTTGAGTCATTCATGTCGTAAGTTTCTTGGACATATTGTTTGACAAGTCACTTTAATCTCTCTCTACTATCTTGGAAAGTGAACACTCTACCTCCTATAGTTTCAACATCAAGTTATCTTCTAGGCTCTTTTATGCTTAGCTTTGCATCTAAAACTATGGGATCTAAACCTTGTGCTACCAAACTTCAACAAAATCTAGATGATCATGATATCCTCCATGTCACTAAAGAGTTTCAAGATCTATATGCACAATACAAAGAACTAGAAGAGACAAATGATCTTTCTTACCTTCATCTCTCTAAGTGCATGACAGAAATGAAGTCTAAACTTGAGAAAAGGTTAGAGGAGAAGATTGTATCATTACATGAATCTTCCTTAAGGTCTTTACATACATGCGAGTCACCTTCTTTGAGGTCATCCTCTTCTTCTAGGTCTACATGCTCTACTTCAAGACATCAAATGTCTTCATCTTCTAGATCTAAAGACCTCTTTAGAGGACAAGCAAGTGATACCTCCTTTGAGCCTATGCCAAAATTTTATGATGGACCTATCTTTGACCAAGATAATGATGAAGACATGAATGCATTCTATTCACTTGAGAAACAACAAGAAGATCCTAGACATACTTCTAATAGAACTTTTGCTCCCTTGGAAGATTCTTATGATGACACTTTGCAAAAAATTCTTAGCAATAAGATCATCATGTTACCTAAGTCTAGCTCCTATGGAAATACTTTCTTGAATGCTTATTGTCCTTATCATCAATCTAATGACCATGCTACTTTTGATTGTATAGAGCTGAAACATAAAATCCAAGATCTCATTGATGATGAGATTGTTGATCTTGGAACCTCTAGTGACTCATGTGGTGAAGATACTTCTCTTGAGCAAGATTGAATTAATGAACCTATGTCTAGTAGCGGCTCTATTACATCTTTCACTTCTTCCAACACTTGTGCATCTCCCAACACTTCAAAGCTTTCCAACATGCCTCTATCAAATAAAGAATCTAATGCTTTCCACATTGACTACATGTATCCTCAAGGGCTATCTCTAAAAAAAATTCAAGCTAACCTTCACTTGGCTGTAAACCTTTTCCATGCTACTAATCCTAAACATCCTCAACCTTCATGCACTACTATGCCTAATCCAAGCACTACTCCATTCACTTTTCATTCCCCCTTGTCCTTGGAAGTGGCTCCATGTCAAGAGGACTCTCAAAAAGAAAAAGCTATAAATGTCAAGAAAGATCAAGATCAAGCACCCTTTCATCTCTTTCAAGATTTTTCCCCTCCATATCCTGTATCTTGTCCACCTCCTAATTATGATGAAGATAGCACTTCCATTATCTCCCTTGAGCTTACTGAAAATTATGAGAAAAGTTCTCTTCATATGCTATCCAAAGCTACTTGTCAAGATCAAAGCATCCCCTCATGTTCTACTTCTCCACATCCACTTCAAAATTGTACTCAAGCTTCAAGTGCTTCTATTAAAAATGTTGTTCCTATCAAAGGTACTCATGAGTCTATTGATGGCTTTGACCACGTTGCTCACTCTAAAGATGTTGATATCCCTTTTCACTATCCATTTGCATCTTTTAAATCTATCCTTGGTCCTCATCCATCAAAGCTAAAGCCTTCAAACCTTCCATCCATATTGGGGCCTTATGTTCCTACATCTCCTACATTCACTCCTAGCTCATTCC
Organism: Cupressus sempervirens; assembly: GCA_028749045.1. Taxonomy (NCBI): domain Eukaryota; kingdom Viridiplantae; phylum Streptophyta; class Pinopsida; order Cupressales; family Cupressaceae; genus Cupressus; species Cupressus sempervirens. The sequence continues at coordinate 525,394,879 of CM053787.1, forward strand.
CTAGCTCTCCCATCATACCTCAAGATCAACAAAGACACTCATCCTTGATGACTTTTCACCCATCTATACATCGAAACCAGTCATATCATCCTTATTCATCCACAAATCCCAAGTCATTTGGAAGTGAGAATAAACATAAGAATCCATTGAAAAATTAAGATCACTATGTCCCATCTAATCGACATGTGAATGCTAAGAAGGAGAATGCACAAAAGAGACTGCAAAGGTCCAGTATTAAAAAAGCTAAATCAAAGAAAATATGGGTTCCTAAACCCATTATTGAAGAAATGTGTTTTGAAGTATCCAAAGGAAAATCTAAAGCTATATGGATTCCCAAGTCTCTTTTAGAAGACTTGAATATTGAAAATACTTCAAAGTTGACATTCAAGCTTCCAAAGGTTTCCATTTCATCTTCTTCCAAAAATCTTCCTAAAATTATTCCAAAGCCTTCCACTCCACTTTTTTCCAAATCTCTTCTACCACCTCATACATCTAAACCTCAAGCTACTTCATCCATGATTCCTCCATTGTTCCAATACCATTGAAGGTGTGTGTCAATGTTGATCTTGTCAAATATTTCAGCTACCCTCATGAAATCCTCTAAAGCTTACACTTACTTTCTATACATGAACTCTTATCCTCAATATATTCTTCCTACTACCATTTCTCTTTCATCACCCTATCAGCATCTTTGAGCATACCTTTATATGGTCTTATCTTATCATGACTTATCTTTCCTATAGGAGCATTATCTACATTCAAACAGCTTCAGCTCTTTCTAAAAATTCAAAAAAGAAAAAAGAAAAAGAAAAAATAGAAAAAATGAAAAAAATGAAAATGTGCCTTGGTGAAAACCACTTCTTGTGGCACCTTGGTAGCAAAAGTAAAGAGAAATAAATTTATCTATGGTGAAAACTACTTCTTCTGGCACCTTGGATAAGTACCATGATGAAAACTTGGCAAACAGGCATCATGCGTAATTCTTCCATCATCCATCCATCCCCTCTTCTCTCTTTGATCTTGACAATGTTGAGCTATCTTTTCATATTGGGTATCTTATCCATGAGATTTTCTATTGTGCTCTTGCATTCACTCATAGCCTCTATCTTAAGCTTTATTCTTATTGCTCTCTCCCATCCCTATCCTATCTAGTTGACCCCGTTGGTCTTGATCATAATAAATGAAACATGGTTCTCATAGGTCTCTTGACATGGCTACTCTTTTGGACTACACAGTTCATGCTATCTCACTTGTTGGCTTCATTGCTTATCCTACATGCTATCTTTCTCATTACTTCCATTTCTTATCCAAAATATGCTTCATATGACTATTTCATCTCGTTCCCTAGCTTGGGTACTCTTGAGGAGTCAATTCTTGAGGATCACTTTCACTTGCTTCACATTCCTTTCTTATGCATTATTGCTTATCCACTGGCTTGTTTCTCCATCATGTCCTATACCTTACTAGACATTGGGAGAAAATGATGTGATCTTGCTTGAGAACTAGTGATCTCTAAATTATTTTAAAAAATTCAAAAAATCATATATGATGCTGAAAAAATCCTAAAAATAAAAAAATGTCCTGAAAAAAAGATCATCTTAGTGAACACCTAGCAATAGGCACTTTGATGTATCACCAAAAAAAAAAAAAAATAGTCCTGAGAAAATCTATCAAGTGGTGAAAATCTAGAAACAGGTGCTACTTGAGACCCTTGCACCTCTATCTATCAGTCTCAATCACCCATTTTGCTACACATTTCCTAGCTTGGAATTGTTTCTTGTCCTCATCTTGGGGACACAACTACTTAGCCTATTGAGGTATTCTTGTGCATTAGGGTTTCTTGGACAACTCACAAAATAGTGTTTCTCAACACTTCCCCCACTTTGAAATCAAGTGTTTTTTTTTAACACTTTACAGATAGTTTACCTACGGTCTCCGATGTTGTGATATTTCTCACTATCAGAATCAAGTCTTGAAGAAATGGCCAAGTGACTTGCACACACACACACACTTTAACACTTAAACGATTGAGCTATGCTAATCTTTATCTACTTTGTGTGCTGTCTATGATTATTTCTTTGCCATGTGTTCCCTCCCTAATAATCTTTCAAGGATGTCATTGACTAGAAGACTGGGGGCATGGGACATATTTTCTTGATTTCTGCTTGTGGGTATACTTTTTTTTTTCTATAGTGTTGTAAGCATTTATGCTGGTCCTATTCAACCCATTGACTTACAAATGTATCATCCTTGACTGTTTTGTAAGACCGCACTCAGGGTTTATCCTGGTGCTTATGCCTTGATACAGGTGTAATATTACTAAATTAAACTTAGGGAATCTAATCGTGTAGTTATCTTGAATTACATGTCTCTGATGCTTAGATTGGATTTCCACATACCTATCTGATATCGATCATATTCATATCCTCATAGTTATACTAGTGATGGTTGTATGATCTCACGTTGTCCCTAATAAATGCTCAATGATGAAATTAAGAGCCTAAATGTTATGTGCTTCTTGCTGGTAAACCACTTTTCATATTAGCTTGCATTTTAGGTTCATTTTCTAGCTTAGTCTTGCATTCTTGCATATGGGGAAAGCTCTCTCTTCATCTTTTCGCAGACATATCGGCTAACTCCTTTTATATATTTCTTTACTTTCTTCTTGTTCATGTCTTTTCGCCTTCTTAATCTTTCACTTCATCTCTTTTCTATCTTATCATCACATTATATAAAGTTTTGACCTCTTAAATAATTTCAATGTCCTAGATTCATTTTGGGGATCGAAATCCAAATTTGAGTTCATCTTGATGGTCAAAATTGTCTTTTAAAATTCTACTTTCTTCTGAGTAGTTAGCTGACCTTTTGAGGTCTAATCTCTGAATCATCATTTGGGCATCTTCATTTCTTCATGTCTTCATCATTTCCATACTTCATATCTACTTTAATTCACTGTTTCATGTCTAAAATCACCTTTCTACTCGTTTCAGCCTAATTTTTATGCTATATCCTTCAAGGTCAACTCTAGTCAAACTGGGGCATTTTATCAATTTTTTTATAGTCATTCTTGGGCTCTAATCATCTATCTTTCATCTTGGACATTGCTATATTCTTGATTTTCTCATATCTAGCTTGTTCCTATGTCAGCTTACCTCATTTCGATTTCGGTCCCGAGGGGGCAGAAATACTCTATTGCTGATTGTTACAGCTATCTATTTCTTAGGAGCATTTGTTTGACCTTATCACTTGCTCTCGATCTATTCACTTTGCTAGGTATTAGAATTCTTTTCAGATCCTAACATCATCTTCCTAGTGTTCAGTACTACTGCTATCAGGCTATGCATTCAGGACTTGCTATATATTTCTACATTTCACTCTTCGGAATTAGACATCTATATCTATCATCGCCTACTTGACTTCGATTTTCTTTGACATAATGTGTTCCCAGATTGATCACACATTAGTCAAAGAGGGGAAAATGTAATCACCTAAAAATGGTCATCTAGACTATTAGCCCCCTTTTCAACATTTTGGCTAAAATAATTTAATCACTTACCTAAGCCAAATTGCTAATAATCAATTTATTTGATTATAACCTATAGTTTGACTATGCTATCCTAAGTTCATTATTTGATTAAAAGAACATGTCCCCTTTTAATTAAATAAAAGACCCCATTCTTCTAACCCACTTAAAGTGCACATATAAAGTCCTTTTTCTATTTTGCAATTAAAAGAAAAGGCTTTGTGACTTTTGTCTTATATGACAAGTCAACTTATATTCTATTGGTTGACTTGTGTGTGCACATGGATCACTCCTCTTTTTCAGTTCCACCGTTGATCATCCACCATATTCATCTTGATCTCTACCATCCATACATCTTTAAGGGAGAGAGCTTTCCCCCTCAATCGATCCATTATTTGAATATTGTTATGTTGTAGGTTTTCTAACAGGTTTCTTTGGAGCTTTGTGGAGAACTTCTCTTTCTTGTCTACATTCTCTCATCCATGGCATTCTATCTTAGCTTAGCTTTCATTTTTACATGTAGCTTAAATCACATAGCTTAATACTTGGATTGTAACACTCTCATACATGTTTTAGCATAGCTGCATTTTTGCATTCTCATTCTAGATTAATCTTCATTTGCATTGCATCCTTGAGGGACTCCTTGGGACATTTGCATTCTTGCATCTTGTCTTTGAAACCTCCCATTGCATGGTTTACTAGCAAGAAGAGTATCTCTAAGGCTCATCTAAGAGCCTTCTTATTCTTGAAATATACTCTCTTGCACTCCATGGATAGGGAGCTCTAAGCCGGCATCCAAGTATTCCAAACTCATGGAATTGTTTGGATAGAATGGTTTAGAGTGGGACACTTTTGAGTGTACAATACTTAGGTTTTGAAGACCACTCAAGTGATATACTAACACTTGGCAACACAATGAACTTGGTAAACTTTGGCACTTGGTTGACACTGGTGCTCAGTCCACACTGATCACTCTGGAGTAGGTGTGAACTTGTTTAATACCGATATCTCAACAAACACTATAGAACTTAGTTGACACTATAGTTTAGTCAACACGACTAGCTTAGTTGACACTATCTTTATGCTCTACTTAGTTAACACTTGCTTTCTACTTGGTTGACACTACAACAACTTAGTTTACATTGTGTGTACACTCGAAAGTGTCACACTCTAAACCCTTCTATCCAAACGATTCCATGAGTTTGGAATGCTTGGATGTCGGCCTAGAGCTCCCTATTCACGGAGTGCAAGAGAGTGTATTTCAAGTTCAATGGCTCTTAGATGAGCCTTAGATATACTCTTCTTGCTAGTAAACCATGCAATGGGAGGTTCCAAAGACAAGATGCAAGAATGCAAATGTCCCAAGGAGTTCCTCAAGAATGCAATGCAAATGAAAATTAAGCTAGAATGAGATGCAAAGTGGAGCTATGCTAAAACATGTATGAGAGTGTTACAATACCATTATTAAGCTATGTGAGATTAAGCTACATGTAAAAATGAAAGCTAAGCTAAGCTAGAATGCCATGATTGAGAGAATGTAGACAAGAAAGAGAAGTTCTCCACAAAGCTCCAAAGAAACCTATTAGAAAACTTGCAGCATAACAATATTCAAAAATAGATTGAGGGGGAAAGCTCTTTCCCTTTTTAAAGATGTATGGATGGTAGAGATCAAGATGAAGATGGTGGATGATCAACGGTGGAATTCAAAAAGAGGAGTGATCCATGTGCACACACAAGTCAACCAATAGAATATAAGTTGACTTGTCATATAAGACAAAAGTCACAAAGCCTTTTCTTTTAATTGCAAAATAGAAAAATGACTTTATGTGTGCACTTTAAGTGGGTTAGAAGAATGGGGTATTTTATTTAATTAAAAGGGGACATTTTCTTTTAATCAAATAATGAACTTAGCATAGCATAGTCAAACTATAGGTTATAATCAAATAAATTGATTATTAGCAATTTGGCTTAGGTAAGTGATTAAATTAATTTAGCCAAAATGTTGAAAAGGGGGCTAATAGTCTAGATGACCATTTTTAGGTGATTACATTTGCCCCTCTTTGACTAATGCGTGATCAATCTGGGAACACATTATGTCAAAGAAAATCGAAGCCAAGTAGGCGATGATAGATATAGATGTCTAATTTTGAAGAGTGAAATGCAGAAATAGATAGCAAGTCCTGAATGCATAGCCTGATAGCAGTAGTACTGAACACTAGGAAGAGATGATGTCATAATTCAAGAAGAATACTAACACTTAGAAAATCGGATAGAGGGAGAGCAAGTGAGAAGATCAAACAAATGCTCCTAAGCAGTGATAGAGTAGTTAGGATCCTTTAGAGGGTCTGCTCTTGGACAACCTGAGAGGAAGGACCCAAGTGGGGACAAGAAGATTACCCAGCTCTTCCAACCCAATATAAACTCAAGGCTATCAAGGACATAAAACTTTGGTAGTCATAGTGTTTTTTTTCGCCTAGTGTGATCGCTTATGGGATTTTGACCATAGGGAGATCACTAGGCAAGAATGCTTAAGGTACTCTTGTGGTCGTGAGATCAGTTACTCATCGCAAGGTGAGGTGTCTCGTAATTGGGAGCAAGGGGAACACTATGAATGGAAGCACTATCTAAACACCCTAAGTTAGTAACTACCTTTTTTTAGCCGCTCAACTTCTTGGTGCAAGGATCAATCCGGAAGTGGACTACCCAGATCACCCCAAGATTTTACACTCACCATCTGTGTTCCCTTGGTTATGCTTATGGCACTTCCATGACAAAGCCAATATCTCTTGTGGGAAACCACTTGGTGTGAGGCAAAGGAGCATCAAGCATGGGCCAAGTTGTTGAGTAATGAACCATGACTTTTAGGTAGATATTGCTTGATGTGTTCTCGAATGTGCTAGACCTATGAAAATCTTTTTGAACATACACATGATGATAGTTATATGGCTTTCTTTTAAGAAAATGTGGGTTCCTAAATCCATCATTGAATAAATGCACTCTCAAGCACCAAAAATGTACACTCGAAAGTGTCACACTCTAAACCCTTCTATCCAAACGATTCCATAAGTTCGGAATGCTTGGATGTCAGCCTAGAGCTCCCTATCCACGGAGTGCAAGAGAGTGTATTTCAAGTTCAAGGGCTCTCAGATGAACCTTAGAGATACTCTTCTTGCTAGTAAACCATGCAATGAGAGGTTCCAAAGACAAGATGCAAGAATTCAAATGTCCCAAGGAGTTCCTCAAGAATGCAATGCAAATGAAAATTAAGCTAGAATGAGATGCAAAGTGGAGCTATTCTAAAACATGTATGAGAGTGTTACAATACCATTATTAAGCTATGTGAGATTAAGCTACATGTAAAAATGAAAGCTAAGCTAAGCTAGAATGCCATGGATGAGAGAATGTAGACAAGAAAGAGAAGTTCTCCACAAAGCTCCAAAGAGACCTGTTAGAAAACTTGTAGCATAACAATATTCAAAAATAGATTGAGGGGGAAAGCTCTCTCCCTTTTTAAAGATGTATGGATGGTAGAGATCAAGATGAAGATGGTGGATGATCAACGGTGGAATTCAAAAAGAGGAGTGATCCATGTGCACACACAAGTCAACCAATAGAATATAAGTTGACTTGTCATATAAGAAAAAAGTCACAAAGCCTTTTCTTTTAATTGCAAAATAGAAAAAGGACTTTATGTGTGCACTTTAAGTGGGTTAGAAGAATGGGGTATTTTATTTAATTAAAAGGGGACATGTTCTTTAATCAAATAATGAACTTAGGATAGCATAGTCAAACTATAGGTTATAATCAAATAAATTGATTATTAGCAATTTGGCTTAGGTAAGTGATTAAATTAATTTAGCCAAAATGTTGAAAAGGTGGCTAATAGTCTAGATGACCATTTTTAGGTGATTACACTATGAAGCTTAGTTGACATTGCAACAACTCAATTTACACTATGAAGCTTGGTAACAATGTAACCAACCAAATGACTAAGTATTTTGGCACTAATTGACAAATGGTTCAACCATAAGATCAATAATTTATAGAGGGAGTATTCAGATGTATATCAAATCAATAGATTCTATTGATTACAAATAGTTGTATCCTAATGGTATAATGCACATCATCAAATAATTTACTTAAAAGATCATGCAAAACAAACATTACTGCAAGAAAGAAAAAACACTTTAAATATTGTAGACCCAACCTAATATACAATCGGTAACAACATGTGAATGAAGCTTTCATAGAAACTTTTAACTTCCTCTTTCACATGCCCAAATTATCTCTCAATAAAAGCTATAGGTTTTTGTTATATGTGCACTACTAGTAATAATAACAAAATTTGTTATTCAAGAGGATGGCTAGCAAGAATTTAATCTAAAATATATGCCAAGAAAGACCATACACAATAGTTTCTATTTTCTTTCGTATACATTGAGTGTGGAGTTTTTATAATTTAAAATAGGGAATAGTTTCATAAGATTGGTTTTATTTATGACAATCATAGAAATGCAAAATAAAAGGAGCTACAAGAGATGCCTACAAAAAAGACAACAATGGGATAATTTTTTATACTCTCAGCCTATAAGATCATACCAATGTGAAAAATTAATTGGAAGGGAGAAAAAATAAAACTCAAGCAACAAGGTACTTTAAAAAGAGAAGGATCCAAAGCACAGAGATCTAGTAAAAAAATTAAAAGAATTTATTTCCTTCAATGAAAACATCAAAAAAATTCCACAATAAGTTCTATAAATAAATCCTCAATGAGATACCCAATTTTTCTAATCAGCTTCCATTTCAAAACAAAGAGCATAGAGTAGGAACCCTTATGGGTTAATATGTTTCTAAACCTATGATCTTATAGTTTTTTCCCTGAAAAATAGAGAAATAGGAATATATTTCTATAAGAAATGATATGCAAAAGTTTACTAAATCAAACACAACCGAAAAAATATGGCATTGTTTCAAACCACTCAAAGTTGGAAAAGTTATTAAAAAAACCCTCATAAAATGCACAAAAAAGAGGTTTAATATTTATAGTATAGGGAAGTACAAGGGTTTGAGCCAACTTAAATGGGTTCTCCATAGCAAAAAGGAAATTATGGAATAGTAAAACCCACATAGTGAATTCAAATAATATAAATATTAGCAGTTGGTGCTAAAACATCTATCGAAGAAATTTTGAATCCTCTCATGACAGCATACCTATGTATGTAAAAACTTCTAGAAAACATGGAATGAATGTATTAGAGAATAATAATGTCCAATTTGTGTGATACCCATAAATGGAAAAGAGATTAGCAAAAAAATATATATAAAGCATTCATATTTGAGACGTCTCATATAACTACAAACCACAACAAGTGATTTCTGCAAAGAAGGAACTCCAAAAATATGGTAGAAGATCAAACTATCCAATGCAACCAAAGAAAAATTTCCAAGTTCTCTAAGTAATGGTGTCTCCAAAAGTTTCATCATTTGGTAAAATGCTTGAAGTCTTATTAGGTTTAAGATGTCTTATTGGAAATTTTTAAAAAAAAAAATAGTATCGTTTAACAATTTTGTCAAGGGGGTTACATGTTCAAATTTTTTCACCTAATAAGTGAAATGATTGGGTTTAATAAATACTTAACATCATTCATATTTAGGGGTTTGTTTTTATATTACTTAGTTGAAAATAAACTTTATTTGATTTTCTTTTGCATAAATAAATGTAAATATTATTAGTTTAATTGATTACATATGAATCAATTAACTTGTTAAAATCCAAATGCAATAATAATTTAGGTTTCAAAATCAAAAGAAATAATTCAACTAAGACAGGTGGTTATGACATGGATTTGCATTTTATTGTATAATAATTTCTCATCTTGTTGGAACCTTAATACAAGAGTCATTATATTTATTTCCACCATGTATCAGGAGTCCTACTAAACTTTGAGTTTCAATTGGAGACTTTTGAGCCATTTTAGAGGTATTTGTTGAGTCACTTTGACTTGTCATCATGTAGGCTTTATGGATCAAGAATTTGATGCATAATGGACACCTTTTAGAGTCATCAAAGAGCCTATTTTGGCCTATTTTTAGGGATTTTTATTTTTGTTCAACCAAGTTTCCATTTGGAGGAAAAGGTGAGGATGGGATTTGATAAATGCATTCTTTTCATACTTAGTTATTAGTCAATTTTTGGGAGAGCCTATGAATGTTTTGGAGAATTTTACTTTATTTTCATGAACTATCATATTGGATTGTGATATTTTTTATCCTTTGAGAGCATAATACAACCAATTTGGGATATTTCTTGGAGTCTTATGTGAATGCAATTTTATGATTGATGTTCTTTTTCTATGTTTCTTTTCTAATAGCTTTGAAGTTTATGTCTCATTTTACATCTTTAAGGATTGCTTTGTATTGCTCATAGGTCATTAGATTTATACTTTATTGTAGAAGTATTGGTTGTGAATTATATTCCTTCAATATTATGATTCTATAGTATTCATATAAAATAATTATATGAACAGTATGTTATCTCAAGATTATATTTTTTTTAGGTTGTTATAGGAGCTCACTTTGTGTTCTAGAGGATATCAAATTCAATTTAAATTCCTACATCACATTTCTTACTATGAAATTTTAAGTCATTACTCATTTTCTCTCTTTTTCCTCAACAATTTTTCCCAAGTTTTAAGCTAGATTAGGTGAAGCATATTCTAGGACCCAACCTATAAACTAAAGGTCCAACCATTCAAGTAGTTTACCCATAAGCTCATGGATATTCCCATGTTACCCAAAAGTGCTATTTTTTAGTTGCTTAGTTTTGGGTGCACTTTTGGGAGTTAATAGCCTTCAAACATTAACAAGCATCTAGCTAATTCCACAAGATAGAACACTCACATTCATAAAGAACTAATATACTAAGAATCCCAAATAAGATGTTAATTTAAAATCCAAAGCATACTTCCTACCAAGATTAACCATACAAGTTCGTCAAGGAAAACTCAACTGGCAGCAAGGACAACTTAGTGGGACAAGATGCCTCTAAGGGTGATTACTCAAATGGGGTCTTACAGAATGGTATTTTTCTTATGGAACCTAGTGATCTTGTGGATGGGGGTTCATGTGCTCTTCTTGAAGGAAACAAGTTAGATGTGGCCCCTACTCCCTAACTGAAATGGTCTTCCCTTTTTTATATTAAATGCAAGGGTAAATCCTCTTATCCACTTGTTACCTATAAAATAGATAGAGAAAAAGGAAAGTTTAAAATCTTTTCTCCTTATTCTTTGATTGATCACTTAATTTATGTTATGGATGTTGATTTGGTTGGATTGTCTTGGTTCCTAGACCCAAAATAGAAATTGTTAGGTAATGATTAAGGATAAATAAAAGTTGAAGGATCAAGTTAACATTGCTTCTCTTCTTAGAGGTTTCTATTGGTGTAAATAAGTATTTAATATTTAAACTTTACTTAATTTTACTTAGGTTAATGCATATTCATATAATTATTCATGTAGACACCTAAAAGTTTTCATATTCATATGAGTTGTCATGTTCGGTCTAGAAGACCAATCAAAGCTGAAGAGGGGTTTAGCTTCTCTTGTGTTACTACCTTTGTCAACATATCTGTTGGATTATCATCTATATGTATCTTATCCAGCTTTAATTGTCCATCCTCCGAAACTAACCAAATAAAATGGTACCATAACTATATGTGTTTTGTCTTTGAATGCAAAGTTGAATTCTTCACAAGATGAATGGCACTCTGACTTTCTATAAACAAATAACTATCCTTCTAAGGATGTCCCAATTCTATTAAGAATAATTGAAGCCATATCATCTCCTTGGCTACCTCTATAGTAGCAACATACTCTACCTCTATAGTGGATAAAGCATTAACCTTCTGTAACCTAGAAACCCAGCTCATGACTGCCCCACTAATAGTAAAGACGTAACTTGTAGTACTTTGTCTGGTATCAATATCCCCTACCAAATATAAGTCAACATAGCCCTATAAATTAGTAGTAGAGCCCTCAAAGTGTAAACTCTTAATGGATGTTCCTCTAAAATATTTGAGAATCCATTTGACTGTATTCCAATGCTCAATTCCTAGATTACTCATATACCTACTAACAACTCCACTGCATGTGTAATATCTAGCTTGGTACATACCATAGCATACATAAAGCTTCCTATAGCTGAAGCATAGGGTACCTTGGAAATCTTATTCTCCTCTTCTTGTGTCTTGGGACACATCTCCTTAGTCAACTTCAAATGGCTAGTTAAAGGTGTGCTAACATCTTTAGCATTCTCCATAGAGAAATGTTGCAACACCTTCTCCACATAATCAGCCTAAGATAGAATCAATGTTCTTTTCTTTCTATCTCTAAAAATATTCATACCAAGGATTTTTTTTGCTACCCCCAAATCCTTCATAGAAAATACATGTGCTAACTAGCATTTTAGCCCCTTAATATGATCCATGTTAGACCCAACTACAAGCATATCATCAACATATAAACATAAAATAATGTAGCTATCATCATCCAATATCTTAAAATAAACACAATGATCTAAATGTCACCTATTGTATCCATGTTCATGTATAAAACTATCAAATTTCAAATACCATTGCCAAGGTGCTTGCTTCAAGCCATATAAACTCTTCTTCAATTTTCACACTAAGTTCTCCTTACCTTTGACCTCAAATTCTCATGGCTGAGCCATATATATCTCTTCATTCAAATCACCATGAAGGAAGGTTGTTTTAACATCAAGCTACTCTAAATGCAAATCTTCAATAGCCACAATACTTAAAATAGTACAGATAGAAGTCATCTTAACAATAACAAAAAATATCTCATCAAAATCAATACCCTTTTTTTGTACAAATCCTTTTACAACTAACCTAGCTTTAAATCTTTTCTTACCTCCATCCTCTTCTTTTAACATGTAAACCCACTTATTCTAAAAAGCCATTTTACCTTCAAGCAACTTGCATAAATCTCATGTCTTATTCTTTAGCAAAGAGTCCATTACATCTTTCATTGTAGGCTCCCAATGAATCTTAGTATCCACCTGCATAACTTCATCATAACATTTAGGTTCACTAGCATTGGTAAGTAAAATTGAATACAAAGAGGGAGAAAATCTCACTAGAGGTCGAATTTGCCTTGTTTACCATCTACCATTCACTGGTGTGTGTGGTATTTGTCATTGTGGTTGTTGCACATCATGAGGAATGGCTGGAACATTATCTTTTGGAGTATCATCCAACACTACATAATCATCTTCTGTCTTCTCATGTTGCTGCAATAGATCTTTGTACAACACTTTCTCATTGAATATGGCATCCTTGCTTCTTAAAATTTTAAAAATTTTAAAATCCCAAAGCCTATAACCAAATTCATTAATGCCATATCCAAAAAATACACATTTCTTTGACTTAGCTTCCAGCTTGGTTCTAGTTTCAGAATCTATGTGAGCAAATGCTTCACAATTGAAGGTTTTATGAAAAGAATAACTCACCTTCTTACTAGTCCATGCTTCCTTTGGAATACTAAAACTCAAAGGAGTAGAGGGGCCTCTATTAATCAAATATATAGTAGTATTGATAGCCTCCACCCACATGTGTAAGGGAAATCTAGCATGCAACCTCATGCTCCTTCTGTGCTCCATTATAGTCATGTTCATGCATTTAGCCACTCCATTTTCCTATGGAGTCCTTGGAATAGTTTTCTATCTATGAATACCATTAGTGGAGCAATAATCTTCAAATTCATGACTACAATACTCACCACCATTATCATATCTGAGACATTTTAATTTTTTACCAGTCTCATTTCCAACCAAGCATTTCATTTTTTTAAAAGTTTGAAATATGTCATATTTCTATCTAAGGAAATAAATCCATACCTTTCTAGTTGTGTCATTAATAAATGTAACATAATGCCACCAAGGAAAGATACCTGAGCTGATCCCCATACATCTGTATACACAAGCTCTAATTTCTCCTTTTTGTTTTCCTTTCCAATCTTCACAAAACTCACTCTCTTTTGTTTTCCATACACACAACTTTCACAAAGATCCATATTAACACATTTTAGACCTAGTAAAACTTTCTTTGAATGAAGTACTTTCATACATTTCTCACTCATGTTCCCAAGTCTGTTGTGCCACATTGCTATATTAGAATTTATAGTTGCTATTTTTTCTCCCTGCTCAACTGCAACAACTATTCTTGAACATTCATTTTTCTATGAAATAATTAAAGTACAAGGAACAATATGAGATGTACAAAGATATAAGGTGCCCACTTTCACACCTTTTTTTACTACAAGGGACCTTTTGAAACTTTCCAATTTTTATTATTAAAAGTAACTACACAACCCTCATCACTGAATTGCCCTACTGAAATTAAATTCCTACTCAACCTTAGAACATGTCTTACCTCATGTAGTAGCCAATGATTCCCATTTTGCAACTTAATCTTAACTTTTTCCTTTCCAATAATTTGACAGAGTTCATTATCCTACAAATAAACAAGTCCAAAATCCCCTTGGACATAATCAATGAAATAACCTATATGAGGTGTAGCATGAAATGAAGCACCAGAATCTAAAACCCATGAATCATCAATACTTTCTAAAGACAGAAGCAAAGTATCCTCTTCGGATTTGTTATTACCACATTTTCCTCCTTGTCTCCATCTAGTTAATCTCCTTCATTTTTCTTTCAATTCCAACAATCTTTCTTTTTATGCCCTCATTTCCCATAGTACCAATAATCATTTGGTCCTCTTGATTGAGACCTCCTCCCCTTTGACTTTTCTCTTGATTTCCCATGATTTTTAGAATTACTTCCTCTCTCAGTCATTCTATCTCTACTTATTGCATTCAAAGAACTTCCTAATGTAGATCCACCTAAGGTTTTCCTTTGAGTTTCCTCACTCAAAAAATCACCGATCACATCATCATATTTTGAGGTACTAGATCTAGGAACATAATTACTCACAACCATTACGAAGCCATTCCAGCTTTCAAGCAAAGAACACAAAATCAAAAGAGCCCTAATTTCTTCATCAAAATTGATACCCACAGAAGATAACTAACTATTAATAGTATTAAACTCATTTAAATGATCTACAATAGATCCACCTTCTACTATTTTCATATTAAATAAATTCTTTATGAGAAATACCTTGTTTGAAGTGAAGGGCTTTTCATACAGTTTTGCTAGGGTTTGCATCAACTCTTTTGTTGTCTTCACTTTTTTAATATTAAATGCCACTGATGGTGCCAAACATAATTGAATGCTTCCAAGTGCCTTTCTGTCCAAAAGATCCCATTCATCATTTGACATAGATCCTTGATTCTTGGCTTTGCCTTCCAACAGCTTCCATAAATCCTTTAGATAAAGATAGTCTTCCATTTGCATCTTCCATAACTAGAAGTTCTACCCATTAAACCTATCAACCCTCAACTTACCCTCATCTGTCATTACTTCCACTCAACTATGAAACTCCCACTCAACTGTGAGACTTTCCTATAGAGGATAATTAAAAAACAACCTCACTTTGATACCACTTGTTAGGATTAAACCATAGATAGAAATAACAATTACATGCAAATATAACCAATATCAAAAAATAATAGATCACATAGAAAAGAACACAAGACACCAAGATTTAACATGGTTCATCCAATCCCTGGGCTACATCCACCAAATAGCAAGTCCAATATTATTATGATCCAGTGATTACAACCTGATTACAATCTATAATCTCTTATAGCTCAATACCACTGCAAGAACTAATTTTTTCTCACAACTATCCAAAAATCCCTAACCCTAAGCTCTTTTATACAAGTATTTTTACTGCTTTAGGGTTATAGTTAATAATTACATGTCAGCCCAAAATCCTGATAAAATAGGGCCCAATTTTTTTTTCAAGTTGATGCCTTAAGCCCCAAAGAATTTATGAAGTATGTATAGTACTTTCCTGATTAGTCACCACAATATAACAATCTCCCACTTGGGAACTAATTAGGCTCCACACTAAAAAACATTAACAAGATACTTTCTTGAATGAAATACTCATCATACTTACTCAAGTGATCTGGTAGATTTGGTAGTCTGCACTCTCTCCACACCTCAAAAAAATCAGGGATAGTATCATACAATTCCTTCATTTCATCAAAGAACTTTAACATCCATATTAGTCAACAAATAACATCTTCTACTCAATGTATCAACAACCTAATTAGTAACTCCACTTTTATGCTTGATCACAAATGTGAAACTCCAAAAGTACTCAACCCACTTCATAGTCTTTAAAGCTTTATGATTAGTATACAACACAAACTCCTTAGGAATTAAATAATGTCTCACTTCTTCAAGACTTGAACAATGGCATAAAACTCTTGATCATACACATAATACTTCCTTTTATCATCATTCAACTTCTCACTAAAGAAGTAATAGGTTTACCTTCTTGACTCAATACAACTCCTATTTCACTACCACTTGCATCACATTCAACTTGAAATACCTTATTGAAATCAGGCAAAGATAATATAGGTAACTTAGCAACCTTTTTGTTTCAAAGTCTCAAAACTCTTATTAGCTCCATCTATCCACTTAAAATCATGTTATGTCTCCTCTCATTGTCTCAATCATAGCACTACAAACGTAGCTGAAATTATTTATAAACTCCTTGTAGAAACTAGCCAAACCATAAAATGATCTTAGCTCACTCACATTCTTGGGTGTAGGCCATTTGAAAATTGCTTTGACCTTCTTAGGACCTATTTTGAAACCTTAAGATGAAATCAAAAATCCCAAATACACAATCTCTTCTTGCATAAAGGAACACTTTTTCAAGTTAATCATTAACTTCTCCTCTTTCAATATCTATAATACTTGTCCTACATGCTCAAGATTTTCTTCCTTATTCTTATTGAATATTAGAATATCATCTAAATAAACAATCACAAACTTACTGAAAAATCTCTTAAGAACTTCATTCATCAAACTCATGAAAGTACTAGGTGCATTAGTCAAACCAAAAGGCATTACCAATGATTTATACAAACCATCATTTGTATTGAAATTAGTCTTCCATTCATTACCTTCTTTGATTATGATCTAATGATAACTACTCTTCAAATTTTATCTTGGTAAAATACTTTTCTCCACTCAAACAATCCATTATGTCATCCATCCTTGGCATAGGAAACCTATATTTCACTATGATCTTGTTAATATCTCTTGAATCAGTACACATTCTTCATTCTCTATTCTTCTTAGGTGTTAATATAGAAGGTACAACACATGGTCTCATACTTTCTCTGATCAAACCTTTTTGCAACAACTCATGCACTTGTCTATTAAGTTCTTCATTCTCTATAGGTGTCAATCTATATGGTGCTTTATTTGGAAAACTAGCTCTATGAATTAGGTCCATACAATGACTTATACTTCTTACTGGTGGTAAACCATCAGGGACATCTTCTACAAAAATTTCTTTATACTCATTGAGAAATCTTGTAATTTATGTTATCATTCAGTTACTACTATCCTTTGACACTCAATTATTACTGTCTAGCACTCGGTTATGACTAGCACAACTTAGTCTTCTAGGAATTATAGAAAAACAAATTTGACTCTTCTTTATTTCATTTTTAACTTGTTTCCTATTGACCATACAAACTTGAATAGTAGTAAAATTAACCTCATCTAGACTTTCAATCAAAGGCAACAATACTTTCTTTCATTCATTCACCCAAAGAGTATATTGATTCAATATTCCATCATGTATCGATCAAAACATAGTCCAGGAAGATGTAGAGAATCTACGTATAATAAAAAATGGGAAAAATACCATAATACACTTAAGACTTAAGAATTAAATGTAGAAGCTTAAAAAATCTTTCCAAAAATTCTTACAGTTCTTGATTTTGAGCTACAAGTAGAAAGTTATGACTTTTACAAGTAGATGTAATTTTTAATATAGATTTTTGTAATTTTTATGGTTGTTAGAGTTTATTTTGTAATTAATTAACTTGTGGACTCTTCATTTTCATTTCCAAGGATAGTGATGACCCTTGGAATCCATTAGACTTGTATAAACTCTATTTTCAAATTGAATTCATCACTTTCTATCTTCCAAAGATATATGTTGTGGTATTTTAGTGGCTTTCAATTAAATCACAATACCACAAGTTCTACACTAGGTATTGCAATCTAAATTCTTAATTTAGATCATGTCTAACATATCTATCATATTGCCAAGGTCTACCTAATAGAATGTGACAACAATCCATAGGCATAACATCACACAGATCTTCATCAAAGTAATTTCCAATCTTGAACTTCACAATACATTGTTCACTTACCAATATCTTATGCTCATCCTTTATCCATGAAACATGATAGGGTTTAGGATGCTTCAGCCTCTACAATTGAAACTTTGTAACCACTTCCTCTGATGCCAAGTTTGTTGAACTTCCACTATCAATGATCACCTTGTAGCATTTTCCAACCATCTTACATCCAGTCTTGAAAAGACTTCTCCTTAGGACAGGTTCATTATCAATTCCCTTATTAGATAAAGTTCTTCTCACCATCAAAATTTTCTCCAGCCTCAAGTCCACTTGGTGAACCCTCAAGGTCTCCTTGAATCATAGCATTTATATTACTTTGTTCATTCTCACTAGAGGTTCTACACTCAAAGGATATATGCCTTTCTTTACCACATCTAGAACAATTACCTCTTTCTTGATAAGAGCTAGTACTCCTTAGTAAGAATTACCATCTTTGCTATTCAACTTTTCCTTTTTCATGATTTTTCCATTCATATTTTCCCTTATCTTACATAGGAATGTTAGATCTACCAACTTCTCTTTAAGGTCTTGATGCAGGAGCATCCAGAGGTATAAGGGCAATCCTGTGTCACCCAAAAAAAATGTACTTAGACTTAGTTTCTGTTTCATGTGTTTTCATTTTTGGACACCCATTTGGGACAATTAAAGGTTCCAACTCTCACAGTTCCTCTATCAGTGTGCTAGAAAATCTTGAAAAAATAGGAGCATGTAATTGGGTCATCATTTTGGTAAACTAGAAGATGTGAATTGGCTAGATGAATGTAATTGTGATTTAAAACATTTCAAAAAAAGAATCGAGTCAAAAGGCCCCACGGTTTGAAAGTTATTGCAATTTTTTGGGTTATGGAGACCTCCTAAGAATGCTTCAAAGTTAGGTTAGGGGCATTAAATGACCTTGAAAAGGGCCAAAAAATGGGGGATGAGTGATGCTTGTCCATAAGGCTATAGAGCACTTTGAGAGCTTTCCAAAAATGTAAACGGTTTGTCAATCAAACTACGGTTCAAAAGTTATGCCTCCCAAAAGTTCGGTTACCATTTTTGGATTCTTCTAGATTTGTGCCAACTTCTAACGCAACTTCTAGAACCTTCTATTTGGTCGGTGGATGCCTACTAGCACTTTCTAGAATGTACTCCTAGTCCTTAACCCTCCAGGGTCTATTTAAGGAGATTTCTAACATTGTAAAAGGCAGTTCGGAGTGGAGTTTGAGAGGAGGTACTGACAGGAGAAATTATCTCCAGATTTATCCTATTGTAAGCCCTTAGGGCATGTTTTGAAATTTATTTTCTCTATATTGTTTGTACTATCTTATTTTCTCAGTTAATAAATTTCCCCTTTTCTGTTGTGTCCATTCTATTCTTGGGTTGTGTCCCCATCAAGTGGTATCAGAGCTGGTTTTCCTGAGTGTGTAGACAGAGCGCTGACTATGAGGCAGTTTGCACTAGGACTGTGTGGTTGTGGGTTCAAGTTAGAAGATGCCTCCATGAAGAGAGCATGTCAAAAGGGCTAGAGCTATTAATCTTGAGGAGGTTAGAGCCCTCCAAAGGCAGGTACAAGCATTGTAGGAGGAGCTCCGTAGAGGAGCAACTGTGGCCGCAGGTGATAAAAATGAAGATGACAATGAAGAAGATGAAATGGGACCAGAAGGGGAATTTGATGGGGAAGTTTTGAATCATGCAGAGGAAAGGCTTTTTAGGGCCATTATTAAGTTTGGAAAAAGACCTACAATTGAAGTGGGTGTATTTTCAGGAAATCTGAAACCAGATGAGTTGATCGATTGGATCAATGAACTGGAAGAATACTTTGAGTATGAGGATATCAAGAACCTAGATAGGGTTAAGTTTGTAAAGGCCAAACTGAAAGGCCATGCCAAAATTTGGTGGCAAGAGGTCCAATTGGAAAGAAACAGAAGAGGGAAGGAGAAGATCACAAGATGGGATTGCATGGTGGACAAATTGAAGAAGCAGTTCATTCCTGTGGACTACGAGCTTGATTTGTTTAAGAAGATGCATGGGTTAAAGCAATCAGGAAGATCAGTCCAAGAATATACAGAGGAATTTTATTGACTCTTGATTAGAGCGGGGCATGCAAAAGCAAATAAGGAGAAGTTTGCTCGTTATATCAGTGGGTTGCGACCTACCATCTAGGAGGAATAAAGTCTGGTAAGAATGACCAGCATTGAAGAGGCATACCAGTTTGCCCTACGAGTTGAAGAGAAGCTGAATAAAAAGTTTGAAGGAAGACAAAGAGGGCACGGTCAAGGAGGAAGGGGAAGCGATAGATCATCTAGAGGCCGCAATGAAACCCAAAAGAAAAATGAAGATGTGGGTACTAGCAGGAACCAGAGGAATGAGGCTTTCAACTGCTCCCATGATCAAGAGTTTGGAAATCAGAGAGGAAGAGGTAGAGGACATGGACAAGGAAGAGGAGGCTTTATTGGTACCTATTTCCATTGCAATGAAGAAGGTCATCATGCCTTTGAATGCCCTCAATGACAAGGAAGGATAGATAGGAGATCTGAGGGCCAAGCTAGGGTTGCTCACGTGGATGAGGATGCACAATTATCACATTCAGAGGATGCAAAAAGAGGAGAGACCTTGGTAAATGAAAGAGTCCTACTAAGTGGTGAGATTGAACTAGGACAACAAAGGAGTTTGTTTCGTACCAGAAGCAAGTGTGAGGATAAATGTTGTGATGTGATCATTGATGGTGGTAGCACTGATAACTTGGTATCAGAAGAGATGGTCTCTAAGCTAAAGCTCAAGAGGGAGAAACATCCACAGCTCTATCAGATTGCTTGGGTAAAAGATGATCATAAGGTCCTGGTAAGTGAACAATGTTTAGTAAAATTCAAAATTGGGAGTTACCATGATGAAGTTCTCTGTGATGTTATTTCAATGGATGTTTGCCATCTATTGTTGGGTAGACCATGGTAGTTTGATAGACATGCAGTACATGATGGACATGCAAACACATACTCTCTGACAAAGGATGGAGTTTGCCACAAATTGAAGCCCATGAAAAAGGAAGGTGAAAAGGTATGTAGCAGTGCTAGGATTTGTCTTGTTGATGGAAGGATTTTTTTTGATGGCATGAAACATCAGCATATGTGCTATGCTTTGATTCCTAGGAAAGATAAAGAAGGTAGTAGTGAAATACCACTTGAAGTTTTAGATTTACTAGGTGAGTTTGGAGATATTATCTCTGATAATGTTCCAGATGGATTGCCACTAGTAAGGCAAATTAGTCATCAGATAGATTTGATTCCAAGAGCTAGTTTGCCTAACAAGGCTGCTCATAGGATGACTCCTACTAAAATAGAAGAGCTAAATAAACAGGTTCAGGAGCTGTTGAGGAAGGGCTTGATTCGAGAGAGCCTAAGTCCATGTGCAGTACCTACAGTACTCGCACCAAAGAAGGATGGAGAGTGGAGGATGTGTATAGATTCTTGAGCTATAAATAGGATAACCATCAAGTACCAGTTTCCTTTGCCAAGGATGGATAATCTTATGGACTACTTGAGTGGATCTCAGTACTTCACAAAGATAGATCTCAAGAGTGGCTATCATCAGATACAGATTCGAGAAGGAGATGAGTGGAAAATAGCCTTCAAGACCAAGGAGGGTCTTTATGAGTGTTTAGTCATGCCCTTTGGATTGACGAATGCCCCAAGCACCTTCATGCGGCTCATGAATGAGGTACTTAAGAAGTTCTTGGGAAAATTTGTTATTGTCTATTTGGATGATATTTTAATTTTCAGCAAGACTTTGGAAGAAAATTTACTGCATATTGGTAGTGTCCTTGAAAGGCTAAGGGAAGAGAAACTGTTAATTAATCTGAAGAAGTGTATCTTTGCAAAAAGGGAGTTAGTCTATTTGGGGTTTGTTATATCACCTGAAGGTCTCAAAATGGATCCAGAGAAGGTAAAATCCATCTTGGAATGGCCTACTCCAAGGTCTACTACTAAGGTAAGATCATTTCATGGTCTGGTTAGTTTTTACATGAAGTTTATTAAGAATTTCAGTGGCATATGTGCACCCCTAACTGATACAATAAGAGGGGATAGAAAAGAGTTCAAATGGACTGCAGCAGCTACAAGAAGTTTTGAATTGTTGAAGAAGAAGGTGATAGAACAGCCTATGTTGGCACTTCCAAATTTTAGAAAGGTTTTCTAGGTGGATTGTGATGCTAGTGGTAGCACTATTGGGGCTGTATTAAGCCAAGAAGGTAAGCCTATGCATATTTTAGTGAAAAATTGAATGATGCAAAGAAGAAGTATTTTGTTTATGATCAAGAGTTCTATGCAATAGTTCAGGCCTTAAAGAAATGGAGGCATTATTTATTGCCAAAGGATTTTTTTTTGTATACTGATCATCAGGCATTACAGTACCTAAATAGCCAACGTAAATTGAATCAGAGGCATATGAAGTGGGTAGAGTTCTTGCAGAGTTATACATTTGTGTTGAAGCATAGAAGTGGAAAATCTAACAGGGTTACAGATGCACTAAGTAGGAGACAGTTGTTGCTTACAGTAATGCAGGTTGAAGTAGTTGGGTTTGATGAACTCAAGAATTTGTACCCTGAGGATCCTAATTTTGCTAAAGCATGGAAAGCTTGTAAAGAGCCTGTTGCTGTAGATAAAACCAAGTGGTTAGACTATTTGATTCAGGATGGCATGTTGTTCAAGGGTAGTCAATTGTGCATTCCAAGGAGTTCCATGAGGGAAAATTTGATTAAGGAGAAACATAGTGGAGGGATGGCAGGACATTTTGGTCAAGATAAGACCATTACCATTCTTAGAGAACATTATTTTTGGCCTCAAATTTCATAGGATGTGAAGAAGTTTGTACAGATTTGCCAGGTTTGTCAAGTTGCCAAGGGGTTTAGTCACAATATTGGCCTATATCAGCCATTGCCTGTTCCATCAAGGCCATGGGAGGACAGAAGTATGGATTTTGTTCTTGGATTTCCAAGGACACAAAGGGATAATGACTCAGTATTTGTGGTGGTTGATAGGTTCTCCAAAATGGCACATTTCATTCCATGCCACAAAACTTATGATGTTGTCCATATTGCAGACTTGTTTTTCAAAGAAGTGGTAAGACTACATGGACTTCCAAGGAGTATAGTTTCTAACAGAGATACTAAATTTGTGGGGTATTTCTGGAGGACATTGTGGAAGAAGTTGAGAATAGACCTAAAGCTTAGTTCCACGCATCACTCGCAAACTGACGGCCAAACAGAAGTGGTAAATAGAAGTCTGGGCAATTTGCTGAGATGTTTAGTTGGGGATAAGCCCAAGGGATGGGATTTGATTCTACCACAAGCAGATTTTGCTTACAATAACTCTATAAATAGGAGTACTAAAAAATCACCATTCCAAATTGTATATGGGAATAGCCCAAGAACTGCACCAAAATTGAGGAAGATAGAGCAAGGGGAGAGGACAAGCGTTGAAGCGGAAGAATTTGCTAAACATATAAAACGTCTACATGAGGAGGTTCAAGCACACATTACCAAGATGAATCAAGAGTATAAAGCTAGGTTTGATCAAAGGAGAAGACATAAGGAATTCCAAGTAGGGGATCTAGTCATGGTGCACTTACGAAAAGAAAGATTTTCAGCCGGTACTTACAACAAGTTGAAAATGAAGAAATTTGGCCCCTGCAAAATTTTGAAGAAACATGACTCAGGAAATGCATATGAAGTGGAGTTGCCAGATGGTATTCACATTTCTCCCATTTTCAACATTGCAGATTTAATAGAGTATCATGATGATGGTGCAGATGAGGAGCTAGTGTTAGAGCCATGTCCAATTCTTGCTTCTAAGAAGGAGGAGATAGAAGACATTCTAGATCATCGTGTGGGTAGGAGTACCAGAAATAGGGAGTATGAAGAGTATTTGATCAAATGGAAAGGACGATCGATTGAGGACTCAACTTGGATTTCAGTAGCTGAGGTTTCCCATTTGGGATTTCCTCTACCATTCATAAAGTGACAGGGTCACTTTTCAATCTACCCTGGGTGTCTGATGCAAGAGCATCCAGAGGTATAAGGGCAATCTTGTGTCACCCAAAAAAATGTACTTAGACTTAGTTTCTGTTTCATGTGTTTTCATTTTTGGACACCCATTTGGGTCAATTAAAGGTTCCAACTCTCACAGTTCCGCTATCAATGTGCTAGAAAATACCAAAAAAATAGGAGCATGTAATTGGGTCATTATTTTGGTAAACTAGAAGGTGTGAATTGGCCAGATGAATTTAATTGTGATTTAGAACATTCCAGAAAAAGAATCAAGTCAAAAGGCCCCACAATTTGAAAGTTACTGCAGTTTTTCGGGTTGTGGAGACCTCGTAAGAATGCTTCAAAGTCAGGTTAGGGGCATTAAATGACCTTGAAAAGGACCAAAAAATGGGGGATGAGTGAAGCTATCCATAGGGCTATAGAGTGCTTTGAGAGCTTTTTGAAAATGTAAACAATTTGTCAATCGGAGCTACGGTTCAAAAGTTATGCCTCTCGAAAGTTCGGTTACCATTTCTAGATTCTTCTAGATTTGCACCAACTTCTAACGTAGCTTTTGGAACCTTCTATTTGGTTGGTGGATGCCTACTAGCACTTTCTAGAATGTACTCCTAGTCCTTAACCATCAGGTTTCTATTTAAGGAGATTTCTAGCATTGTAAAAGGCAGTTCGGAGTGGAGTTTGAGAGGAGGTACTGACAGGAGGTACTGACAGGAGAAATTATCTCCAGATTTATGTTATTGTAAGCCCTTACGGTATGTTTTGAAGTTTATTTTCTCTATACTATTTGTACTAGCTTATTTTCTCAGTTAATAAATTTCCCCTTTTCTTTTGTGTCCATTCTGTTCTTGGGTTGTGTCCCCATCAGGTCTACCTCTGCCTCTTTGGAATTTCATCTTGAATTCTAGAACTCAATCCATTGGGATACCCTGCAAATTTTTCAACCTCATCATCCACATGTCTAGATTTGATGTCCAATCTATAGAATTCCTCATACACTTCTTCACAGTCAAGTCCTTTTGTCTCAATTTTTGCATCTTCCTCTACAATCTAACTTGGTAATCAGTAGGAAGGAACTTCTTCTTCACCTTGTTCACCATTTTTAGCCAAGTTTTAATCTTCTCATTTCCTCTCCTTTGTCTATAAGTTTGCAAATGATCCCACCATAGTGAGGCATGAACTTTCAACCTAGTGACTACAATTTCCACCTTCCTATTATCAGGAGTGTTTTCAAGCACAAAGAACTTCTCTATATCAGGGATTTAATCTAACATAGCATTAGTGTCCAATTTTCCATCATAAGGAACAACTTCTATAGTGGGCTTTAAATACTCCCTAGACAATACTCTCAACAATATTTCCTTATCTTGATCTTATTCAAGTTCTAAATTAGGGTTTGGTTTCATTACTTCAATATCACTCACATCATCAAGATGTTCTCCTCTCCTCTAGGTTGTCTTCATGACATCTAATCTAGCTATAATATATCTCAACATGTCCATAATAGTAGTGTCAACATTTCCTCTACCTCAAACCATTTCTACAAATAGGTTCGTAAAAGATCATAACTCTCTGCAAGTTATAGGTCAAATCCATAGATCTTCCACCCTAAAACCAAATTCAACTTAGGGTTCTACATAATCCAATCTCCACAAGGATGAACCTCAAGCTCTGATGCCACTTGACATAAGGAGGGAATGAAAAACTAGGGCCAAAGGCACACTTAATTATCCAAACACCTTGTTGAGTAAACATAATGGAAGAAAACACACAGAGAACAATACCAAGGAGAGAGAGAGAAAAAGATAATATTATTGTCTCATCAAATTATTAGAATACATGCCTAGTTGTAAGGCCTTCTGGGTTATAGCCAAATCTAAAGTACAACTTTAAGATCCACAATCCAACTTCAAATTCACAATTCCAAAAACATTTTCTCTAAACTCTCTAAGTCCCCTATTCTAAACTAAACCAAATACCTCTACTTATATTTTCCAAAATGACTTACAGAAGATTCTAGATCATTACATAATAGAAAGGCTGACCTTGAAATGATTTGCACTCATCCCAATACTAGATCCTATCACTAAATTTATGATCAAAATTAAATACATAAGTCAGCTCAAACTAAGAACCAATCATAGACAAACTTGGCCAAAGAAGGACCCAAGCATCAGTAAATATTAGGTTCACTTGGTGCATGAAGGAACACTTGATCAACCTTGGACAGCTTGGTTAACACATGAATTTAGCTAATAGTGAAACTCAATTAACACTGTTCGAACTTGGTTAAAACTACCATAATGAACAAATGAGCATGATTACAAGGAAACCTAGAATGCTCCTACATCATGTTGTCTACTACATCTCTTTATGAGATACACCTTTGTATTCTTTTCATCTCATTATTATATGTACATTCATGCCTGATGGAGGATAATCCACTCTTGCTGGACATGTCCTTAGTTGTTACTTATCTTATTGTATGACTCCTAGTCATCTTGATTTCCTTTATAGACAAGGCACTTCTATGATGTATTTATCTAAAGTCTATTATCATTTGATCATTATCGAGATTCTCATTTGATCATCTCTTATCTCTCTTGTGTTATCTTTTGTACTTCTAGATCTTGGCATTGCAAGATTGTCTTAGGAAAATTCTTCCATGGTATCACAACCATAGGAGCATACATTTTTTAGCTATTGGAGAGCTTCATTGTCTCACATCTTAGAGGACCACAATTTAGATCTAAGATCAACATTAATGTTGAAGCATCTAGAGCAAGATCTAACCTCACCATTGCATCTGAGTCATCATTTGGGCAAATTTTTAATATAAATTTGCCTATATTGGGCAAAGGTTAAATCTGAGGTAGTTTTTTTTGTGAATTGGACTTGGAAGCCTAATTTATCAATTTGGAGGATTACAAGTATCATTATTTGTAGTGAGCTTGTGAGCCACAATAGGGTAACCCATCCAACATGAGCACACTCACACTTATGCACCTTATATCTAAGATAGTTGGTGCCCTATGAAAATATTTTTGCATTATTTTTTGGCATCTGAGATCTATGTAGCAACATCAAGATGAACATGCAAATCCTATGTTTTTTTCTCCTCGACATCATTGGAGCTATTGACACCAATATTCACACAAATCAATGATCTAATTCAAGGCATAGACCCACATCCATCATAGTGGGTGACCCACATCTACCAGCTTACAATAGAATATCTTCATTCTTTATCACTTTCAATCCATTGGAGCTTGCATCGAACTATAGACCTCCTATTTTGTACTATGCAATCTTGGACATCTCAACATCACTACATTCATTAGCAGTGAGCTCTAGTATGATCCAAGTAGTAGTGATCCTTCATAGACGTTGACCCTACACCAACAATAATACCCTATCAAAGTGTCAGATATTAGCATTACCACCAAAGATATTCTTGGGCACATTGACTCTCATGCCTTTCATATCACTAAGCCCTGCCCTTGTCTTTGATCTACTCACCTTCACCACATCCAAGTGGGAGGTTGATTGAATGTGAACACTATTTGGGAGGTCATTTGTTGAGACATTGTCACCCTTCATCATCATTTCATTACAAGTAGCTACTATTAATAGATTTGATTATAGGAGGATAAAGGTCTTTATACACTATAATTTCCTAGTCTTGATCTCTATTCATCAGACCCACATGAGTTAAATGTTTGTGCTACTATGTCATTCATCAGTATTTGAGAGCTCTAGACCAAAAGACCCCTTCCAACCCACCTATCAACCTATGAAAAGATTGTATCTTTGACTAGTTAGCATCCATGTGGGTGCTTCCTCTACCACATGTCCAAGCCTTCATAGCATGTGGTTTGATAGGTGTCTATAGTGGTAATTTTTAATTTAAAAAAAATAATATAAATTCATGGTGTTAAAGTTGATACCTATCTCATAGTCAAAGGAGGGAATTTTCTTTTATGCTTTTATGGGACCCAAACTGTCAACTTTAGGCTCAAGTTTTGTTGACTTTAGTGAATAGTTGAATTTTAAGCCCCTTTCCATATTGTTTTTTAGTTTGGCAGCTCAACTTTGCAGGGTCATAACTCACTCCTTAGAACTCCAAATAGAGCTCTTTTTTTGGAGCATTTCCTAAATTTTCCATTTGTCTATTTTTATTTTTATTTTAGTGGACACATTTTAAAAAGATTGCATATTTTACCAAAATTACTATCCAATCCTTATTTTTGCAAATTCAGAGGCTATGTTCAGGGTCACACAAACATTTAGGTGCCATTCTTTTTAAAGTGCATTTTTTTATCTACTTTCTAGATCTGATATTAGTTTGGAGTGATTGTAATTAGATATTGTATTTTCAAATTTTGGTCATTTTTTACCTATTTTTTGCATTTTTAATTGTTTATATTCTTGAGAGATTTGGTGTCTTATTTACTTAAGTCTATTATAGCTTTACATTTTTTGTTGTAACTATCAAAATCAAAAGTACACTTTGATTCATTTTGACAAGTGACCTATTGTACATGCACTAAATATAAAGTGATAAAGAATCTATGTTGTGGGGGGGGGGGGGGGGGTTGGTCTTTAATTGAGTGATTTGGGACAAGGGTGTGTCTTATGCACTTGTTCTTGCATTCTTTCAATTTTACATAATGAGCTCCTCTTCATTTTCTAAATTAACTCCACATAACTATGCCACATGGAAAGAAAACATATGGAGCAAGTTAATGAAGAAAGGCTTGAATCTCTTTGTGAATGGAATAATTCTAATTCCCTCTAGTCCTAATGTAGATACTAAGGAAAAATTTACATGGAAAATTGAAGACTTCAAGTCTTTAAGAATCATTAGAGATTAAGTTACTAAAGATATTTTGTTTCACCTTACACCCTTGAGTAGTTCCTAGGAAGCTTGGGATAAACTTGAATTTTTTTATGGTAAAGTAGATGAAGATAAGGTATTCACAATTTAGACATAGCTTCTCAAATTGGATCCTAAGAAATTTGACACAATCAAATATTTCATCAACAAAGGTAATGAGTTAAGAGTACAACTTAAGTATTGTGGTATTACCATCAAGGATTCCCAATTGATTCATCATATGATGGACAATCTTCCTTCATAATAAGAAGCCTTTATTTCAAGCTATACCACTCATAAGTTGACAATGGGAAGTGCATTCACTACACCTTTATTCGAGTCATTTGGAGATATTTTTATTTTGGAACAATCAATATTGATAATTATGGGAATTCTCAAGCCTTCAAACTCTAAGGCATTGGTAGCTAATCAAGAGAATCAAGGAAAAAAGTAGAAAAACAAGTGGAAACATAAGACAAAAAATGAGAAAGAGAAATCCACCTCCTCACCACAAGAAAACTCCACTAATAAGGGGAAATAATCAAAGATGGAGTTTCTTACCTGTGCATATTACAAGAATAGTGGACATGCAGAACATCATTTCTATAAGAAGGAAATTGATGAACTAAACAATATTCTTCAGAATGATCAAATTAGTGTACCTTCAAGAATGAATACTCTATCATCTTCTTCACATTTAGATAAGGAAATGATCACATGGGAAAAGATAAATTATTAGTTTCTACTTCAATTCAAGATTTAGGGAGATGACTCCTAGATGTAGGTGCTTCTCATAATATGGCATCTTCACAGTCTATGTTTTCATCGTTTGGTCCTTGTCACACTTCACCTATTTTGATGGGA
Source organism: Cupressus sempervirens (assembly GCA_028749045.1). Lineage (NCBI taxonomy): Eukaryota > Viridiplantae > Streptophyta > Pinopsida > Cupressales > Cupressaceae > Cupressus > Cupressus sempervirens. The sequence continues at coordinate 525,424,542 of CM053787.1, forward strand.
AATCATAGTTACATAAAGTTGATTGGGAAAGGAACTATTGATAATGGGGAGGGATACTTCAAAGATGTGTTGTGTGTACCTCACCTAAGTCATAATCTTCTTTCCATCTATCAACTCACTCATGGAGATACAAGAAGGACTATAGAATTCACACCTAATTTTATTTTTATTAGAGGCTTGGAAACTAAAGAGATTCTTTCTATAGGTATGGTTGATCATGCACCTCAGCTATACTACTTCTCATATTTTTCTCATAATGATGATATTTATTCTTTGGTAGATTTTCATCACACTTCTAGTGTTGAATCTAACTTTGACAAGGACATTAGCTACTTGAAATTGGGTATTCTCACATGTGATCAAGTTCTTGAGCCATCCATTTCTTCTCCTCCTACTGATATTGCATATATTATTTCTCTTGATGATGCTTGTAGTCATATAGGCATAGATTCACATGAGAAAGAAGATATTTATTATCTTCTAGACTCATTTCTATGGGATGACTACTTGAAAAACATTTCTAATTTGCTTGTGGACTCCTACATTGCATATTTGATAGACACTTTTGACAATATTCATCTTCTCTTTGGTGAAGATAATCCTTCTTCATTTTTTGTGAGGAAACATGTTGAGCCTCATCTTCATTCTATACTTGATCGTTCTTTCGAGGTTGACATGATGGTAGATCCTTTGGTACAATATTTGGAGGAGGTTACTTTCTCTTCGAAGGAGATACTTGAGTCTTTGATACATGTTCTACATTCATCCTCAATTGATCATGATTTTTCTATTTCAGTAGAGTGGCATAGTACACATGCTTTGGAGGAGGCACCTTTCAGTGGTGACATTGGGACACTTGAGTAGATTTCAATGATTTCATAAATTTTGATGTTTCTTCCTATAGTTGGTCGAGCATTCAACCTAAGTTGACACCCTAAAGCTAGTAATAGTAATGGACCATGGTAATAATTTAGAACTACTAAGGATTAAGATATGATGAGATGTTGACCCTGATCTGGTGGAAATTTAATGTGTAGGGAGCTCTATGTAATTATCTCTCCATAGTTGGGAGCCTTAACGATTACAAACCTCAGTACACATGAAAATATACATTAAAAACAAATGAAACATACCAACATTCAGGACTGAATGGGTGGTTTCTTATCTTGATGATTTCTAGGTATTGGTAAGAGCTCAAAACCCCTTTGAAATGTAGATCCTAGTCCTTCGTGAAAACAAAATATTCTTTAATGGGGTAAATGAGAATGACAAGAAAGATAGTTTATAAATTTTGACTAAGAAACCCCCCCCCCACTTATGGTATAGGGATGGAATGACTAATACGTTATACAATAAAGGGTAATATTTTATGCCATGATTATCTTGATGTAGACTCCATATTTAGGTGGAAGTAATCACACATGAAAGATCCCATTGGAAGTAATACTGATAGTATAAGCCTCCTACTTGAAAAACAAGGGATAATTAGAGACAACATGCAATTAACAAAAGAATCATACACATGGAAGAAAGTAACACAGGATATAACTTAGTTCATTGAGTTCATATATTTTCCACTCAAAGAGGAATTGCCACCCTTGCGACACCATCATATGAGGATGGGCAACATGACTGTATATACTCCCTAGTTGGGGTAGCTTAGAGAGCATGAAGGCTCCTCAACAATAATCAGTGAAATTTGCAAACCAAGTGTTTTCTCAAATGATGTCATTACTCAACAACACCTTGCAACTCAGTGAAAAACTATGACTCAGTTATCACCATCTTTCCTGGACAACACTATAGCTCAAAAGATACAAAAGCTTGACAAAGACTGAATGGTCCTCATCATATCAACAATATCTAAAGGAAATTTAGGCTAACATGAGATCGAATGATGGAACCATTCTTAAAAGAACCAATACATCTGAATGATGTTTGAAGGAAGGTGTGATAGAGGTATATGAAAATAATAATACGAAGTAAACTAAATTAAACCAAAAAAATAAAATAGTCATCTTTCATCTTGTTAATTTTAGTGTTTCTCCAGGTTAATTTTAGGGCATGAAATTTTCATGGGGGCGCTGACCAAATCTGACATAAAGTCATAAATTAATGCATCTTCCTCCTCCATGAGTCGCCCACCTAGAATAAAGGGCCTGGGGTCAATTTGGAGAAGAGGGCATTTAGTCAAAGGTGGAGACAAGGCTATTAAACTCTACTTATGGGTTATCTCGGGTCCCATCAAATGTGGTCTTGTCAACCTTAGATTGTAATGAGCCATCTCCACATGGAAGGCAAGTGGCACTCCTTTAGGCGTATAGGAAACTTGGTATAGAGTGAAATTTTGTGGGTAGTGTAGGTTAGATTTGATCTTTAGGAAATAATGTGTATAACAACTTTTAATTTAATAAGAGATAGTTTTAAAGTAACTTTTAATTTAGTATGTGGATGTTTAAAAGTATAATGAGAATTTTATGTATGGTAATATAATAGTACCATGTAAATTCAAAGTATGATAATTTAATGCTATGACATCAAGGGAAGTAAAGTAGTGCTAGGTAAAATGAGTATGGAAAGATAATTAGGTGGGATATAAGAAGAAATTATAGTAGGAAGTTGATGGGTATGAAATTTAATAATAAAAATGTTAGTTAGAATTAGTGACTAGTTAGAGAAAATAACTTAAGGGTTAGGACTACATGTTAGATAAATGAATGCTTATGATAGGATATGTTTGACTCATGTTAAATTAGATTGTCGATATAGTTAGTTAATTTGGTATGAATATAAATTCAGAGTGTATTAATGTAGTTAGTGAGTCGTACGTAAGTTTGAAGTATCCATTTATGATAATGGTGCCTACTATTAAAATTAGTGAGTGACAAGAAGGAGTCTAATTTAAATGTAGGGATTAAGTATTTCGTGATAGTCATCCAATTTGGTAATTTTAAATAACCATCACTTTAGCGGAATGAAGTTATGAGTTACAAGAAAATTGAGAAGTCTACGGAGAGGAAGATATAGGATTATCAGATGGCACTACCAAATAATTATACATTATAAGCAATCTAGGAATCTAAACTTATTAATTAATAATCATAATACTAAGAATGGTGAGTATAAGTGTTTCCCAGACAATAGAATTAAAACTCATGAAAAAATAATAAGATGGTAGCAATAACAGATAAGTAATAATTCGAAGCCCATATGTAAACAAAACGAAATAGACCATAAGGGATAGTTGATACATATATAAATAGATGCATAAAGTCTCATTGAGGTCTTGGACTATTGGAATAAGTATAAGTAGGGTGAGTGCAATCATACTTTAGACAATTGACGCGAACAAATAATAAGAAATATTGAACCCTAAGTTAATGCCACACATTGATATCTTAACCTATGAACTGAGTATAGTCTTTATACGTGTTTGTTCCACTGATCTCCTCAAGTGTAGGCTCAAATTCAATTGGTGAGGGTGACATTACGTTCAAGTGTATTAGAAGTACTTAGGGTTGGTGATAATATGTTAGAACTTTAAATAAATAACAAAAAAATTGGTTGTGTTTTGCTTCAATTTAGGGCATGACATTTTGTTTCTTCCTAAGAGGAAATATCTTTTTCTACACTCACAGAGTAGTTTCTACATCAATCCTAGAGCATTTTCCATAGATGTACATTCTACATTGAGGGGGGGTGGGGCTACTTGGTCTCTCTACCACTTCTCTCTTATGGGGGGATCTTTTCCTCACATGAGGTCTTCTTCTCTCTCATTTTATCTTATTGTTCTTATCTCTCTTTTTGGAGGGGTATTTTTCCCATGATCTTTTCCCTCTTTCTTATATTTATGAGAGATTACATTGCATCTATTTTGTACTAGCAGGTTTTATGTGGGTACCTAACATGGCCTTCTAGTTGAGACCCATCTTGCATTATTATCTAGCTTTTGTGAACTTAAGTGCATTCCCCTAAGTTTCACTTAAGGTGGGTTTTGGTTTAAATAAGTATTTTCTATTTACAAATTACTTAAGTCTACTTAGGTTAATGCATATTCATATTAGTTTTCATGTAGACACCTAGGATTTTACATATTCATATGATTTTTCATGTTGATAACATAGTAGTTTGCAACTTATTTGAGCACATGTTGTCCACTACATCTCTTTATAAGATACACCTTTGTATTCTTATCCTCTCATTATTGCACATACATTCATGCATAATGGAGGATAATCTACTCTTGGTGGACATGTGCTTATTTGTGGCTTATCTCTTTGCTTGACTCCTAGTCATCTTGATTGCCGTTATATATAAGGAACTTCCATGATGTATTCATTTGAAATCTATTATCATTTTACCATTATTGAAATTCTCATTTGATCATCTCTTGTCTCTCTTGTGCTATCTCTTGTGCTTCTAGATCTTGGCATTGCATTATTGCCTTAGGAAAATTCTTACAGTTTCTTTTCTTCATTTTTTCCAATAAATAGGACCTTGAATATTTTAATGTGGGGGATCTTGGATTTTTGGAATAAACTCTTTGGAATTCAAATAATGGGGACCTAAGATGGATTTTTATGATACCTTTTTTAAATTTTTCCCCTATCTAGATCTATTTCCTTAGCCTACATTAGAGTTTTGGAATGAATATGTGCTAAAAGGTCTAGCCTCCTCTTTTGGGGAATAAATTTCTATTAGTCCTATGGCTTCTTCCAAATCAAGGATGGTTTATGCTCGGTTATATGTTAATGTCCACCAATTAATTAATCTTCCCAAAAAAATTAATATTGTTTCCAAACTTGGAAAATACACTGAGGAAGTGGAATTTGAGGACCTACTTTTTTCTTGTTGTTATTGTAAGAAGCTTAGGTATTTGGGAAAAAAATTCCCAAAGAATCCAAATTAGAAGGCTTAAAAGGTAGATAAACCTAGAAAGAAACCAGAAAAACAAAATTCTCTAGAAATAGAAGAGCGAAAGCAAAATCCAGCTAAAAGGAAATGATGTTATACATCCCCCTTCCCTTGATGGATATGAGGTCATGGTGCCTACTCATGTTTTCTAGGATTCTAATGAAGATCCCTTGCATGAAAAGTGGTGGTGGAAAAAATGGAAACTAGAAATGAAGATATCCACCCTAAAAGAAAAGAAGTGGAACAGAATATCCATAGAATAGAGGTAATACTGGTAATGGGGAGGAGATTGGTTCTTCTCCAATTCTACCTCCTAATCAAAATATGGAAGAGGAATATTCTAAGGTTATAGAAAGTGGTAGGAGTTTTGGTTTCTTTCTTGTTCTTCCTTCAAGGGTAGCTAATTCTCTTAGAACTAGAAGTTCAAGCCTTATGGAGTCCTTAATGATGCTCGACCATGCATTTTATTAGGAGAGATGAAACTTAATTATTAATTGATCCTGAGGATGTTGATTTTGTCAAATCAACCCCCATGAAGATAATTTATATTTCAACAACTAGATGACTATTTTGAAAGGAAAAAAACCTTCATTTGAGAATCTTGATCTTGCTAGGTAAAGGAATGGAAGCCAAAAGAAGAAGAAGAAAAATATTCTCCCCTCTTTTTCTTCTAGGATGAATACTTAGGGAAGAAGTAAAGGTGATGTAGGATCTCCCAAGAACTCGCAAGGAAGAAGACATGCCAAGAAAATATAGGAGATATAAATTATGTAGACTGTTCTAGATGGTAAGCAAGCTACCATCCAATATTTTGCCTCCAAAAAATGAAGGTAATCTCATGGAATATTTAGGGGTTGAATAGCTCTTAGGAGGAGGATATTTTGAGAAATATAGCCTAAGCCAAATATTTTGATGATCCAAGAAATAAATATGGATAAACATAGACTTGACAAGATAAAAGTCTTAAAGAATTATGGGGTTATTGGTTGAAACTTCGATGGGGCCTCTAGAGAGACTGTCATGCTTTGGAATTAGAATAGGATTACCAATCATCCTTCGATAACTAATAGTAATATGATTATGTTTAATTTTCATCATATTAGGGAAAACTTTTGTTTGATTGTGTCTAACATTTATGCTCCTAATATTAAGTGTCATTGGAAGAATTTTCAAACTAAACTGGCTGCCACAAGGAATATGTTATATTATCTTAGTTGGCTAGTTATGGGTGTAATGCCCTGCCAAAGGATCCAAAGAATTAACCTAAAGTTTTACTAATTTTACCAAACAATTTTTTTCTAAACATGAAAGATAAACCATTCATATCAGACACATAGTAGCAGAAGCAATAACATTATTCAACTAAAAGTAATCATAAATAGACATAACAGGTTACAATCTTCATAGATCCCTTAATGTTGAATAACATCTAAATCAACTAGTATTAATGAGTCCATCTAATACTACAGCCACATGATATAATACTAAAAAGTCCAACGTTCTTAAATTACATTTCTGATTGCTCGATCATCCACTGTACATGCCACAGGGTATGAAAGGCTTAAAAGAATATACATCCGTGTAATTAAACTACATCATCATACTAACTCTAATCCATGATGCAATGACATAAATGAAACCACAAACCATACATGATACATCATCATAACCATAAATCATCAAACATAATTAACTAAGTGCACGGTTCCTCCCAACCGTAAATAGCATCATTAGACCATCATAGATCCTAGCCATCCCTCCATGCATAACATTCCAAATCATCGAAGAGATCATCGGTATTAACATAGTAGGAATGTCTAAATCATACTACATCATATGTAGAAAGTAATGTAACATGCAAAGTAAAGCATAAGATAACATCATCTAACATATGCAAATCATCAATGTAAGGATGCATGTCCACCATCATAATCCATGAATAGAATGAAGATAGATGCCAACAAGGAATACATCAGCCACTGTGTCTCAGATGGATCTCAAATGGTAAGAGTGAAAAGCACTACCACCCAACCGTGTGGAACCTAAATGGTCCACTCCCACCATGCTGAGGAGATAGTCTCAAGTCCCAAACAGGATATCAAATCACATAACACAAATACTCTCTAAGTCTAGGAATCCTAAAAGTATACTAACTCAAAGGTTCCAATCACAAATTGATATCTAATCCTAGAGGCACACAAAGACATGTTGGAAACCTACTATGCAAGCAGGAAAGTGTCATCGCATGGATCACGCTAGAGTTACCCTAGCAATCTCTTAATAGACGTGGGCCCCCTAGTGATCCCTGTGCAGCCACTAGTATCCTCTCATACAGACGAGGCATATTACGAAATGTAAGGTCACAACCAAGCATTCTCTCTACTCCCATCCTAGTCTATACTAGCACTTGAGGCATGGATGAGAACAAAACAATTATCTTTTTAGGTTCATTTAATTCACATTTAGTGTAAATATTATCACTTATTAAAACAACTTACAATGAGTTACCCTAGCAGCCACTTAGGGCCTTGGCCCCCATTGCAAGCCACTTCCTGACACTACAAGTAGATAACCTACCCTAAGTTCATGGAATCATAAATCACAAAATCACCACAGTCCTATACAAGTGATTGGAAAGAAATACCAAAAGATAATCCATAAAAAGAGCATCAAATCTCCATGAGCAAATGAAAAGCATCCATAGATAATCATGACCACAACAGTTCTCTATTGGCAACTGAAGGTATCACTGATAATCAAAAGTATCCATTGGTTCTCAATAACCAAAATATATCTCAAAATCATAATGATCGAAGACTCCAAAATGGTTGAGTCAAAACATGTCACAACATGACATCATCAAGAAATAAATCAACATTTCAGTCCCATCATGGTGACTGGAAAGTAACCCAAGTATAACTGATCGATGACTCAAAAATGGTTAAGTCAAGTGTCTCAGATACATATAACTCAGCTTCACTCAAGAAGACTGATGAGCAATAACAATCAATAATTACAAACATCTCATAGAGCATGCCATCACATTACCATGGGTGGGTTTATAAAGATTGAATTCAAGACATCATCATGACATCACAATCATAACCCTTGAGCCTCTGGTAGACGTCCTATAACTGGTCAACACTAGTCAACCCAAAACAAGAAGCATAGAGAAAACACAATGCAAACACATGTTTTTGGTTTGCTAAATTTACATAGTCAAATTAAGTATGGAAGTTTCAGTTTCTATTGCAAGTATACTTCAAGTATATAAGATTAATCATTTGACCTACAACTCAACCCATTTGTTCCCTTGATAACATTATCCTTCCATTATTTAAAATTACATTCTAAGAATAACTGAAGGATAAATATTTACTCATTAAATCATTGCACTGGAACCCATCGACTTTAATAAAATCATTCACATTATTTTACTAGAATCAATGTTTAATTGAATAAAATTTCTTTATTATTTAATTCCTCTGAAAATAATTAAAGGATAAGTAACCATCTATAATTCAAAATTATTAAAACATTGTCCTTTGATTTCCAAGAGACCAATATTACAATTTTTTTTTAAAATTTTGAATTAAACAACTTCTATCATTAATTAATCTTAATTAAATAACATTTAATTAAATTAATTAATAAAGTATATAATTTGTAGTTTACAATTCTAGATCATTTTAATTAAAACTTAATTGCATATAGATTGGGGCCATTTCTCAAATTAAATAAAGGCCTAATTACCCTTCTTGACTTAATCAACTCTCCAAAAACATTCTAGAGGCAAGCTACTTATTTAAATCATTGCATTATTTCGCTAACAAAAA